>JBBBDQ010001527.1:1310000-1727500 GCA_037127315.1 Ascarosepion bandense | reverse complement strand
GCCGCCAATTGAGGGTGTTTCCAAGTGTCTAGATATGACTTCCAAATTACTTTTTCTGACTAATCCTTTAAAACCTTTTTAATAATTTTTGCCTTTATACTATCTTTCTCAGACCCTACTTTGCTTTCCATTCATGCATTAAGAACTGCTTCTCTCTGGCCTTCTTACCTTCAACCTGTCCTGTGAGTATCAGAACAGAATAGCTGAAAGAAAAAGGAATGACAAATGTGCTTATTCAAGAAAGTTTTATGTTGCTATGTCATACATATATTTATATATACATATATACATTTGTCTCACACTAAGAATTTATAACATGTATGCAACAACAAACAATGTGTAAAAACAGAGGAGCCTTACTTTTAATATTTCCCAAAAGAAAAACTGGAGTTACAATGGTTTCTGTATGAACCTGGTGAGACCATGTGGTTTTTCCTGTAAGACTCACCACTATGGATGCTCTTCTTCTCCAGGTTTTACATCACAACTGCTCTTTGTCACTCTATCCCCTGATGTAACTCATATCAATCACATGACCCTCATGACTTTATCACAACAAAAGTATTTTGTATCCCAACTTTATTATTATTAATAACAATAATAATAATATTAACATAAATTATACAAATGTTTATATATTCCTCAACAAAATTTAGTTGTTAATTAGAATATCTATTAAAGTACCAAAATCAAACAAGAACAAAAATTTACATATTTGTTAAGTGTTCTAACAAAGAACAGAAACACTGAAATCCAAAAACACATTGGGGTGGCCAAAGATGCCTTCTAAAAGCTAAGCAGAGTACTAAAAGACAGAAAAAAGGCTTTGTTGGAAAAAAAGAAAAGAGTACTGGACTGTTATATGATATCTATCCTCCTGTGTGGCAGTGAATGCTGGGCAATCTCTTCAAAAGAGACTTGAGGCAACAAAAATACAGTCTTAAAGAAGGATACTGAGGAAACCATCGACTGAATATGTGAGAAACTACCAAGTTTTAGAGTAAATGTAAACAAAAAGAAAACCTATACTTAACATTAAGAAGAGGAAGTTGAAATTTCCAAAGCATTTAATGAGGAAGAAAAGCTTGGAAAATCTTATACTCACAGGACTGATTGATGGCAAGTGAAACAAAAAAATCACTGCATAACATAGTTGATGAGCTTGAGTAAATGGATGGCAGAATAAAATTTAGAAGAAATAATAAAAGGACAAAATTTATTAAAAGCTACAACAGACAGGAAATTGTGGAAAACCATCATCACTTATGTCCTTAGGAGATGCAACACATGAAGAAATAGAAGAAGAAGCAAAAGAAGAAAGAAGAAAGAAGAAGACAGTGTTTATAATAAGCAGCATTTTCATCTACTATTTCACATTAATACAAATAATTGAAATTGAAATGATAAAGAGTTTATTCAAGTATCTAGATGAGACAAACTGTTTAATTAAATTTTATTAAAACTGAATTCTTTAAAGAAATAAAAAACAATTGTTGGATTAATATTATTATTATGATTAATACAAATATTAGAAAGTTATTTAAATGATTCTCTATGTGTCTATGTTCAAAATAGGAACATTTAGTTGATTTCTTAAAATAGATGTCTTTTTGAAAACATTGATAATACAGAAATTTTAAAGAGGCTAGGGAACTTCTATGATAACTTAATTGTTCTCTGTTTGTAGGATGGATATTTGGCAAATATATATAAATACTTTTTGTCTGGAAATGTAACTGAAAATATTCATGACTTTGACTAAAGAAATTGATATTCTGATGATTAAATTAATGACCGAAAATCTACAAATCTGAATCTGTCAGATAAGAAAATGATTTATTTAAATGACCAGAATACTTTGACCCATTGTCAAGAATATTGGCATAGAAAACATTTTTTGAGTTCTATCATTGAAAGATAGCAGGTCTTGAGTATTGGTTGGTGAAGTTAGCCTAATGGTTAACAGCAAGAAAAAGGGAATCAGTAAAGAGTGTTCAAATTCCAGTAGTTTGTGTTAGCTTGTCACTTATACATTTTAGAAAGGCATGACTCCACTTCTAATCAAAATTCAGGATTACTTTCTGCTGCAAATACTATATAATCTTGTTTAATTTGTCGCATGTTATTTGTCCATATTTCTGAGATTAAGTATTTACATTTTTTACATCAATCAGATTGTTGTCTTCATCTTTATTGTCATATTCATGACATTTTGGCTCTTTTATGCTCCAACCTTCTTCCTGGAATTTTGAACTGAACCTTTTATTTTGATTACTGAAATAGATTGTTCTTGTTCCCTGAGTCATATCACTTCCAGATGTTTTAGTTATCACTAATTAACTCAACTCTCTAAGATTTTTTACCAATATATCCTAGTAATTGAAATAAAGAATTATATTCAAAATTCTACTCACATGAAGAAGGTCAGAGCATACACCAGCCAAAATGTCATGAATATGACAATAAAGATGAAGACAACAATCTGATTAATGTAAATAATTGTCACATGTTATTTGGAGAGGGTATAGTCCCAACCAAGTAACCCAAATTTCAAGCAGAAGGGAAAACACACCAGCATGAAATTACTTTTATTTTCCTTAAGAATCTTAGGGTATTGTTTTTGAAAGTTTGAAAAGTTGAAGGCAAAATTCAAAGAGTTAAAGAAATATAATTTAATAACCATTGCTTTTATTCTATGTATCAACTAAAACAAAAAAGAAATTCAAGTTCTACATCTGATTCTTGGAAGTCTGTACATGATGAGAAAAAGGTGAATTTCCAAGATATAAGTAAAATAGATATTATAGACAGTAAATAGCAATTTGTACTGCTTTGTATTAACTTATAGGCACCATATGTGAACCTAAATATTCACAAGTAGACATATTTTAAAATACATATTCTGAAAGTTCCAGAAATAACTTTTGTTTTGTTTGGAGTCATTAATTTTTTAAGATTTGTTTGTTTTTTTTTACTTGCATGCAAATCGAGGTGAAAATGGATTTCAGTTGTTTCAAATCAGACTGCTTGTAAAAAAATGTTTTTAATTGCAATTATACAAATAGTTTTGTTCCATTTCTGCTTTACAATTTCATAATAGATTCGTCATCTTATTGTTCATCCACCGCATCTTTCTTTCCCAATCTTTATTTTATTCAAATTATCTGTCAGGCAGAATTGCAGTCAAATAAAATTATCAAATTCAATTTGTCTCTTTATATTTTTCCCCTTTCCTTTGCTTTTATGGCGACAGGCTCTTTTGCTCATATCCCAATAGCATTTCTCTGATGAAATTTTAAATGTTGTCCAAATTTCTTAGATGAAACATTGTCATTATTTAATAGTGTTTCTTTCATCTTGTTTCTTTTGTGCATTTATGTCAAGTCATAATATTAATAGATATAAGAGCCTATGTTGTCTGAAGGCTGCATACATGCTTTTGAACTCTGTCAAGGCTAGAAAGTGAGGATTATGCAGATCAATCCAAGATATGGCTTGATCTGGCTCTTGTAAAGGTAGAGCATGGCAGGTGGAAACAAGTACATTCTGATACGAGAAGGAGTCAGTCATGTTGCTTGCTTACACTTGGATAGTGTCATAGTCATATATGTATAGTGGCATAGGGCTTAGGGTTTAAACTGAACAGCTGATTTACCTATACCAAAAGATAAATGGAGGATGATAATGATGAGAAAACAGTGGTAATTTTAGCAAAACAAGATAAGGAATTTTGTCAGTAGATCATTTCAGGAAAATAAATTTGCAATTTTTAAAGTCAGTAGGTCTAACAAATTTTCATGAAGAGGAAATGTTCATACAACAGATTAAATGATCTGACACAAAATGATATTTTTCTCATCATTTTATATCAAAAAGAAATTCCACAGAGGCTCACTAATTTCTTTTCTTTTCTTTCTTTTTTTTTTTTTTGGCTCAGTGGCTAATTTATGTTAAGGTAAGGTTTTCATTAGTCCCAAACAATTTCACATAGGCTCACAAATTCCTTTCCATCTTTTTCTTAGTTGAAACATGGTTATTATTTCTTTGTCCTTTTTCTTTCATCTTTCATCTGTTGTTTGTTTGAAACTCTTAATAAATTCTATCTTTTTGTTATATCTCCTAAACTTTGTTGCAGCTTCAACTTACTCAAGTATCGTATACATTGTTTTCCTCTGTCTCTCTTGCCTTCCATCTGTCCTGTGTGTATCAGATTTCCCATGCTCTCTTTCCTGATTGTTTTCTAGAAATTCCAACTATCTCTTTCTATTAAGTATAAGTTTCCTTTTTGTTTCCATTTTCTCTAAAATTTTCTCTGCTTACATGTTCAATTCATGGTATTCATGGTATCAAGTCTCTTCTTCATCTGAGAGAAGATTATCCAGAATTTGCTGCAATATAGGAGGACTGATATTATATAAAATTTTATATTCCAATGTCTCTTCGGATTTCAGTGTCACACTTTCCATCTTCTGTTAAAAACACTTCCCAGACATTTAAATTGTTGTACTTTTGATATCTATCCTCAGTAGGGATATGTCAGTTCTGAACAAAATAAAGTGTACCTGAGCAATAGGAATTGGTTTGCTGACCTAGCCGACAGGTGTGGTCAGAAATAATTAGTGGACTATTATTCTATATAAATATAGAGAGAGAATAGAGAGAGAGAAATGGAGAGATTAATGCTTTCAGGAAAAAACAATAACAGTTAAATAAATAAATAGGAATAAACTGAGATAGCTAAATAAATAGAGAGATAGAGAGATAAAGAGATAAATAAAGAGATAGATATATATCATTTGTAATTACTAGACATATTGTGTGCGATGGACAAATTGTCATCTAAATTATGCAAAAAGGAAAATAACACAGACATCTCATTTTTATAGACATATTTACCAAAATAGCACATAACATCTTAAAACCCTAAAGAGTAAACTTATTCAATAAAATCACCATCGGGTTCACCCATGGCCTCCAAACCTATTCAGAATCTTCTGTAAATCTTCTGAATAGTTTTTGTATAAGTTGATGAATGCTGCCTTAATCTTTATCTTCAGTTCACCTTTGGTGTCCCAAGGAGTTTTGTTGATCTCTAGCTTAACTTGGCCCCACACAAAGAGAGTCGCAGTCTGGGTGGTGAGGTGGCCAGATGCAAAAGGTGATATGGTTGCAGAAATTGACTGACAGCCATAAATGTGTTCTCCTGATTGTGTGACATGGTGCAGAGGCCTGTTGCCAGGTAGAGTGTCTTCCAGCAGTCAACCTCTTGACCCAGGACAGCACTACCTCTTTAAGGCACTTGATGTAGAGTCTGAGGCCCTGTGAGAAGATGAATGGAGACATAAAATTGCTATCACTAGTGATCACTTCAAATACCATGATGTTGACTGGATATATAATCCAACTCTTTCCAAATCCTTGCACGTTCTCAGATTGACACTCTGAAATGTATTGGGGCTTCTGGTATGAATGACAATCAGTACAGCATGCCATTTCCAAATTTCTGGCAGCATGAATTGTGTCATTGTGCTCATTTTCACAGATGATGGCAAACTAACCCCACTATACTTTGCAGTCAACAAAATCAAAAACAAACAACACACATGTATGAAATTGAAGTTAGAAAATGGCGACAATATACCCGTCGCACTCTGTACCTAGAACTTGCTTAATAGCTTATTGAAACGACAATTTACCCATCGCACTCTGTACGTAGACAGAACTTGCTTAATAGCTTATTGAAAGATTGAAATAGATTTAAATTGAGAAAAACGTAAAAGAGACTTACTTAACAATTTATCTATTTGACAAGACATGATAATAAATGGGGAGAGGCATTTTTTTTAAAGCACAATAGTGCAAGAATCCATCACTGGCAAATCTTTTTCTGTTTTCAGACTTAATGGAATAGTAAGTGGATATCTTGTGTAGAATATTCATGAATTACCAAACTTGTTCTTTGCAGAACAACAGTAGGTTTAAACATGATTAATCGATGCTGGACCTGAATGCAGTAGAAACATGGACGCATATTTACGTTTTTTGTTTTGTTTTTTTGTCTACTCTGAAGCTTTACACTTACTGTTAAAGTTCAAACTATTCACCTATTTTTCTCCTCTCCACTTCTCATCTTGCCACGCCCCGAAAAAAAAGTTGTACAGTATAAATGGATAGGAATTAACACAAGAGTTTTGAAAAAAAATTCTATGATCCTTTTCTCTTTGTATTCAGATTTCTTTTCAGAGTCTAAAAAACTTTTCAGTTCATCACTGTGCATAGATTTTAAATCCTTATTCTCTTGGTTAAAAGCAGCCTTCTATAATTGAGACCAGACAGTTTTCTTTCTTTTTCTAAGTCTGATAGAAGAAGCCTAGATGTATCATCATTTTAATACATGCATTGTAATGATAATATTAGCCATTTTCCTACAAGGAAACATTTGGCATTCATTGACAGCACCCAGATCTATAACAGTTATGTTTTACTTCACCCATTGGACATTGAGATGTGATCAAAGTGTAGTATCTGTTATGCTCATATCTAATATTAGCCATTTCCATACAAGAAAACTTTTGGTATTCATTGATTAAGCAACCAGATGTACACCTGTTACACTGGTCATTGAGATGTGATCAAAGTGTGGCATCTGTTCTGATCATATCTAATGGTAATAGTAATATTATTTGCCTTTTTCCTATAAGGAAACAAGTGGTATTCATTGACCAATACTGTTTTTGGTTGAAATTTCTAAAATCTTTCTCTTTGTTGCAGAGTTAGGAATATTTAAGTTGAATTTATATTTATCAGGATTTTCATTTTGTCTGCATGAAAATAACTTTACAAACATTTAATTTTTGTTTGTAAGGTACAAGGATACGGATTGAATAAAAAAGCATAAATCAAAGAAGAATCTTCTAACAATAACAAAGATTTTATATACAGATATACATGGATCTATTGAACAAATATTTTAGGAAGAATTTTGTTTATATTCCAATAGCAAAATTAGTTCATTAAATAAAACAAGCTTGATTGTCTGAAGAAAATGTTGAATAATGAATGTGAATTATAAAGTTCTGAATCAAGGAGTTAATCATCAAATGAATGTTTGCTGCGCTGGTTTGTTGTTGTTATTATAGTCCAATTTCAACAAATCTTGTAAACAAAGGATTTAAATATTAAAAGTTATCTACCTTTAGTAGATGTGCATTGTGGCACAGTGGATATTGACTCGGAACGAGAAATCGGAGAGCCGAGTTTGTATTCCAGTTGAATTCCTTGCATTCACTTACGCACAAATACCCTTGGGAAAGGTATTAATCCATCTATTCCTTCCAGTTATGGGTTAAATAGCAGGACAGATTGGATTCTATAGCCTTGGTTGGCAACCAGTCTACCACAGAAAGCAATGGCAACCTACTGCAGGATAATCTTCTGCCCAGTCAGTCATGTCTCTTTCGAGACATGATCACCCAAGCGTGTTTCACGTATGGCAATTAACTGCCTGACCTTTAGTAGTAGCTGGTAGCTGAAATAAAATATTACCCTTTTTGTGTTGTAAATAAGCTGAAAGGTCTTGAGTGCTCTTTCAAGTAAAGTTGATGAATGAAATTAAGTTTGGTGGAAGAATATTCATGTGCTGGTCTGATTGCATTGAAACTTCCAATGTTAAATTTTTTGAGATGAAGACTTGTACGTATGCTTCATTGATTACGCGAAAGCATTCGACAAAATACGACACAAAGAATTGATGGAGATGCTAGGCAACCTCGAGATTTTCGGCAAAGACATAAGAATAATCAAGAATCTCTACTGGCAGCAAATGGCCTGCATACGGACAGGTAACGACCTCAGTAGATACACAAAGATAGAAAAAGGCGTAAGACAAAGATGTATCTTTTCACCAGATTTGTTCAACCTATACAGCGAGAATATTTTGAGGACCCTAGATGACACACCAGGATTTGTTATTGGAGGCCACAACCTGAACAACATAAGATATGTGGACAATACAGTACTGATCGCGGACACGGAAAGGAAACTACAAGATCTCGTACAGAAAGTAGCAGTGGAGAGTGACAAGAAGGGACTACAAATAAACTTTAAGAAAACTGAGTGCATGGTCATCAGCAAAAGATACAACCCAAAATGCCAAATACAGGTGGGGGATAACAGAATCAAACAAGTCCAAGAATTTAAGTCCCTAGGAAGTGTTCTAACAGGAGATGGAAAGTGCGACACGAAGATCCGCGAATTGGCATGGCAAAGGACGCGTTCCAGAAGATGAGCAAAATACTAACACACAGGAAAATCTCAATAGAAATGAAGAAAAGAGTGCTAGACTGCTACGTGATGTCAGTTCTTCAATACGGCTGTGAATGCTGGACAATATCATCGAAAATGAGGACAAAACTGGAATGTGGTTCTACAGACGGATGCTACGGATATCGTGGACTGAGCATACAAGCAACGACAAGGTGTTAGAAAGAATGGCAACAAAAAGGAAATTGATGCTGAGCATCAGGAAGAGACAACTGAAGTTCCTGGGACATGCAATGAGGAAGGAGAGCCTGGAGAACCCGATACTGACTGGTCAGATAGAAGGAAGGAGAGACAGAGGAAGGCAGCGGATAACATTTTTGCAGGGTCTGATCGGGTGGATGACGGAACGGGGGTTGCCAGGAGCAACAGGAGCAAACATACTAAGAGCCACAAGGGATAGGGAGATGTGAAGATCCATGATCGCCTACGTCCTGAAGGGACAGGGCACATAGAAGAACAAGAAGTTTGCATCAGTGTTAAAAATGAAAACATTTCAAAGATAGATATGTAAAAAGATAGAGATAAAGAGGTAGGCAGTCATGAAAACGTTTTAAATGGTAGATATAAAAAAGTATAGAGGGAGCCAGTTATGAAAATATATGAATAGATATAAGAAGCATAGATAGTGAAAAAGATCAATATATAGATAGTTATGTACAATTTAATGTAGATATGAACAAGCTGAGATAGATGGATGTAAGTTCATAGATATTTATAATCAAAGTAGATCAAAATATTTGTTGAAAACAGTCTAAACACAAATGAAATGACTAAAATATTTCTATAAGTGTTTTCATGTTCTATATTACAAATTTTTATTGCTAAAAGCTGTTTGAAAAATTTAAAAAGTGGACTAGAGCATCAGCTGAAAATCTTGCCTTTGGTGCTTCAAGTGGCATTTCCAGCTGTAGGCATCACTGCCAACCATATACAACTACAGGGCTTCAAAGATTCATGCATAATATCTTTTTATTTATTTGAACATTGTATTTCTACCCAGTAGCACGCACACACACACACACACACACACACACACACACACACACACACACACACACACACACACACACATTTATATATAAATTCCTAAGATTATTCAATGAATTATGTGAATAAATATCTTCATTTTAGTTGTTTTGATTATATTTTTGCTAGTGAATACTTCAGCCTTTTTTCTATTGGTTAAAGCTTTCAAGTCTCAAATCATTCAGGTTTTATTGCAGTCTTTGTTGTTTTGTTCCATTGTCATTTTTAGTTCCTTTGAGATGCTTGATGCATTTTTTGATTAAACCGAGTATCTATTATAGCATCAGTTAGGGGAAAAAAACAGACTATAAAAGGCCTGCCTAGAACCAGTCATTTGATATTAGGGAAAGAAAATAGCTTACCTAGGATAATGGTGGCTTGGTCCACTTCAAAGTACTCTCCTTTGCACCTTATGCACTTGTCCGAGCATGCTGTTGACTTTTTAAAACAGCCTCTAAAGTCTCTTTCTGGTATAGATAGCTTGATTTTGGACAGATCATCTGGATTGGATCTTCTTATTGAAAACTATCAAAAAGAATTAAAAGATTTGTGCCTCATTGTTCCTTATACTAAATTTCACACAACACATGACTCAAGACCAATCAAGGGAGTGGGCTAATAGTAAAATTGTTATGGTGAATGAGGAGTGAGATATGAAGGAAAGAGAAAGTAGTAGGAAGTAAAGACTATGAGGATAAGAAGAACAGATAGTTATTGGCCCCTGACTTGATGAGATAACAGGAGTAGAATCTTGTGCTTTGGGCAAGTTTCTCATCAATAATCAGCAAAAAGTGCTTAAACTCCTGAAAAAAAAGTATAAATCTTTTTAATTAAAAAAATTATTACTTGGAAAAAAAATAATAGTATTTACATTAAATAATCTGTTGGGTGAAGGGTACAGAATTGTATTAGGGATTTAATAATGGACATTTTATAGGCATATATAAAGATATACAAAAATATATAAACAAAGGAGGAAGAGGTGCAAGCATAAAACATAAAAAAACTTCCAATAAAATGGTGGATTGAAAAATGTTAGAAAAAAATGCTAACCAGTTATTGCTCCCTTTTTTTGTCCCAAATTGACTCTGAAGTGTTATTTGATTTAGATTTTGTTAGCTGCACAGTATAGTAGGGTCAGTTGGGCACTGTCTGAAAGAAAAAGAGCATCATGATACAATTCACTAAAAATTGCATGCTGTATTGTTGAATATTCATACCGGAAGTTCTAATACAAACATTTCAGAATTTTTGGGTGTCAATCTGAGGACAGTGCAGTGGATTCAGAGAGTTTGATGAGTTCAATGATTATGAAGGTGCTTGGAGTGATAACTAGTGATGACCAAGTTATGCCTCCATCCATCTTCCCACAGGGTATCAGATTAAACATGGAGACCTACATCAAGTGCCTTGAGGAGGTAGTGCTGCCCTGGGTCAAGAGGGTGGCTGCTGGAAGACTCTATATTACCCACCTAGACTATACAACATGTTACACAAGCAGGGGAACCCAGTCATGGCTTTCAGACAATTTCTGCAACCCCATCACCCTTTACATCTGGCCACCTAACTCCCTGGACTGCAAATCCTCTTGGTTATTATGTGTTAGGTGCAAGTGAGCAAGAGGCCAACAAAACTCTTTGTAACACCAAAGATGAACTGAAGGCAAGGATTATGGTAGCATTTAGCAACTGAAACATAAAGTTTCAGAAGATTCCAAAGTCATCTGATGATTTTATTGAATAAATTTACTTTATAGTATTTTGTAATACTTTTATTTAATTTTGTTAATTTTTATATCTTTTAAAATGAGCTATCAGTGTTATTTTCAATTTTGCGTCATTTGGATGTCAATTTATCCATCGCACTTAGTATATATATATATATATATATATATATACTTATCTTTGTTCTGACTCCAACTTCTGTATATACATATATATATTTTTAAAATGTTGGTTTTTAAAGCCCTAATAGTGTTTACATTTGTCACAGTCAGACTAATTGTTATTGTTCTAATTACAATGTTTCAGCTGTTGTACCCTATGGCCTTCTCCAGGTATCTGTCAATTGAGGTACTCTTCATGGAATTTTAAACTATGAATCTATGAGGATAGAATGTTTTCATTCTGCTTTCCATAGCTGGAGATATTACATGCTTTTTTTATTTTATTACTTTTCAGTTATTGTTTGCTTTATTTCCACTGAAATTGTGTAAGAACTTTTATTTTTTAACTTTTTTTATTTAATAATTTCATTCCAAGCAAAGTGTGCATCATTACAGTTTTCATACACTTTCTTTAGAGTAACATCCCTTGCAGACACCGGCTGTAGGACAACTAATCAACAGTCAAGGCAATAGTGTCAGGGTGTGATAAAAATCTGATGAAATCACAGATGACACAATATTTTTCAAGACCAAACAAAGTTCATCATACCCTCCAAAAATAGATTCATATAGCTGTACACCACTGCAAATGACCTAATCTGAAGCAAAAATAAAACTTGATTACACCCTGTAACTCCAGTGGGTCTAAAACTAATTTTATGGTGAAAGAAAGGAAACTAAAGCAGTTGTTTCAATTAATTTGCACATCACTACAAATGCTGGAAAAATGGTCAGTTCCTTGTACCGCCATGTTCTATCTTTATGAGTTAGACCATAAGAAAAATGGAATATGTCTGCCATATCTGAGACGGAGCTGTCCAGTCCTTATTTTCTAGCTTTGACAAAGTTCAAAGGCATTTACATGACCTTGTGGGTAATGAATAATTTTCCACCCTACAACTCTTTACTCATAGACAAATCATTGCTATACTCTCACTATGGTAGATGGTCATATGGGTTACATTCCTTAGTTCCACTATTTATCTCTAAAACTTGCCATACCACATATAGAGAATCAAATCCTCCTTCTTTCCTTTATATTTCATTGGTAAAATGGAAGCTCCAATCAGACTGCTTCCTCTCAAGAAGCACTATGTTGTTGAACAAATAACTGAGATGTTTCCATAATCACCACAATTTTAACTTATTCAAGTCAAGGGTGAGCTGTTTCTTACTTTCAACAACATCATTCTGTAACCCTTTACTTTGAATGACTCTTGGGACTTGTACTGGTTGAATAACAGTAAAAAAAAAATACTTTTTTTGTGTGTGCCTTTTTTTTCTTGGTTGTAACCAATAGTCCAAAAATACACCTCTATCTAATAACACTCCTGAGGACTGACATTTTCTAGACAATCTCCATGTTGATAAAACCAATTTCAGCAAATAAGGAATTTATCTCAAATTTCCACTTCTCATTTTGAATTCCTATCAAAGGAAATTTTAAAGGTTCTCCTGTAGATCTGCCAAATTGTCAAATATCTGGTGTTGATCAAAGAATTCTCAGTTGTCATTAAGTAGCCATGTTGATTATTATTCTAGTTTCCTTGTGACAGATAAGAATCAATCAAAAACCATCAATAGTAATTTACATCATGAAGAATTTTGCTTGCTTCCATGTCTCTTTCTTCCTAGAAATTTATGTGTTAATATTTATTGTTGTTTTTTATCCAGAACAAGTACCAAATTCATTAGTATTCCTTTACCATTTTCAGACATTCATATATTCTCTTCTCTTCAAATAACCTTCCTCTTTTTGATTTCATTTTTCTTTTATCTTCTTCTCGATCTTTTTTTCTGATTCTTCTTTTTTTTGCTCTTTTTACACTTTCTTTTTTACTTCTGTTTTTTTTTGTTCACTTACAAATTCTTTTTTCAGTTTATTTCTTGTCTTCTGCTTCTTCCAAATTTAGAACTGATTTCAAATTCCAGTTAAGTTCATTACATTCATTTGTTATTAAATACTCTTGAGAATGGTGACTCCATCTCCACCACCCCCACAGCTCTTAGTTAAATAGCAGGACTTATATGTCAAAAACTCATTGTAAAACAATTAATTTTCTAATATTCACTCAAAAAAAAAAAAAAGAATTATTCTTACAATCCAAAATATGTTTGAGCTTTATAAAGGATTGATAAATGGTAAAAAAAAGAAATAAATTAATCAATATTTCCTTATCAGTTTTCTTCAGTTTTGTCTATCTTTTTCTTCATCTCTTTTTTCTGGCCACTTTTCATCCAAAGAAAGTGATGCTGTATATATTGTGGATTGCAGGAGAGTCTTTTGATAATTTGTCTTACAGTTATTTATTTTTACTCACCTGCACTTTTTAATTGCTCTTTCTTGAATTTTGTTTTTTTTTCATATATTCTGGGTGTCAAAATGTTTGCTATTTTTGTTTGCTTTTAAATGACATGAGTAGGAATTAATTCTAACTTAATTCCAGAATATAGTTTAATCTCATTGTGATAGCTATCATATCAACACGCAGTTTTCAAAATAATCCTCTTGTGTTATATTTTTCTTCATTCATTCTATTATTAAAATCTGGAAGAAAATAAGCAACATTTTGCTTTTGTAAGAAAATAAAATGTGTAGTTTATAAAGAAGATATTGGAAATAATCAGACATGTCAAAAGTGGTTTGTGAAATTTCTTATTAAAGATTTCTCACTGAACACTTATCTACATTTAGGTAACGTAATTGAGATTAATAGCAATTAAATCAATATATTACTTGACAATAACAAATGTGATACAATGCAAGTGATAGCAAACATACTCAAAATATCCAAATCTAGCACTGATTGTTCTTTACACCAGCTTAGTTATGTTAGTCAATGTGATGTGTGCCCTCTACATGTAATTGGTTATTTAATTTTACATTTTTTAAAAAAAACTGTGGCAGCTAATATAAAGTAGATATTTTACAATATGAAATGCAAGAGATCAGTGTGAAGGTAACCTGAACTTCCATTAACCATACCAAGAGCCTGTTTTCATCCAGTGAATGTAATAATATGAAAATGGTGGGATTAAAAGAGATTCTTCTACTAAGAACCTCTTCCAAGGAACCAAATGTTTGATTCAAACAAGTTCTGATTTTAATTAACCCACCTGAAGTCAGCAGTTGAAACAATGTATCTGTGATTAATTAAAAGAAAGTCTAGTAATCAATCACATGTTTTGCTGGTGACCATGCAAAAATTATATCAGCTCGGCTGGGAAGTTTTCACACATCTATCATATTGACCAGATGTTTTATTTGGGGTTACAATTTATTTTGTTCTTTACTTAATTTTCTTAAAGAAAATTAAATTCCCCAAAAGACAGCAAAGGCAGGTCAAACAATTCTTTGCTAACATAAAAATATTCTGGAAAGATGTAATTAAAAAAAATTGAAAATTAAGTCTTTAAGAACTCAGGCAAACAGTCTACCAACCTATCAGCCTTGTACCACTTTTTGGCAAAGTACTAGAGGCTCTAATTGACTCTAAACTGGTTAACCATCTCACCTTGTAGGGTTTTCTTTCAAATAAGCAATATGGCATTTGCTTCTCTAGGTCAACTCCTGATACATTAACAATTATTGCTAAAAGAATCTATCAAGCTTTAGATAAGGATGGTGAAGCTTAGAAAATATTCAAGGTAGTTTCACATACTGTTTCTTTCACAAGTTGAAAGGTTATGGTATTTGTGGATGAATTTTTGATTCAATCTTTTTTATCAAATCACAAAATGAAAAGTTATCTTGAATGGCCACTCTTCTAGATGTTTTTGCATTAATGCAGGTGTTCCCCAGGGTTCTATCCTTGGACCTATGTCGTCCCATTCCTAATTTTCATCAATGACCTTCAGGTGCCATCATTTCTCAACTCACCAGATATGCTGATGATACAGCTATTTACTCCTGTCTTAATCGTAAGTCTTGGTTGGTTCAATAAGGGCAAATGTGCAATGTTGTTGACTGAAGTAAGGGATGGCTTGTTAATTTTAATGCCTCAAAAAACTGTTCTCTTTTAATTTTCAAAGAGAGATCCATTTGCCTTCCATCATCATGGCTGATGCTGACTTCCAGGAGAGTGATTCCTTACACCTTCTTGGACTAAAGTTTCCCACTGACATGAAGTAGAAAGATTATATTGAATCATTTGCAAAGTCTGCTTTTGGGAAATTTGGTTACCTGTGTCATGCTAGACAATTTTTCTTACCAGACTCTATCTTATATACTTATAAATTTACCATTTGTCTTTGCTTTGAATATTACTGTGACATCTGGTTTGGTGCTACTGCTATATATTTGAATATTCTGAATAAAATCCAAAGAAGAATCTTTTGAGTATCTTGTATACAGCTATTATTTCAGACCCATTCTAACTATTAAAAAGAACAAATCTTGTAAGTGGAGTGAGATCCTGATTGCTAGCTAAATAAAAAATATTACTTAAAACTATTTAATACAGACAAATTTTCATATTTTTTTACTCAGTATATCACTTCATATATATATATATATATGATAGAATAAAGTAAAGAACACAACAGGAAACAAATCTCAATGTTTCACTTTTATTAAAGCTTCTTCAGAGATCAAGTCAAAAATAAAAAAATTTCTACAAAGAGACAGTATATCGAAATGTTGTGATTTGGGGTTCATTCTTATTAGTCAGATATGTGTTTTGTGGATTAAAGCAATAGATAGTTGATTTTAAATGTATGTGTGTGGAATATCTTGTATGTGTATGTATACATAGAAATGCTGTGTGTTTACTTGTATGTGTGTGTATTAATATGTGTGTCAAGTGTATCAAAATGATGGACAATTTTTTAACTACATGTGAGTTATCTTTTTGACGGTAATTAAAGTTGTCAATGCTTAGACTAACTGGATAGAGCAAAAATTGTTATACTTGCATACGTATCACATGGGTATGAAGCTTGAGTAGAGACTTGTTGTTCTTCCTTAAATTATATATATATAATGGCTGGCCACTTGTATTAAAGGATACTCATCTACCAGGGCAGCTAGCTAATCTCTATTGTAGACACTTGCTAAGGCACACTTGTGTTTGTTCAATACCTACAGAACCCACCTGTGGTTTATGCTGCAACTATGCTGAGTGAACCTTTGTTAGTTTCTGGGAGAGAGAGAGAGTGCATCATCTAAGATGAACAGCAATCTGAACAAAGCCGGGTTGCTCAAACCCTTGGTCACAATGACTTGGGACTTCAAGCTACCCCAGCCATTTTCTATGGTATGATTTTCAGATACTTTTCAAAGGTGCCACATGCTAGAATCACTACCTCCATGCTAATGATATCAAGAAGTCACCCTCCTGACAAATCAAACATGGGGAGATTTGAACCCAGGTTTCATGGTCAGAAAGCATACATTCTAACTAGTTGGCCATGCGTCTATAAATATTTTAGCTCTGGATTGCAATTTGTCTAAGAGAAGGAAATCTCTGAAATAAAACCCTCTACACTAACTCTCTGTAGAATAGGGTAGGCTGAACTCTCTAACCTTCGTAGATAATCTTCTCAATAATCTTCTTGGTGTCTCAATAAAAACTGAGTGTCTATTCTCCTAAACTGGTTGGTGTTAGTAAAGGCATACAGCTATAAAACTTGCTCCAATATTTCATAATAGTTTAATTACAGAACCACCAAGAAAACCCTATATATATATACATATATACATCTGTAAATTCAGATCACATTTAGTGGAGATAAATTCAGATCACATTTAGTGGAGATAGCTATTTCAACATGTCAGTTCAAGACATGCATTTTCAACCCCAGTCAACCAAAAAATGGAGAAAGATTTTTTGTCCAGTTGCAAGGGTTAGTAATGGAAGTGGGGAAGAATGTTGGTTACGATAAGTTCAAGATAAGGAGAATTGTAGTAGTAATTTCTTTTTGCAGTGGAAGGCATGTGGTTTGACCATTGGGTTAATGGTTGTTGGTAGGAGGGAAAAACTATGGATTCACCATATTTTTTAATCTATGTAGAAGGCAAATCCTATTATGAATAAATGGAAGAAGGAGATAATTAGTGAAATTTAAATTTACTTCAGTGATGACACATGCTAATAAATTCATTATGTTTATTTAAAAGTACATTCTAATATTGAAATTTCAAAATTCTAATTTTTTCTTTTAAACATAGATTACATCTATCACCTAGACTATTAGGAATACATACTGTGCCTATCAGTTTCAACTTTATCTGTGGGTTTAGGTTTCTTTCTTTGATTCCCAGTATTTTTGGAAGGGGGCTGTCTGATACCTTAAATTAGGGTTAGAAAAGAAGTGCCTATACATATAAAATCTTTGTTTCCAAATTCTTGCTGAAATTTCAATGTAAACATTATATTCTTCCTTGTTTTTTTAGGGGAAATGGTAGCTTGATATATCATATTTGTAGATCTACATTTACCTTCAACCAGACAGTTTTCTCTGGATCTGTATTTGCAGGAGCATGGAATCGTATGTTCTGTATTAGATTCTGCAATTCTTAAATATTTGGTTATTGTGAGAGCTAATAATGTCATACATATTATTAGTACAGAAATGGCTAATCTTAATCATTTTCCTATTAAATATTTTACACAGGGTTTATCATTATGAAAATGTTTACTCATTAATTTAAGAAAGAACTTCTCAATGTTAACGGTTGATAGTCTACAGAATGGAGGCTTGAATCATATAATCTTTCTTTTCCTATGCTTATCTCTAGTCTTCTGCAATTCAGTTATAATAGTGGTAGCTAAATAAGTTAATTTGTCCTTATACCAGCTACTCTGGAGGCTTTTTTTCATATATGTTTAATATGTATATGTATTGGATAAGAAAAGAACTCTCAAATTTCTCTAACTCAACATGGTGATCTACATCAAGTGTCTTGAGGAGATAGTGCTGCTCTGGGTCAATAGGTTGGTTGCTGGAAGACCCTATGTCTGAAAATAGATTCTGAACCATGCCACACAAACAAGAGAAGCCAGATATGACTGCTGGAAAATTTCTGTGGCCACATCACCCCTTATATTTTGCCACTTGACTCCCCAGACTTCAACACCGTTGACTATTATATATGAGTCCCAGCTGAAGGAGAGACCATCAAAGCTCAAAGATAAGCTGAAGACAAGGAATATAGCAACATTCAACAACTTAAACAAGGAGATTATTCAGAAAAGGTGCAGGAGATTCCAAAGTTGTCTGGAGACCATGGTTGAAGCTAATGGTGATTTTATTGTATAAATTAACTCTTTAATATTTAAAGATATTTTTGTCTAATTTTGGTAAATATATCTGTTAAAATGAGATGTCAGTGTTCATGAATTACCATGGTTTCTTTGAAAAATAATGACATCATTTCTCATTACTCCATGGTTTAAAAATCAGAATTCTTTTTCTTGTTTAGACTGATTGCTACTCAAAGCTAGACAGACAAGTCTACAATGTTATTTAACCTATAGCTAGGGGAAGAAAAAATACATTTTCTTAGTAAAGGAATTAAACTGAAACTGAATTCAACAAACTAGGCTGGAATTTGAACTTGGCTCGATGATTACTTTCTGTGCCAGTAACTCGAACATCTGTCTATTATTAAATAAGTGTCAAAACAAATGTTTATAGTGATTTTTAAGTGAATTTAAAAAATAATACTTATATATTTGTATGAAAATTTATCTTTAATTCAACTTCATGATTCCATTCTCCCTGAACTTAGCTTCTTTCTTGGTAGGTGAATGGGGTTGAACTGATCTAAGTGTATTTTGCAGGTTTCCATAAAACTGATCTAAGTGGTTTTTACAGGCTTCCATAGAAGAGATTAAGTGCTTTTTACAGGTTCCATAGAAGTGATCCAAGTGTTTTTCACAGGCTTCCATAGAAGTGATCTAAGTGGTTTTTACAGGCTTCCATAGAAGTGATCTACATGGTTTTTACAGGCTTCCATAGAAATGATCTAAAAGTGACTGTACATATGCTTCCAGAGAGTTTAAGTTTTTCCTCATGAAGAGAATTTTGTAGGGAGCAAAATAAGTGGTAATCCAAAAGTGAAAATTGAGGTGGATATTGCAGGTGTAGTAGTACATCACAGTTGGGATGTAGCAATTTCTGCCAGATCTGTAAAAGATGTGAGGTCTGGTGACATCATGATGGAAAATGTCATCCTTCCACTTGGCCTATTCCAGATGCTTTTCGTTAATTGCCATCTTTAAGTCATCCAACTTGGGAAAACACCATAGAAAACACCACAAACTTTTCTTTCAACCTAATACTTAAATTCTTTTGCACACACGCACACACACACACATACACACACAGAAATGGAGAAAAGAGAATAATTTTATTGAGATTCCCTTTTTAATGTTAGGGTTTGTAAACAAGAATAATCTAGATATAACATTTTATAATCAATGATGAGAAGGTCAAGGTCATGAGATTGAAATTTTGGAAAGTAATTTGCATCAGGTACAGGAGTTTCTATGGTCTCAAATCCTCTTGACTCCATTACTCCCACTCTCACACTTATCTCTCCTTTTTTCTTCTTCCTCCTTATTTTCAATTATTCTCTTTCTCATTTTTCTTAAGAATGTATTTCTTTGCTTCACCCCACTCCACTTTCATATCAATATAGTCAGTTTTCATTTGATACTCTCTCTTTCTTCTGTCATTCTTTTCTTCTCTCTCTACTTTCCTCTACATTTTCTTTTAAAATACTCTTTTTCTTTGTTTATCATTCTCTCTCTCTCTCTCTCTCTCTCTCTCCCTCCCTCCACTGCTATATGTTTCTCACTTTTTATTTCTATGCCTTCTTCTTGTACACTCTCTATCCTTTTTCTCTTCTCATCTTTTACATATAGTTCCTCCTCTTTTTAATCTCTCTTTCCTTTGCTCTTCTTCTACTCTTTCTCTTTTCTTTCTATCTCTCTATCTTTCTTACTCTCCTCTTCTCTCTCCCTTTATATTCTTTTAGTTCATTTCAATTGAACATTCTTTTCTTTTGTTTTTAATATTTTTTAATCTCAATATTTAAAAATATCCATCGCTTCATCTTAGAAAGTATTCTTATATAATCCATTTAAGAAATTCTACACTTTGGCAAGGATGTTACAATGAGAAAGAGAAAACACCAAATTCACTGGAGAGTTTTAAAGCAGTTCAAATTTAAACACATATTTTGATTTCATTTTTTTTCCTTTCACGTCTTTTCCAGCCAACAAAAATTGGAAATAAGAAATAAAAATACCAATTTTTAAATTGCTTTCTCAAAGAAATGAAAAAAATCAATTTCTTTAAATGTTATGTACCTATTTTCTTGTGAGAGGAAAACCTAAGTGGTCTGAGCATGAGACTGGGGGCCCTGAACACTTATCTTCATTTTTTATTCAGTTTGACTAAGATCCATTGATCTATTAGAAAATATGCTTTAATAGTCCAAAAGTTCAAACCAAAGATATTTATTATACAAAGATAGCATATGATTTAAGTCCTTTTTTTGTGAAATGGTGCAATAGGCATTGTAACCAAAAATAATTAAATTTTTCAATTTTTTTTTGTATTACATATCATATAAATAATTTTATAATGACATATATATATATTATATATTCATTAATTATATTCTTCTTCTTCTATGTGTAGTGTCCTTTCAGGATGTAGGTAATCATGGCCTTCCACGACTCCCTATCCCTGGTTGTTCTTAGCATGCTTTCTCCTGTTACTCCACCCAAATCCTGCTCTGCCATCCACCTGCTCAGGCCTGTTGAGTATGCTCTCTCCTCTCTCTCTTTCCCTCTATCTGACCTGTGAGTATTAGATTCTCCAAGCCCTCCTTCATCATTACATGCCCCCAAATCTTTTGCTGTTTTTTCTTGATGTTCAGTATCAGTTCCTTTTCTGTTTCCATCCTTTCCAAAAGCTCATAATTGCTCACTTGCTCAATCCATGATATCCGCAACATCCTTCTCTAGAACCACATTTCAGTTGCTTAAAGTTTTTCTTTCATCTTTGATGAGATTATCCAGCATTCACTGCCATATTGAAGAAAAAAAATCACGGAGCAATCCAGTACTCTCTTCTTTGTTTCTAGTGAAATTTTCCTGTCTCTTAATACTCTACTCAGCTTCTGGAATACATCCTACTTGCCTTCAGATCTCAGTGTTGCACTTCCCATGTATCTAAATTTCTGTACCAGCTTGATTTTAGTATCCCCCACCTGTAGTTGGTATTTTGGGTTCCTATTTTTGCTGATTACCATGCATTCAGTTTTCTCACAGTTTATTTGTACTCCTTTCTTTGCATTTTCTTTCACTACCTTCCGTAGGAGATCTTATAGTTTCCTTTCTGTGTCTGTTATAAGCACAGCATTATCTGCATATTTTATATTGTTCACTGATGAGGAATCCTGCCATGACTTCTAAAGCCCTCAGAATTATCTTGCTGTACAAGTTGAATAGATCCGGTGAAAAGACACATCTTTGTCTTATGCCCCTTTCTATCTTTGTATATCTGCTGAGTTTATTTCCTGTCCTTACTGTCCATACGCAAACAGCTTGCTGGCAGTAGAAGCTCTTGATTACTCTAATGTATTTCCCAAATATCTCAAAGTTGCTGAGCATTTCTATCAATTATTTGTGGCATACTTTGTTGAACACCTTAGTCTATAAAACACAAGTACACGTCTTTCTTCATTTTTATTACCCTTTCTGATAGCATTCTAAGCCTAAATATCACATTCCTTGTTCCAGTTTCCTTGACAAGCTCACACTGTCCTTGTTCTATATCTGGCCTGATTCTACTTCACACTCTATTCATCAGGATTCGGATGATGAGTTTTGTTATGTGGCTCATAATGCTGATTGTTTGGTGGAGTTCAGATTTGCCTGCACCTGGCTTCTTAGGCAGTGCTATGAACATCCAGTATAGGTCGTCCAGTATTTTTCCACTGTTATAGATTTCATTATTATTTCTGTAATTCTCTCTATGCCGAAATTGTCTAAGGCTCTCAGCATCTCTATTACATTTCCGTCTGGCCAAGCTGCTTTGTTTCTATTCAGTTTGGTCATTACGGCTTCCACTTCAGATTTTAATATTTCCAGTCCATCAGTATCTTTGTGTATTGTCAGTTGCTCTCTCTTGTCATGGAAGAGATCTATTATATATTCTTTCCATCACTGAAGTATTTTCTCTTTCTCTAATATGATCGTTCCATCCTTGGATTTTACCCATCCTGTTGAGAAGCATGTCCTTTTAGTTCCTTCATTTCTTTATGTATGTCTCCTTTACTATTTGTGCTCAATCTCTCTGTTTCAACACATTTGTTGTTGAGCCATTCCTCTTTAGCCTGTCTGCATTTGCTTCTTATTTCTATGTGAAGTTTTCTGTATTCCATTCCATGTCTTGGGATCATTTTCTGTCTCTTTTGCATCAAGTCAAGAATCTCTTCAGTCAGTCACTCATTTTTTCTTGTACATCAGTTTTTCTTTTGGGACAATATTGTTTGCTGATGTCACTTCTTTTAGTGTGTCTCATTTTGAGTTAATATGTTATATTACATTATAGATTCATTAATAATTTTATAATGATATTATAATGTTTACATATTACATATCATATTACATATATTGCGTATATTTCATGTTACATCTTTTTACATTTGCATATTTTATTTATATTCTTTATATATTACATATATATTTTTCATATTACATATATATTTTTATATTAAATATATATATATTTTCTTTTCATATAACCTATATTATATATTTTTTATGCTAATGGTGGTATCCAGTGTGCTATGTAAATTCATTGTAAATCATTTCTATCTATGGAAACCAAAACAAAATATGCTTATATAGCATGATTTCTTAAAATGTAAAAAAAAAAAACTTTTTTGAAATGCATAATGTGGAGCATTTTATCAATAGTAATATATGAAAAAAGAAATCCAGATTATGAATTCTGAATTATTTTTATTTCCTTGCATGTTGAGAAATCAAGAAGTATGATCATATTTTATTTTGGCTTCTGTAGGGAAATTTACAATAAATTTACATAATAAATTGGACACCCCTAATTTTTATGAGATTTTTTTTTTAAATTGATATTCATGATCTTGAATGCATAATCTATAGTAACAAGAAAAACAAATTTAACCTAAATATTTCTAGACACATTACCTATTGTACAACGACACTATTTTTCCCTTTTTCCCTTTTGGTCTTTTTGTTTTTATTTTTTCAATAATTTTTCAGTACTCTGTAGGATGTGTTGAGGTTATATAAAAAATATTTGCATTGAAAAGTGATTTAGTTAGTTAAATTCATATACCAACAACTTTGGGAAAGATATTTAATCTAGACTTTTGATGGTGCTTACATTACTTGTATTTTTTTTTTTTTTTTTTATAAGCGTTTCACCCCAAGCAAGGCATGTCACTGCCACTACTGTGCAGGGGGCTACGTAGAGTGGAGAAAGGCTGATTAAATATAGGAAATAACAGAGGGTGGGTGATAGGCGGGTGAGGATACCGAGAATGAGGGTTGGGTAGATGAGAGTGTTGTGAGAATAGTTGGGAGTTAGTGTGATAGGAGGTGTCTATTGACCCTACATTTAAACACCTGGAGATTGTCTGCATATATATTTATTTAGGCATCATAATAATGTTCCATAGATCATTATAGCATAATAAGGGTAGAACCAAGGAGAAAAACTTAGGTGATGTCCCCCTTGGTCTCACGAGCTTCCGAGGACTAGACATTAAGAATGACGTAGGAAGGATTTAATAATCCAGAAGACTATCCCAAAAATACCATAGCTGGGGCATTTATTTTATTTCTTTTTTATAATTTTTTTATCTCAAGCAAAGCAGGACTGCCACTGGTGTGTAAGGGGTTACAGAAAGAGAAAAACAGGGTACAGGGTATACCAAAGAAAGGATGTGATTTAGAGATGTGGAAAATGGCAAGTGATGTTGCATTTTAACTTTTGGAAGTTCAGAGAAGTAAGTATTCAGAAAAGAGTTTCACAGACAAAAATCTGCTCAAGTAGAAGTGGTGGTTACATTTGACTATTTTGATAGCAAAAGAGTGGGACCTTGATACAATTTAGTAGCACGAGTAAATTTATATTGTTGGGGCACCAGAGAGATAAGCTCTTCAAAGAAGAAGCCATGAAAATACTTGTAGAAAAGACAGAGAGAAGTTACATCCCATCAGAGAAAAAGTGACTGAAGGTGAGCTGCCAAGTCAGGACTGATTATATTGCAGATCCTCTTTTGGATTTTGTTGAGAACCTTGAGTTAAATAGCAGCACCATCCAATCTGTCTCACTTTGACCATATCTGTCTATCTTATTTTGTTCCTGTCTATCTCAGTTTATTCATATCTATTATTCTCTCTCTCTCCCTCTATTTCTCTATCTGTCTATCTATCTATATATCTATCTCAGTTTGTTCATATTTATCCATCTTGCTATTTATCTCAGTTTGTTCATATATATCTATCAATCTGTTTTGTTCTTATATATCTATCTCAGTTTGTTCATATCTATCTTTCTATTCATGCTAGATTGATCACATCTGTTTCTCAATATATTTCTGTTTATATCTAACCTACATAAATATATCACTATCTGTCTAGCTTATTCTAGTTTAATTTTCATTATATGTCCATCATATCAATCCCTCCATTCAATATTGATTAGTTTCTAACCAGGCAATGTTCAATATCAATATTAAGCCATAAGTGACCTTTTAAGTGAATCTTATTGACCAGGAGAAAAGCAAGACTGGTGTATCTTTTTTCCTATTTTTGTTATGAGAAAGTACTTTTTTTAAACTCTTCAAATCTCTACTTTTTTGAAAATGACTTTGATAAATGTCATTCACCAGATGTCTAATACCTTGGGCCATTTCACTGACCTCTACCAATGAGAAATCTACTGTGAATCATAGGAGAAGTAATTGAATAAAACAGGCTTTTCTGGCGCAGCACCAAGTTCACTGACAAGTGCTGATTCAGTCAGGTGGAACATCAAACAAAAATTGCTTATGGAACGTGCTTATACTGTTGAGGAAGTGCCGTCTAAGAGTTTTGCAGGCTACTGAACTCATTCATTGCTACACTTCTGTTCTTTACAAACCATTATATCACCAACAATACTATTCTCAGAAACCTGAGTAACACAGGTGATAGCATATTTACACATGGGATTGCTCCACAATTCTCTCTCTGCTGACTAAAGAAAACTACACCATAATGAACTCGACACTATCCAGACTTATAAATTCAGCTGAGAAAATGATATATGCTGCTTTCACCAATTTTTTTACACTTCATTTGGTTGGCAAATTTTAAAACTGTAATTGTGCTATTTGATATCAGATTAAAATGTTGTTATACTTAAGACTTGTAGTCATTGGTAGTATATATACTTGAGTTTAAAGGCAAACATTGGTTATGTTTATATCTGCATCTGTAGATAAACATGGGTTCTGTCAATACTTGAGTTTATAGGTAAATATTGAACATGTCTGTACTTGGGGCTATACGTAAATATTGGTTGTGTTTATATAGGGTGACCCAAAAAACAGGACTTTTTGAGTTGTGTATTGTCCAGCATTCACTGCCATATTGAAGAACTGACATTACATAGCAATCTAGTTTTCTTTTCTTTGTTTCTAGTGAAATTTTCTTGTTTCTTAATACTTTACTCAGCTTCTGGAACGCATCATTCCCCATGCCAATTTGCCTTCGGATTTCTGTTTTGCACATTCTATCTTCTGTTAGAGCACTTCCAAGGTACTTAAATTTTTGTACCTACTTGATTTTAGTATCCGCCACCTGTATTTGGCATTTTGAGCTGCTATTATTGCTGATGACATACATTTGATTTTCTTGCAGTTTATTTGTAGTCCTTTCCTGTCACTCTCTTCCACTACCTTCTGTAGAAGGTCTTGTAGTTTCCTTACCATGTCTGCTATCAGCACCAAATCATCCATGTACCTTCTTTTTCTTCTACATGCCCTGTCCTTTCAGGATGTAGGCAATCATGGTTCTCCATGTCTCCCTATCTCTGGTGGCTCCTAGCACACCTTCTCCTGTTACACTATGCAACCCTCGTTCCATCATCCACCTGATTATGTCCTTCAAATATGTTATCCACTGCTTTCTCCTGTCTCTTTTTCCCCCTATTTGGCCTGTTAGTATCAGGTTCTCCAAGCCCTCTTTCCTCATTGCGTGTCCCAGGAACTTCAGCTATCTCTTCCTGATGCTCAGTATTAATTTCCTTTTCATTTCCATTCTTTCCAAAACCTCAACATTGCTCACATGCTTGATCCATGATATTGACAGCATCCTTCTGTAGAACCACATTTCAGTTGCTTCAAGTTTTCCCTTCATCTTTGATGAGATTGTCCAACATTCACTGCCATATTGAAGAACTGACATCACATAGCAATCCAGTACTCACTTCTTTGTTTCTAACAAAATTGTCCTGTTTCTTAATACTTTACTCAACTTCTGGAATGTTTCCTTTGCCATGCCAATTTGCCTTCACATCTATGTTGCACTTTCTGTCTTCTGTTATAACACTTCCCAGGTATTTAAATTTTTGTTCCTGCTTGATTTTAGTATCCCTGACATGTATTTGGCATACTGGGCTGCCCTTTTTACTGATGATTATGCATCTGATTTTCTTGCAGTTTATCTGTAGTCCTTTCTTGACACTGTCTTCAGCTACCTTCTGTCGGAGGTTTTGTCGTTTCCTTTCTGGGTCTGCTATCAGTATTGTATCTTCTGCATACTTTAGGTTGTTTAAATTGTGGCCTTTGATGATGACTCAAACTTCTAGGGTCCTCAAAATATTCTCACTGTACAAGTTGAAAAGATCCAGTGAAAAGACACAACCTTGTCTTACGCCCCTTTCTATCTTTGTATATCTGCTGAATTTGTTACTTGTCCATATACAAGTGGTTTGTTGTCAGTAAAGATTCTAGATTACTTTTAAGTCTTTCCCAAATATGTCAAGACTGCTGAGCATTTCCATCAATTCTTTTAGGCATATTTTATCAAATGACTTTGCATAATCAATAACGCACAGGTATAAGTCCTTCTTCATTTCTATTGCTATTTCAGAGAGCTTCCTAATCATAAATATGGCATTCCTTGTTCCAGTGTCATTGACGAAACTGCTCTGTTCTTGTCCTATACCTGGCCAGATTCTGCTTCTCACTCTATTCATCAGAATTTGGACAATCAGTTTTGTTATATGGCTCATTAAACTGATGGTTCCATGGAGTTCGCACATGTTTGCTCCTGGCTTCTTAGGTAGTGCTATGAAGATAGACTTGCTGAGATCATCTGGTATTACACCACGGTTACAAATTTAATTTATTTATTATTTCTGTAATTTTTTC
Source organism: Ascarosepion bandense (assembly GCA_037127315.1). Lineage (NCBI taxonomy): Eukaryota > Metazoa > Mollusca > Cephalopoda > Sepiida > Sepiidae > Ascarosepion > Ascarosepion bandense. Next base: position 1,699,838 of record JBBBDQ010001527.1, on the reverse strand, counting down.
TATGCCAAATTCTTCCAGGGCTATCAGCAGCTCTATGACTATGCCGTCTGGTCCCGCTGTTTTGTTTCCATTCAGTTTGGCTATTGCAGATTCCACTTCAGACTTTAATGTTTCCAGTCCATCCTCATCTTTGTGTATTATCTGTTGCTCTCTCTTGTCATGGAAAAGATCTTTTATATATTCTTTCCATCGTTGGAGTATTTCCTCTTTCTCCAATATAATTGTTCCATCCTTGGATTTTATACATACTGTTGAGGAGCAGGTTTTTTGTCCTGTCAGTTCTCTTATTTCTTTATGCATGTCTGCTTTATTAGTCCTGCTCACTCTACTTCTGCACATTTGTCATTGGGCCATTCCTCTTTAGCCTGTTTGCATTTGTTCCTTATTTCTTTGTGTAGATGTTGTTTAAATTGTGGCCTCTGATGACAAATCCTGGCATAACATCCAGGATTCTCAGAATAGTCTCGCTGTACAAGTTGAAGAGATCCTGTGAAAAGATATATATCTATAATTTGAAGCTATCAGATTAGTACATAAACAAGTCAGGTATTTAAGAACAGATTTGAGGTAATCATATTATTTAGCAAAGGAAACAATATACTTTTACAGAATGTAGAATACATGTTCTTCTATTGTTCTTATATATATACAGAAAACATGAGTGTATTCAAGATAACAGCCATCATCTCCAATCATTGCCTTGATCTCCTTTATGTGTCATGTCCCCTCAGAGTAGAGGCAATCATAGCTCTCCACAATTTCTTGTCTTTTTAGCTCTTAATAAATTTTATCTTTTCATTATTTCTTCTAAACCCTGCTCTACCATTTATTTACATAGGCTTATGAAGTATGCACTATCTTTTGCCCCTCTTGCTTTCAATCTGCCTCTACATGTCTTTTAAAACAATTACATGTATTGATCAGGTGTTTGTTATTCATGATTTTTCCAATATGACCCATCAGTGAGTGCTTGGTATTGTAAGTGTGATTGTAGGATTTGTATCAGATGTCTTCATGTTTCACAAATTCTGATTCTGACACAGTGAGCTGACTGGCAATGGTTTCGTCCATCTTCTGCATTTTTCATCAGTAATACTCTGAACTTGTTGGATAAACTTGACATCCCTGAAATTGTCTGACTGCCAAGAATGTTATTTTCTTTTGGCAATTAAGGACACATATTTGCCAGAGACCTGAAGCTCTTCTCGTATCTCAAATGCAAAGACATGGCAACATTCAAGTTGCAATCTCTGAATTTGTGTTTTTGGCACCTGCAGCAATGAGAACAAGATACCTTTTTATCTCCTGAATCCACCTCTTCCTTTCTATAACTATGGATTAAATAACACATCAGATTTCACTCTCTAGCATTTGTTAGCAACCAGTCTAGGAGAAGGACAACTTTGAATTCAAGACTGGTTGGTTAAGGATTTAACAACTTCACCTTGTAATTAACTGTGACAGTAGCAATATAGAAAAGAATACAAGGGGGGGAAGTATGCATGCTTTCCTTTCCATCATTATTATCATGTTCCATAACTGGGTGTGGTTTTAGGATTCCTGCACTGTTGTGCATCTGAGCAGTTCCAAAGACATATGTGGGCCAAAGGACAGAAGGGTATGAATTCATGCATAGTGTGTAAGTAAATCTGGCAAATCCCATCCCTCTCAATATCAAATCACAGCTGATATTGTCAGGCTCCGCTTAGTCATGGACTATTGACTTCATTCTGGGAGGCCCTCTACTCAGCAATGATGTTTCATCATTATACTGGTTGTCTACATTGCTATAGTGAAGGTTTTTTAATACTTTGACTTTTGTTCTTAATCTTGCTAAGTATCTCACCACTCTCTTTGCCAGAAAATCGTACAGCAGCTAGTATTGGGTTATGTGGCACCAGTACCATTCATACAGTAACTTGACATAAAAAAGTCATTAGGGTTAAATTTAAACTTAATTTCATTATTAGTCATTAATGTTAAATTACCATGCTAACAGTAATTACATTATATATATATATGTGTGTGTGTGTGTGTGTGTGTGTGTGTGTGTGTGTGTGTGTGTGATGATTAGTGGCTTGGAATAGGAAATCAGATAACCAATTTCAAATTCCAATTGAGTTGAGTTACATTCACTTATGAACAAATTCTCTTGGTAAAGATAGGAATCCATCTACTCTCTCAGTCCCTCCAGCTATGGGTAAATAGCAGGATAGACTGGGTCCTATATCCTTGGTTGGCAACCAGTCTAGGAGAAATACAACTCTAAATTCAAAACTTGAAGAGTGTCATCTGGGGACTTTGTGATGCACTATGTGCACCACTTCTTAGTATTCAGTGTTTCCAAAAATTTGGCTGGTTCAGAAGAAGTCTTTACCAAAATCATATGTGTAGATAGTTTGATTATTCTGGGTTCTCATGAATTAAAAATGACAGAAGTGTTCAGTAAAAAATATATTTAAAAAAAGCAGAGCATCTACTTAAATATGAGTATCCATTAAAAACAATGCTTAAACAGATAAATTAGAAATATATCGTAACAGATGTCATAAAATTTTGCAAATATATATATATATATATATATATATATATGCATATATTATTTTTAAAGGTTATACTATAATATTTAATATAATAAAAATAAATAATGGTCAGTTAAAAAATAAATCCATTGATTACTTTTAATGAATAAATATGTATATTTTTGGATCACCCTATATATATATTTAGGTATTTAATTATTTGCCATGGGTTCTTTGAATTATCTGAGAAGAAAACAGATTAAATTTAGATAAATTTAGTCATAAAATTTAAAATAATATAGCACAAGCACCATACTTATAATGAACACCATTGTAATATAACCGATATACAAACCTATTCTACCTACTATCCATCTACTTTTGGACCATGTTATATGTGTGTGTGTGTGTGTGTGTGTGTGTGTGTGTGTAAAATATATCTGTATAGAAATAAATAAAGAGCAAAGGAAATCTTTTCTTTAACGATACATTTCACATCCTGAAGGATTTTATTAAGGCAAATTTTCCTTGATAAAGACCCACAGAGATAAAAAATGTCAGTAAAGAAATGTTTTTTTTTGTCATTATTCACATGTATATAAGAGAAAAAAAGTAAAAGTATGTGTGAGAGAATTTGGGGTAATTGATATAATGAAAACATAATGAAGATTATACTATATTAAAATAAGCTATGAGCAGACAAAGATAGATAGATAGATAGATAGATAGATAGATAGATAGATAGATAGATAGATAGATAGATAGATAGATAGATAGATAGATAGATAGATAAGGGCAAGGCAGGTAGAAATGAAGTGACCAAGATATATATTGATTAACTTTTATATCTTAAATATTTTTAATTTTCTCAATTTTTTAGATTCTAATTTCTTACCCTGTCACTGTTAATATGTAAAATTTATTTTTAAATTAAATAATTAAGTTTAAACAATTAAATTTAAATAGAATAACTAAATTTATTTTTAAATTAAATTATTTATTTATTTGTTTATTTATTTTTATTTTTATTTATTTATTTACTTATTTATAAGGTTGTTTTTTTTTTTGCAATATATATTTTTTTTTCATTATTAACTTTATATTGTATTATAATAATTTTGTGGACTGAATAATTAGCATAGTTTTAATTATCCAGTAGTGTGGTGGTGATTGTGATCAGAACGGATTGAATAACTATTTTTTCTTAAATATTTTTAATTTCCTAAAATTTTTTTAGACTCTAATTTCTTATCCTTTCACTGTTAATATATAATATTTATTTTTCTACATTTATTTTCTCATATCATCTTCTCTTTCAAATTTAAATTTATTCCTCTCTTCTTTCTTCTTCTTCCCTTTTCATTTACGCTTATAAAAACATCCTTTTCTTTAACACTATCTCTCTCGCTCCTAACCTCTTTTTTAATTTTTTTTATTTTTTATTTTGTACTTTCCAAATCAGCGTGTCAGCAGTCTGACTGACTTACATAAATTATCTTTGAGTTGACATCCGTTCTTACACGTGCTCTTTGATTATATGTATGTATGTGTGTATGTATACATGTTTATGTATGTATGTGTGTATCTACTCGCCTAACTGATGTAATGATGCATTTTTTCTTAAATTTTCACTTTTAAGGGAGCAATCTTTACTTTTATTCTGTTTTTGGTTTCTTCGGGGTTTGTGAATTTCATTCATGTAAAATCTTCTGTACAATAAAGACGGAAGCTGAAGATGGTTTGCCTGAAATAGGCATATACTTCCGCTTAACCATAGAATAACATGTCTGTCTTAATTTTTACATATATTTGCTCTATATGTATTTATATACATATATATTTCGAGCTCTCCTAGAGAGTTATCCTATCACTTTATGTACAGGATACTCCTTTGGATTCTTCTATATCCACACCGCATATTTATATCTATATATGCATATGTTTTGCAAGCTCATCACATAAATGAAATTTTTTAATGTTAGGCTGATAAATGTTAATAGACAGATGCATAGACAGATATGAACAGATATAGATTAATATATAGATTAATAGTGTAAGTTTAAAGCAGATATAGGTAGAGAAATTTGCATAAATAAATAATGATAAATATAAAAATCAAGAGGAAGTGACATACTGTACTGCGTTCAATAGAAAAGGTTTGAGATAATCAAATTGAAAGATATTAATAGAGAGAGAAAGAGGCACAAATTGCAGAGATTAATGGACTATGATATATTTATAGGCAAGTAAGTGAGAGTAAAACAACCAGACTAAGAGAAAAAGAGGGAAAAAGAGAGAGAGAGATTAAAGAAAGAAGTTAATAGAATATGAGAGGTAGACAGATTACATATACTGTATTGAAAATTATATATAAAAAGGAGGCTACTAGAAATAAACTAAAAATGTCTGAATGTATTTTTCATTTCATCTCCTTCTATTCTCCATTTGCCTTTTCAGTGAAAGGTTATGAAACATTATATTTTTTACTTCAAAAATAAAATCCCAAATGAAATGACTGACCTCCGACTTCAAGGCAAAGAATCTTCATTTTCTTTTCATTATACTCATTGCAGGATAATATTTTTTCATCACTTTTTTTTCATATTTTATTGCTTCCTTTTTTATTTTTATTCTAGTTTAAGTTGAAGCTACTCAAGCTTGATAATTTTGAATGTATAATATTTGATAAGTAAAATAATTGCTTATTTAACTCATCATGCTTGAATAAATAGCGGTGCAATTTCAAAATAACTCTTTATATATACACAGACATGTATATACATATATACATACATATATATAAATATATATATGTATACACATATGTATACATTTGTATATACATATATATCTACAAAATCTATCTGGAACATACGCATTGACAACACAAATATCATATAATCATCCACATGCAAAAAATGACTAAAAATAATGGAAGCCTTATTAATAAAAACAAAAATCCCAACACTTAATAACATTAATATGCTTATTTTGTTTGGTACATAACACATACCACTACTCCACATTATACATAACACCACTTACATTCTGTTACACATAATATAACATTCATCATCAAATATGGCTAAAAGTATAGCTGAAAGCACTCGGCTAATAAAACATAGGAACAATTTTTATATAATTTATGTCCTCAAAAGAAAGAAATCATAAAAATACATGTAAAATTACATAAAAAAATTAACCATCACACCTTCCTGTCAATTTTAATGAAACCTGTATAAAAGAAAAACTATTGCCCAAATATACAATATACACACACACACACACACACACACACACACACACACACACACACATATATATATATATATATATATATATATATATATATATATATATTTCTTGCCATAAATCAATTACTTTTATTAGCCATACTATCACTTCTCTGAGTAGACACCTTACATGTCACCTATCTAACAATAATAGTGCAATAAAAAACATTTATTAACCTACAATTTACAAGAACATTTTTAAAAATTTTGGTTGAAAATAAAAAAAATACTATTTAAATCACAATATCAAAGACACTTTACTATAAGAAAGGCACTATATATGGCATTGAAATTCATACACTGTATTAGTCATTGCTAGTTTAGATTTGATGGGATTATTTTGATTAGTATCAACAATGTTTGCAGTCTTCCATTTTCTATAATATATTAAATTTTACATGTTTTTGAGGAATTACAGCAGAAATATGGTTTTAAATATTATTTTGTATCACAAATTTGTCCTGTTTATAATTATTCTGCATTTGATTACAATGAAATATGTTGATGTTTTTTTGTGTGTGATTTTTAATACTGGTGCCATGTATTTTTTGTAAGAATATTTTCATTTGTTCATCAATGATATAGCTGGGAAAACAATTGTTGACTAATGTTTGTTTTATGTGATTTAGTTCACCCAAAAATATTATAGTTAAGAAGACATGAATTCTTACTAGTGTTTTTTTTATACAGATAAGTGATAGATTCATTGATTTTTAGCTCTATATTAACATCAAGAAACAGGATTTTGTTATTGCCCATGGGTTCATAGGTAAATTTTAGCAACGAGTTATTTTCAAAATTTGATTTCAGATTTACAATTTTGTCTCTATTTTTTAGCAAAGTAAAAATGTTATCAACATGCCTTGTATAAATCTCTGATTTATCAGTTGTTTTAAATACTTTGTTTTCAATGTAGGATATATGAAAATTAGAGAAAGTAGGATTGATGGGTGTTTGTAGAAAATAACTCAATTTCTGGAAGAAGAGTGTGTTGCTCCAGTTCTTCATATAGGAGGAATATACAACTATTAAGTTAGGCAATTGTGTACCTTTTTTAATGTCTTGACTTATATCCTGTTATTGTTTACTGTGCTTAGCTTGATATAGATCAAAGCTTGTTGAGATATAAAAAAGAAAAGATGCAAAAGCAGCTGCACAATCTTGCAAGTTCTTGGATCCTTTTCTGCATTGAAAGTATTTTTCAAATCAACTCAGTGCCTATTTTTAGCTATGAATATTTATTTTCCTTTAGCTTAGGACAGATTTTTGTGCCAGTTTTCCAAGAACCATTCAGCTTTGAAAATCAGCATTAAAGTTGACTTATATATACACTATCAACCATAATTATTAGGCAACCCCAGTTTTTTTTAAAAGAAATTAAGTATTCTATACTATGTTTAGTAGATAATTCTAAATAAAAATAGAATGGTTCTTTTGTTATTACTTTGCAAAATTTTACAAGGCCAGGAAGCAAAGATGAACTCATTCAAATCACCCTAAATTTTCTTCATTCTATCATTGATGAAACTGCAATATAGGTAATTATTAAATATTTATAAATTCATTTGATGCATGTGTTATAGTGCAGTATTAACAAAAGAATCATTCTATTTTCATTTACAATTATTCACTTGGCAATAAATACTAAAAGATAGTATGAAATACATCATTTTTTTTAAACACTGGGTTGGGCTAATAATTATGGCCGGTAGTGTAGTTTTGATCACTATTTGTCCATTCACTACATATCTCAAGAGCCACTCAAGGTAGAAGTTTAACTGAATAAGGTAAGTAGTATGGGAATAAGGATTGTAGATTATGATGATATTTAAGACCCCAAATTGAAGAGGGTTAAACTATTTCCATGGAAATTGTTCTGTAGAGATATATTCTCAAGTTCCACCAGTTCAGATTTTTAAAACTAAAACCCACCATGCCATGTACACAGAGTTGAACCATTTACATTACCTTTGTATTCTATTAGTAAAATAAGAACTTCCACTTGGAACAGGTTTTGTGAAACAGTCTCCTGAGAGGATGCTTCTCTGACCATTTATATACGTACACATATTACCCTTGGTACCTGTTTAGGGGGTTAGATACTTCTTTATATATCAGTGGATTATTTGATTAATATGAATTATTTTCTGCTTTACAACCTCTTTTTGTGCACACACAACATTGTAAACTTATTGCTAGTCTAGTCATGGAAATAGTGATAGACTAGCAATAAGTTTACAATGTTGTGTGTGCACAAAAAGAGGTTGTAAAGCAGAAAATAATTCATATTAATCAAATAATCCACTGATATATAAAGAAGTATCTAACCCCCTAAACAGGTACCAAGGGTAATATGTGTACGTATATATTAAGACTTTGTACAGACAAAGAGGGGATGTGCATTGTGGTGCAGTGGATATCAGCTTGGAACAAGAAACCGGGAAGCCGAGTTCGAATTCCAGTTGAATTCCTTGCATTCACTTATGTGCAAATACCCTTGGGAAAGGTATTAATCCATCTCTTCCCTCCAGTTATGGGTTAAATAACAGGACAGATTGGGTTCTATAGCTTTGGCTGGCAACCAGTCTACCACAGAAAGTAATGGCAACCTTCTGCAGGATAATCTTCTGCCTAGTCAGTCATGTCTCTTTCGAGACTTGATCGCCCAAGTGTGTATCACATATGGCACTTAACTGACTGAGAGACAAATGGTTAGAAGCAACAAGGGTCAGAAAAAATGTAAAGCATAAATTTTATATCAAAAAACAAATACTGTCTCTTACTGATCTTTGTTTTAACTAAAAAATTGTTTATAAACAAAAAAGATGTTAGGTTGATATAAAGCTCAAAGAACTAATTGTAGAATTCAAACAAATAAATAGCAGACCAGACATGGAGAGGGAATAAGTGAAACCTGTGAGGAAATGGGGGAATGGCCAATAAATAAATCAAGGTAGTCATACTGAGCTAAGAATAAAGAGGTGAATTGAGAGTTAAGAGGTTGCTGGATGAGGTAAAGATGAATGGGTTGATTGGCTTGAGGGTAACAGACAGACTGGGAATAAAATCAGTGGAGTAAGGCTTTCATATCGATGAAAATATGGCAAGCAGTATTTTTTTGATGAATCCTCTTTATCCTCCTTTTTCCTTATCTTCAACTGCTTATCATTTCTTATTTGTAACAGTTAACGCTTGTGAAAAATCATTACCCCACCCATAGATAGATAGATAGATAGATAGATAGGTGTGTGTGTGTGTGTGTGTGTGTGTGTGTGTGTGTGTGTGTGTGTGTGTGTGTGTGTATACACTTTAAAATATCTTGGTATGTCAATAAGTCTGTATTCTATTGATAAAGAACATTTATTTTAGCCAAGAAATATTTATTTTTCAATTTTGATTTATTGATCCATTTTCATATATATATATATATATATAGTGACATGCCATAGTCAGGCCATAGATGTAGGGTAATATATATATGTATATATATATATACACATCAGCTCTTGATGCTATTAAATTTCTATTATTTTACATTGAGCACTGTTTTATTATTAATACTAGCATTTATTATGCACTATTTTACACTGTCTATATCTGTAAATCCTTTATTGCTAATAATGGACACTCTTACCCTATACAATATATATATATATATATATATATATATATATATATATAGTGTTGAGTTATGATGATGCTTAGTGCCAAAATCATTGATTTTTTTCAAGTCACACACACACACACACACACACACACACACACACACACACACACACACACACACACATATATATACACGTTTCATAAGTAATTACAGATAAGGTGAATTTTTTTATATTATTTTTCATGTAACCATATCATTTTTTCTTTTCACTTATGGAAAAGAATTTTAGTATATGAATTATGTAAACATTTCAAACAATTTTTGTACCATTTATATACTGAAAAGAAAAATATAAGGTCACATGAAAAATGATATATAAACTTAAAGCACCTTTTCTGCCATTTTTGATAAAACTTACATGACAGATAGTTTCCAGCTTAAATACACAATATATATTTATATATATATATATACTCTCTGGCCATTCCATTATGTACATGTGTACAACAAATACTTCATTATGCATAGCCTAGCCTCATGTGGTAACATTTTAATGGATGTAGGCATTTAAATATGGTCTCAGCAAACTTCTAGATTTCAATTCAAGCATTAGTATGGGGAAGAAAGTTACAGTGCTAATTTTGAGCATTTCAAAAATAATATTTTTAAAAAAATCATATTTTCAAAAATTGCTGATTTAATAGGCTCTTCACATGAAACCATCTATAGATGGTCTGGAAAATTAAAATTTTGGGGGAGTGCAATTGCGTGGGAGGAAATATTTTGTTGATAAAAGAGGTCAGAGGAAAATGGTCAGATTAGTCACTCAAACAAATATGCAGATTTCAGCATCACACTTTCTGTCTTCTGTTAAAATACTTCCCTGACATTTAAATTTTTGTACTTTTTGATTTTGGCCTCTCTGATTTGTAATTTGCATTTTTGTTTCATCCTTTTTTTAACAACCATGCATTCTGGTTTCTTGCAGTTCATGTATCGTTTTTCATTTTTTTTTTCAATCATTTCACCCCAAGCAAGGTAGGAATGCCACTAGTATACAGGGGGTTACAGGAAGCGAAAGTGAGCAAAAAGCCTGAGCATAGGAAAGATTAAGAAAAGAACAAAGGTTGAAAAGGATTCAGGAAGATAGAAGATGGCAACTGATGTAGTATTTAAACTTTTGATGTTCGCAGTTATCAGGGAAGCAAGTAAATGGAAGGGTTTTCCACAGGTGGAAAATGCAAAAAAAATTTGTCGTACTTTCTTTTCACTCTCTTCAGCTACCTTCTGTAGAAGATCTTGTCGTTTCCTTTCCATGTCTACTATCAGCATACCTTATGTTGTTCAGATTGTGGCCTCTGATGACAAATACTGGCATGACTTCTAGGGTCCACCTTTCTCAAAACATGTCTCCTCTCTGTTTCTTCTCTTTTTGTCTCTTTCTACTTTTCTTTACCTTTCTCCTTTCTATCAAATCTGTTTCCTTTATTTCTCAGTAATTCAACTCTCTCAAAACATGTCTATTTTCTCTTCTTCCTTTTGTTCTCTTTCTTTGTCACTTTTTTCTTTTACCCTGCTGTTCTCAAAACCTGTTTACCTTTATTGTTATTCTTTTTGCTCCACAAATCCACTCCACAAATTTTCAGCCTTTTAAGTCTCTTTGTTTGCCTGATATATATACATATTCATTTGTGATAATCTCAGAATCAAAATTTTTAAATATCAAATATTCTATGACATTAAAATTACCAACCACTAATTTTCTATATCTTCATCATAACAGATAATAATTGTATAGTGTTGCCAGATTGAGCAAGCAAGTAACAAACTGGCCTACATTTGAAAACCAAGCACTTCTAAATTTAAATTTTGAATTGGCTTTCTTCTAATTAGTAACTTGGATGAGTTGCTTTTTTCTAAATAATCAACAAAAGCTGCAAGTATCAAAATTCAGAATTCACTACTTTTTTAGTTTCAAAAGTGATTTAGTCTGACAATCTTTCTTTCCCAGTCCAACTCTTTCCCAACAACTTAAAAGTTCCACACTACCTGCATATCAAATTGCCTCCATTCCAAAAGATCGTAACAATTTTGATTGGCCTTTTCTATGGTAATAATTAAGTCTAAAAGATTTCTTTTTTCACTTATTCTTCAGCTTTATAAAAAAAAAATTGCAATTAAAATAAAGTAACATCATGTTATTAGACATATATTTATAGAAGCCATCAGAATAATTCCGCAAGGTATTTAGACTAATTGTCCTTTCTTTGTTGATTGGGATTATCATCATCTTTGTTGGCATTATTACTGTTGATGGCAGACAAAGAAAGAAAACTACACACTCCTCTAAACATGGTAGAAAGGGAAAAGCAGACTGAAGAGACTAGGCATCAATTCATTACAAAGACAAAATGGATGGTCGTTAGCAAGAGCAATAGATAAAAATGCAACCTATGAACTGAAGATGTCATAATCAAGACTTTATAGAAAGTTGACTATTTCACAAGGGTTATAACAAGTGAGACAATATGTTTCATTGTGTTACAAGTTGGTAAGGGGTTCATAATAATATGGTTGATTGATTGTCTCACAACTTAGTAAAGGGTTCATAATAATATGTTTGATTGATTGAGTCACAACTTGTTAAGGGGTTCATAATATTTTATTGATTGTGTCAGAACTTGGTAAGGGATCCATAATAATTTGTTTGATTGATTGTGTCACAACTTGGTACAGGGCCTATAATAATATGTTTGATTAATTGTGCCACAACTTGGTAAAGGGTTCTTAATAAAATAATTGATTGATTACATCACAAATTGTAAAATGGATCCATAATAATATGTTTGATTGATTGTGCCACAACTTGGTACAGGGCCTATAATAATATGTTTGATTAATTGTGCCACAACTTGGTAAAGGGTTCTTAATAAAATAATTGATTGATTACATCACAAATTGTAAAATGGATCCATAATAATATGTTTGATTGATTGTGCCACAACTTGGTACAGGGCCTATAATAATATGTTTGATTAATTGTGCCACAACTTGGTAAAGGGTTCTTAATAAAATAATTGATTGATTACATCACAAATTGTAAAATGGATCCATAATAATATGTTTGATTGATTGTGCCACAACTTGGTACGGGGTTCATGATAATATGGTCAATTGATTACATCACAACTTGGTAAGGGGTCCATAATAATGTTTGATTGATTGTGCCACAGCACGGTAAGGGCTTCATAATAATATGATTGATAGATTACATTACAAAATTAGTAAGGGGTCCATAATAATATGTTTGATTGATTGTGTCACAACTTAGTAAAGGGTTCATAATAATATGTTTGATTAATTGAGTCACAACTTAGTAAAGGGTTCATAATATTTTATTGATTGCATCAGAACTTGGTAAGGGATCCATAATAATTTGTTTGATTGATTGCGTCACAACTTGGTACAGGGCCTATAATAATATGTTTGATTGATTGTGCCACAGCTTGGTAAAGGGTTCATAATAATATAATTGATTGATTAGATCATAAATTGTAAAATGGGTCCATAATAATATGTTTGGTAAAGGATCCATAATAATTTGTTTGATTGATTGTGTCACAACTTGGTACAAGGTCCATAATAATATATTTGATTGATTGTGCCACAACTTGGTAAGGGAGTCATAATAATATGGTTAATTGATCACAACCCAACTTGGTAAGAGGTCTGTAATAATATGTTTTATTGATTGCATCAAAACTTGGTACAGAGCCCATAATAATATGTTTGATTGATTGTGCCCCAACTTGGTAAGGGGTTCATAATAATATGGTTGATTGATTGCATCATACCTTGATAAGAGGTTCATTATGGTTGGTTGATTTCATTTACAACTTGGTAAGGGGTCCATTATATGTTTAATTGATTGTGTCACAACTTGGTACAGGGTCCATAGTAATATATTTGATTGGTTGCATCACAATTGGATAAGGGATCCATAATATGCTTGATTGATTGTGTCACAACTTGTTAAGGGGTCCATAATAATAGTGACAAAACAGTTTAGTTTAGTAACTGGCAGTAGTAATACCCTGCTTTTTATTCACTAATAAGAATATAGTCAAAACAGTACTTCCTTGTCTGAAAAATGACTGAAATAGAGTTTCCTATTTCTTCCTGATTAAAACAGATTGATTTATTTTTTTTTATGGCTAAAAGAGTAGAAGAAAGCAATTCATACCTTTTCCAAAGATATTTGCATGCAAGTGATGGCAAAGAATTCAACTGGAATTCAAACAAAATAACTGAGACCGATTGATTTGCAATGAAATATAACATTTATTTAACAAAAATAATTAAAAAAGAAAGTTTAAAAGATTCTTTTCCTAAAAGCAAACTGAATACACAATAAAATATTAATGAATATATTTGTGTGTGACTTGCCTGTGTAGTTGTGTTTGTGTGTGTCCACAGTACTTTTTCCTTTGGGGTTAACAGTTCAGGGAATACACTTTGAAAGGAGGAAAAAAAAAGAAAGAGAGATGATTTTCTAAACATAGCTGGATAGATAGATAAGCATAGCTTAGATGCAGCACAAGGCCAAAAATCAGAGACACCAGTGAAGATCAAATTCCCTACTCAATCATAATTGTTTTAGACAAGCTTACTAACCATTGCACCACATCAAGAGAGAGTTACTTAAGTGTCTGTCTGAATTTATATGCTCAGGACTGCTATTGATAGTATGTTTATTAAGGCACTACACTTACCAATTATTAAATATAGTGGGTGACCCCAAACTTTTCATCAATAGGCTGTGTGTGCATATGTGTAAGAGACAAGAAGTGCATGTTTATATGTGTGCTAGAGAGACAGATATATGCCTATGCTTTCATGCCTGTATGGTAGAAATAAGAGAGTGTATGCATGAATGCAAGAGAAAGAAAGAAAAAGTGTGTTTTTTTTGTTTTTTTTTATAAGCGTTTCACCCCGAACAAGGCATGTCACTGCCACTACTGTGCAGGGGACTACAGAGTGGAGAAAGGATGGTTAAATATAGGAAATGTCAGAGGGTGGGTGATAGGCAGGTAAGGATACCGAGAATGAGGGTTGAGTAGATGAGAGTTTTCTGAGAATAATTGGGAGTTAGTGTGATAGGAGGTGTCTATTGACCCTACATTTAAACACCTGGAGATTGTAGTTGTCGGGAAAGCAGACTTGTGGAAGGGAATTCCACAGGCGGGAAGCGCGAGAAAAGAAGCTGTTGGAGTAGAATTTACGGTTAAATCTTATCTGTTTAACTGTAAAGGGGTAGAACCTATTAGCTAATTTAGTATCTCATGTAAATTCATGCTTAGGCAGCACCAGTGATCTAAGTTCATCGGAGCAGAAGCCATGAAAGTACTTGTAGTGTGTGTGTGGAACATGTGTGTATAAGAGAAGTGTGCATGTGTGTGTTGGACAGAGAAAAACCAGGAGTAAGAAAATGGGTATTTTATAAGTATACCCATGTATATGGATGTGAATGAGTGTTATATATGATAACTAAGGAGAAGAATATGTGTGTGTGCATGTGTGTGTGAGTGTGTGTAAGAGAGAAATAGATAATGAAAGAACAGCATAAAGAAATAGGGTAAAGAGTGTGCATGTATTTATAAGTATACATACATATTTATATGTGCATGCAAGTGTGTGTCATTGTGTACACATATTCTGTAATTAAAGAGTTTAATCTGTGTGTAATCCTCCATTCATTTAATTGACAATGTACTTTTGTGATCTTTTTTACAAAAGAACTCTTTAGAGGGAATGATAGTTAAATGGAACAGCCTGTCAAGTCATCACTACAACGACAATAATACTAACAAAAGATATGACCTGGCATTGTAATAAAGTTGGCATTCCAAAGTGATGTCATTTATAAAAACTAATCAACTTTATAATATTAATTTTACTTCTGTTGAGCATCATAGATGTGAAAATCTAATTTCTTTTGTATTTGTGAGTTCTATTTGATATAGGAAAAATTAACAGGTTGTCGTGTCTCAGTAAAAAGCAAAACATTGATGCTTCCCAACACACATCTTTTTTATACTATTGTTAACTCATTAAAAGGTCCAAGAGCCACCCAAGGTAGAGAGTTACTGTATAGAGTGCTAATAGACTTGTAACGTTGCATCTGTTGAAGAGGGTTTTTAAAGTGAAAACTGAGTGAAGACTGTGTAAACTTATTCAAACTCACTCAAGGTAGGAAATAAAGGACTGAGCAGCTCTAGTCCTGGCAAGGTAGCAGTTCTCCATTTTTGGTCAGATTTAATAGAGGTAGAGAAGAGCTTAGAATTCTGGATATTTACCAGAAACCTTTTCAAAAGGTCAGTTTTTAATGTGGGAATTCTAAACTCTTAAGCTCAAGCAAAAATTTCCTATAAACCTTGTATAAGGTAGAGTTGGTCTCTTGTCTGGGTTCCACTCTGGCTGAAGGCTGAGAGACCAACAAGATTAAGTTTGAGTGGAACTATGGTCTTAGAGTTTAGAATTTTGTTAGCATAAGAAAAACAAGTTATGGATAATTGGTATCTCAATGACTAACAAAACATGGATTGGTTCATACACGAATCATTTTTACCAAATAAACTCCACTCAAAAGAAACTTGAATAAAAATTTGCAGATTTAATTTGTGTATGAATTCTTTTGCAGGCTTGTTGTGACCAGTAATATAAATAATAAGATCTTTTACTAAAATTCACGCATTACAATGCTCAAGAACCATTTAAGGTAGAAGATTACTGAATGAGGTGTCATATAAAAGTAAGAAGAGATAGTAGGAAGTGAAGTTTAGAAAGATAAGGAAGATAGATAATGAATGGTGTCTTGACATATGATTGCAGTCTTCAGGAAAGCATCCACATGGGAGTTTGTTTATTAGGATAACTCTTGCCCATATCATACCCCTGCTAATTAACAAGCTCTATAAGTTTTTCAGCATCTTCTCTAACTGGTATAATCTCCATGCCTGTTGCTCATTGGGCATGAAGAGAAGATGCCTGACTCATTCAGTTAGCTCACCTACAATTCTTGTTTTGTTGCCTCAACTGGTGAAATAGACATGTAATAATGTATCACATGAATTTTCATATTTGTCTATATTTCTGAAATTATTATTGTAATTATTTCCATTATTTTCATTATCTACATTGTTCAGAGTGTTGTCTTCAGCCTTGTTGCTATATTCACAATGTTTTGGCCATTGTAAGCATGTGCCTGGCCTAGTGGATAAAAGCTTTTGTTAGATCCACTAACTTGACCCAAAAAGTTGTGAGTTCAATACATGGCTACAACAGAGATGAACAAAAAATAGAGAGTTGAGTTAAAGGGATATAACTGGGACATCTGGAAGTGGCATGGATTAAGAGCAGTATACCTCAGTGAATGAAATATATGGCTCAGTTCAAAATCCATCTACCTGAAGAAATTTGGGGTGTACAACATCTGAAACATCATGAATATGGCAACAAATATGAGGACAATTGTCTGAATAATGTAAATAGGATTTTCATCATATGTATGATTGTTTGGATGCAAGAGTGCAGGCCTATAGTTATACCCAAAGAGGATATACAGTGTATTTATGTGGGGTTTGATGAATGTATGATTGATGTAATGGTTAGTGGCTTAGAACAAGAAATCAGTAAGCCTTGTTCAATTCCAGTCTGTTTTTATTACATTCACTTTTTTGTAATTATCCTTGGAAAAAGTATAAATCTTTCTCTTCTCAACCTAACTAGGGCAGACTGGGCTTTTCAGCCTTGGTTGGAAACCAGTCTAGGAGAAGAACAACACTGAATTAAAAAATCAGTTGAGCTTGAGATGAGTAACTCTCTCCTGTAACAACCTACTTGCTAGAAAAACCACAGTCGCAACATCAAGCAGATTGAGAGATGTGACTCCATCCATACACTTTGGTAGAGTCTCAGTCAGTTAAGTGCCATACGTGATACAGAACTTAAGTAAGTGAACATGGATCTGTGTAGTGTGAATAAACCTCTTATTTCCTGTGCATATAGATAGATAGATAGATAGATAGATAGATAGATAGATAGATAGATAAATTTGAAAAATACATAGATAGATAAATATGAAAAAGAAATAGATATATAGATAGAAATATAGATAATTTGTCTATATTTCTGAGATGAGGTAGTATTTACAGTATTTACATTATTCAGACTATTGTCCTCATCTTTGTTGATTGTAATACAGGGTTCAGTTTTAAATTCCCAGCACCTGAAGAAGGCCGGAGCATACAATGGCCGAAAATATAGATAAATATAAAAACAGATAGATAGATATGAAAATGAGATAGATAGATATGAAAATAGATAAACATAGATAGTTTTGAAAAAGAAATAAATATATAGATAAAAAGAAAGATAAACATAAAAACCAGCTAGATAGATAGATAGATAGATAGATAGATAGATATGACAAAGAGTTATATATATAAATGTAACAGATATGATAAAATAGATATATTGATATGAAAAAAAAATATATATATAAAGAATAAATAAATATGATAAATAGATAGACAAATATGGAAAAGAGATAGATAGATAGATAGATAGATAGATAGATAGATAGATAGATAGATAGATAGATAGATAGATAGATAGATAGATAGGAAAAAAACTTAGATGTCAATATCCTGAGATAGTAAGAAGGTAAATATAGACTTAAAATAAAATATACATACTAGTTGATTTGGACACCTCAATGTGGTGTGATAGCAAGCTTGTCTCTCTTGAACTTATTACAACTGAGTAGTGAGTTCAATCCTGACTGTATAGCACATACTTTTGACCTTGTGCCACATCTATGCTGCACTTAGAAAGTCACATACTAGTTGATTAAGTAGATATAAACAAAGATAGATAAGTATATAAATAGATATGAATCTACTCAGAGAGAAAGAAAGAAAATATAGAATGAGGTTGAAAGATATGAATAAACTTAGATATTAATTGCTATAATAGCATAATCTCTTTGACTCATTTCTGTCTACATAATCTTGTCAGTAAGAGTATCTATTCACATTTATTTAGCTATTATATCTATGAACTGAATGGGCCAAATTATTAATGTCCCCTGAAGCAATGATTTATTTAATACTATCATTTTGCCACCAATCAATTGTAGAATCAATTAATAATTAAGCATTGTGAAAAGAATTTCTCCTTTCGGTCCTGTTATTGACAGAATAACAAATTTTAATGAGCTTCAATTCATCTCATCTGCATGACTCTTGGCTCAGTTGTTCCAAACAGCTGAAGAAAATAAGCCTTATTAATTTCATTCATTTTCCTCTATCTTGTTTTATTGCTATCGTTATCTTCATTTATTGAAATGATGACTGTTATTATTCTAAATTCGTAATTATTAAGTTGACCCAATGAAATTACTATGGCTATCTTCATGATTTAGGATTGCAGAATTGATTCCCATGAGGATGCTTTCCTGAACCCTGCAATCTTAACTTCATCAAGTCCAGAGTCAACCAATATCAGTAGTTACAGAATACAAAGTCTGGGCCAGGATGGTCAGGAATTAGGCAGAATACTTTTTAGGCATCCAGAGTCTACTGATATTTATTGTTACAGAATACAAAGGTTATGCCAGAATGGTCAGTGATTGGACAGAAAACTTTGTATGCATTCAGAGTCAACTGATATCTATTGTTACAAAATACAAAAGCTAGGCCAGGATGGTCAGGGACTGGTCGAAATTCTATGTTGGTATCCACAGTCAACTGATATATATTGTTACACAATATCAAGAGTGGTTCAGGATGGTCAGTGATTGAGTAGAATTCTTTGTAGGTACCCAGAATAAACAGATATTTATTGTTACAAAATACAAAGGCTGGGCTAGGATGGACAATGATTAGGAGGAATACCTCATGGACATACAGGGTCAACTAATATCTATTGTTACAGAATGCAATGGCTGGGATAGGATGGTCAGTAGTTAGACAGAATACCTCATGGGCTTACTATTCTGACAGTAACAATTTACCTTTGTTTAAGTTTTACATTTAAGACCAGAACTTGGTAAAATCAGCAGAGGCCTGCAGGAATTCTGAAGCATTTATACACTTTCCATCGCCAGGCTAAAACTACATGACAGGACACTAAGCAAATGAGCAGGTATTCCTCCCACTGCCTTCTATTATCAATAGTACCATGTTTCTCCCTCTCCTCTAATAAAACAATTACGAAAAAGAAATCATCCTTCATTGATATCATATATGAAGTGGCATTGGAGGTCCAAGGGGCTAAAGCCAGTGACAACACAGAACACAAAACTATCTTTATACTTCTTTCCCTTTTCCTTAAAACAATCTCCCTCAATAACCACCTACATTGAGTAGCTCTTAGGACTTGTATTGGGTGAACTAAAGTAAAAATATTAAAATAACAGAAAATAGGCAATTTGAAGAGATATTTGGACAATTAAATACTTTGTCGCCATTTGTATGACGTTCTGGCCATTGTACACTCCAGCCTTCTTCAGGTGCTAGGAATTTTGAATCAAACTCTTTATTACAACTACTGGGATATATCATTCTCATTTCTTGCATAAAGCCTCTTTTAAAAGTCATGAGTTATCTCCTTCTAATCCTGTAAGTTACTTGTTCACTACTGCTGTAGCCTGGTATTGAACTCACAACTCTTTCAATCAAGTTACTGGAACTAACCAACATCCATAGCCACTGGGCCATGTGTTTTCAAGGACAAGAAGAACTGAATTTCTGGAACTTATAAACCCATACAGGAGGATCAGTAACCCTTTTTTTACCAGAATTCATATTACACTTTTTTTATGTTAATGGTTTTCTCTCGTACTTTTCCCATGTTAATGGTTTTTTCAATTCAAAATTCCTAGCATCTGAAGAAGGCTGGAGCTCACAATGGCCAAAATATCATACAAATGGCAACAAAGATGAGGGCAACAGTCCGAATAATGCAAATAGTATAAATACTACCTCATCTCAGAATTATAGAAAATACTAAACGCCCTTGTGTTATTTATATTTGTTCTCAAAATGTTTGGCTGATTCATTCTTTGGTCTTCTTCAAGTACACAAATTTTTAGAAAAGTATTTCCTATAATTCTGAGAAAATTCATCATTCCAACAATTATTTATACAGAGGCACCTCAGCATGGTGTAATGGTTAGACAGCTTGTCTCTCTAGAATCATTACCAGTGAGTTCAATTCTTGTCCATACTTTTGGTGTTGTGCCATATCTACCACAGTTATTCATACAGATGAACTTAGATGTGATATACATAAAGGAAGCTCTTTTTTCCATTTGTCATCATCATATATATGCTATGTTTCTTCAGGATGTAGGCAATCATAGCTCTCCACTATTTCCTGTCCCTTATACCTCTAAGCAATATTTAACTCTTTACCATCCATCCATGTTTCTGCTCTATTATCTATTCACTTCATTGTTTCTTTCTAATACTCCTCCTCTCAATATATCCTATGAGTGTTAAGTTTGACAAGCTCTCTTTCCTCATTGTGTCACACAAATTTCTACTGATCTAAAACACAAGTGTTCTTTTCATCCCTATTTTCTTTACAAATTCTTCATTGCTCACATGTAAGCAGATATTCCAAGCATTCTTCTGTAGAATAACATCTCTGTAGTTTGCAGTCTCTTCTTCATCTGCAGGAAAATGCCTGACACTTACTGGCATACAGGAGGATAGATAAAAAACAGTTCAGTGCTCTTTTCTTTGTTTCTAACAAAGCATTTCTCTGTCAACACTTTGCTTAGATTTTTGGAAGGTATCTTTTTTGAAAGGTATCTTTTGTTATTCTGATACACTTTCTGATCTCCATGTAACTCATTCTATTGTCCCTTATTCAGTCAGTTAAATAATACACACTTGGGCAATCATCTTTTTTTTTTGTTTATTTAATCCTTTCACCCCAAGCAAGGTGGTACCACCGCTGATGCACAGGGGGCTACATAAAAGTAAAACTTTAGTCAGGAAAAGAGTGAAGAGAAAGATGAACCAGTTACAGGGGGTGTCAGAGAAAGAGCAGGAGAAGGATGGGAACACAGATGTGAAGACAGTTGTGGAGGTAGAGAGAAAGGAAAAGAACAAGATATACAGGGTGATGTAGAAAGGACTGGAGTCAAGTGGATAAGAGATGGGAACTGACATTGCATTTAAATTCCTGGAGGTTGTAGCCATCAGAAAAGCAAGTATATGGAAGGGAGTTCCACAGGGTGGAAGTGTGAGAAAACAAGTTGCTGGTATGGAACTGTCGGCTGCATTTGATTGATCTAACTGTAAAGGGGTGGGACGTTGTTGCCAGTCTGGTTATACAAGTAAATTCTTGTGGTGGGGGCACCAGTCACTTAAGTTTGTTGGAGCAGAAGCCATGAAAATATTTGTAGAATAGACAGAGGGAAGCCACATCCCATTGGTAAGAAAGTGACTGGAGTTGAGCTGCCAAGTTGAGACCTATCATATTACAGATTCTCCTTTGGAGCCTGTCAAGAACACTGAGATGTACAGCAGGGGTGCCTCTTTTGATCTGACTGACTAAACAGAGGATTTTTCTGAAGTAGGTTGCCATTTCTTTTTGTAATACACTGATTGCCAACAAAGACCCAATCTCACCTGCTATTTAGCCCATAGCTGGAGGGAGAAGAGATGGATTCATACCTTTCCCAAGGGTATTTGTGCACAAATGAATAAAATGAATTCAGTTGGAATTCAAATACAGCTCATTCCGAGTCGATATCCATTGCATCCCAATGTACATCCATACACTGACTATGCTGAAAAACCAAGTTTTAAATCTGGATAAAAATGATTTTCCTTCAATTTGATATCAGTTTCATTCTACTATTTGGTCTGAAACTTGTTTTATAGAATTGGAAACATTCCATTTATCAATCAACTCTTGTACTTTTGAATAGAAATAAACTTAACTCATTTTGATACCAGTTCCTTTACTCTCTCTGGTCTGAAACTTGTTTTATAGGTTAGAGAGTTCGTGCTTATCAATCAACCCTTCTATTTCTGATCAATACCAGAAGTTTGTATTTGAACCCATAATAAAAGAAAACAGCATTTTCAGAGTAAATTTTCTCGGCAGGTCTGACTTTGATGCCTAGCATAGCGCAATGTTTTGACTCCTTCCATTTCACCTGGTGACACATGAAGCAAACTTTATTAAAAATAGTTTCGTTTGTTCTTTTGTATTTTTTATTATTTCCCCATCTATTGTTCTCTTTCCTGTTTTCTGATGATGTTATGAACAGACATTGAAATAATTATCTACTAGGCCAACACACTTGTCTGATAATGAAACTTGCATTATTTATGTCCATACTATTCAAAGTTACTTTCATCCTTTCTATATTATTCACTATTTTACTTTATCATCATTCTTCATTGAAAATGTCATTATCCAGAATCAGTTGAAAAAGTTTTGATATTAGTGACTGACCAATTTTAGGCTCTTTCCTCCCCTGTCTATGATTCACTTGATTTCCTATCAAACAGGCACCCATTGAATACAGGGAAATATCTGAATATCAAACTCTTTTTAGATTAAATCAGAAAGTTTTATGTTTCTGGACTAGCGCTTTTTTAAAATACACAAAGTCATTCAGTGGGTTATGTTGAGCGACTAAAGAACCATTAAATAATATGAATATCTACAAGGGAATTGCTTGAGTAAACTGAGTACACCTGAGAATTAAGTTGTCAAATTGATAGTAAGTACAAGTCACAGTTGGACAGTCGCCTATTTAATAATACTAGTCTAATGTCTAAAACCTAATCTGATTTCTCCTGCTGGGACAATTTTCTCTTTAATAATCAATTGCACAATTAAATGTCCATATATGTTGACCATTCACTTGATTCTCTCTGTTACACCAAATAGGGATTATCTATTGTCTCTTCCAATCTTTATAAGTCTACCATACAAGATGAAAACATCAGTCTGAAAACATGAGTCATGTTTTTAAACAACCTTTTCAGATCAAGACTTTGATACGGCTTTCATACATGGCACCAAAAACATTCAGCAATATCTAAACTGTTAGATGAATGCAACTGCCTTCAAGGTTGATGGTGCAAAAAGGCTTTGAGCAAGTGAAGCCTGGAGGTCTTGGCAAAGAGCATCCTTCTCTGGACATTGTGGCCTAGTGCTACAGATTCACAAAGAACTGTACCAAATAACAGAAACTACATTACATAAAGACTACCAACAACATTAAGAACTAAAATGGATAGTACATGTAACTCAAAGAGAAAATAATTATATAATTAAGATGTTGATATTCCACACTACTTCAAATACAAGTTAGGAAGGAAACTTCTATCAATGCTGGAAAGAGTGATGACATCTACTGGATATGAGAAACCTATTTTCCTAAAAAGGATTTTAAGAGAAAGTCTTTATAAAGTTCAGATGTGAGAAGTACTGGATGCTTAGTCAATGAATCCTTGTAAGGGAATGGCTATCATTACCATCAACATTCATTTGTGCATTGAATATTTTTCCCACATCTTACTTGGTGCTTTTACTATGTAGCTAGTAGTTTTTGATAAAATGCAAAGAAGAATCTGCAATATTATTGGTTCTGACTTGGCATCTCTTCTTCAACCACTTTCCCATTGCCATAATATTGCTACCTTGTGACTTTTCTATAAATATTTTCATGACAATTGTTTTGACAAGTTTTCCACTTTGGTTTCTTGGCTCTATGAATGTAAATGCAGTACTAGATTGGCAGATAGGTCTTGTAATTTCACTAATTAAATTTCTAAGAGTAAACGTAAGTTCTATTCTATTGTTTTTTTCTCTCTTCCAGCTTTTTGGTTTCCTATCAACCATGACATTCAAAAATTTACATGTAATATCAATCATCATCTTTTGATTTCTTGAATCCTCTTCTTTTATTTTCATTTCTCCTCAGTAATTTTTTTCTGAGTTTTCTTCACTATCAATAAATCTTTAGGTCTTAGTGACTTTGTCACTTTAAATGGGGAGAAATGATTTAAAAAATGTATCTAAGTAACTTCATAAAGTAACTGGCTTAAAAGTATCTAAGTAACTGGCTTAAAAGTTGTTTTGTATATATATATATATATATGTGTGTGTGTGTGTGTGTGTGTGTGTGTGTGTGTGTGTGTGTGTGTGTGTGTGTAAAGTTGGATGATAATCTGATAGAATGGTCAATATATAAGAGAATTTGGAAAAATGTTACTTTAAAATGTTTTGCCAATTAATCAGCCTCATCAGGAATAGGAAAATAATTTTATTTCACAAGAACAAAATCTACATTAGTAAAAAAAATAATTCACATTATATGTATAATATTTGCAGCCATCTTACATTGAAATGCCAGTTCTCATCTGATCACAG
This sequence comes from Ascarosepion bandense, assembly GCA_037127315.1. Lineage (NCBI taxonomy): Eukaryota > Metazoa > Mollusca > Cephalopoda > Sepiida > Sepiidae > Ascarosepion > Ascarosepion bandense. The sequence continues at coordinate 1,674,948 of JBBBDQ010001527.1, read as the reverse complement.
GGGGTTACGCAATCATCCAACATCTTGTTCTTAAGAAAGTCCTCATCAGCTGTTCCAAAAGCTGAAAATAAATGTCCTTGCACTGGCTGGACATTTATTTTCAATTAATTATATTATGACCTAAATTTGGATTGTTATGCCAATATCTTGTTGCATCTCATACCTCCTTGTTTGTCCACTGTGGCTGTTATCCTTGTGACGATGTCATATACACATGCTCTCAATATGAAAGTATTCTGTCTCACATTATTTACATTGATCAGACTGTTGTTCTCATCTTTATTGTCATCTCAAAATATTTCAGCCATTGTATGTTCCAACCTTCTTCAGATGCTTTGAATTTCAAACCTAACATTTTATTTCAATCACTGGGGTCGATCATTCTTGTTCTATGTGCCATGTCACTTCCAGATGTCTTAGTTATCTCTCTTTAATGCAACTCTCTAAGTTATTTGTTAACCACTGCTGTATTGAACTCACAACTCTTTGGATCAAGTCACTGGATCTAACCAGTGCTTTTACCCACTGGGCCATGTGTCCCTGAGGACTCTTCTGTCTTTTACAAAGATCTATTGCTCCTGTTATTTTGTAATTATATTTTTCAATGTTTGAATTTTGATTGATTTATAACTATCTGTACATTATTTTCCAACAATACTTTATACTTAATCAGCTCAAAACACAGTATTGCCTGCCCATAAAGCATGCAATATATTCAGAGATGTCATCCTTGTCAATGGATTCATTTTATTTCTTTATCTGAAAGAAGAAAACTTCAAAACAATAAGTAATTACAACCTTTCAGAAGAACAAACAGCTCTTTAGTTGATGGAAAGAACGGAGAACAATAATATGGAATGGATTTTCAAAATCATTTTTCTGAAATCTTGTTTCAGAACAGTAGGATCTATTTTTGTCAATCAATAAAAGTAAATCTTTGCCTACTAAACATTTCTGGTACTCTTTTCTTCCTAACCTCATTTTGTTCCAGTCAATTCAGAAAGATGGCTTGATAGATAGCAATCTCATTTAAAACATGTTTAACTCACGGCATCTGTTTATCTATATATTATGATTTGTTCATGTCTATCTTGAAATCTATTTAATATCCATATATGGTACACTATGTCTATACATGTCTGTCTGTCCTAAACCCTTTGATCTATCTAGGATTGAATAAGGAACAAAGAGGAAAGGTTTATAAATTTCCACTATTTATTTAGCTGCATCAAAAATGTCTATCTATCTATCTATCTATCTATCTATCTATCTATCTATCTATCTATCTATCTATCTATCTCATTCTGTTCGTTATCTGTCTATCCATCTATCTATCTGCATGTATGTAGAGATTTGACTGTCCGTGGCAGTTATTTCTTGCAGGTAGATGTAGAAGGCATTTCTTTATATATATACAGGGTATGCAGAAGTTGATATGCAGTAATTAAAAACAAAATATATTCGCAAAACGTACTGTATTGATTATACAAACATTCTTTACTAACATTCATCCAATACAAGGCCCAGTAGCCACTTAAGGTAGAGGGTTACTGTGTGGAGTTGTATTAGCATAGGAAAGGGCAAGTTAACAGGAAAGATAGAGAATTTTAAACTAGAAGAGGTCAAGATTTAAGTAGTGAATAAAATTTCAGAGTACAGGTGGATGTGTCAGATACATAGAGTTGAAGTAGACATTAGATGGGACTGGAAACCCAATACTAAACAGGAAACAATCAAGTACAGTTTCAAAGTCCTTCTGTGCTCCTAATTCGTTAAATTACCATTCATTATCAAATTACCCCTTTGCCAGCAAAACATTTCTTATTATTTTTATTTATTAAAAAATAAAAATTATAATAAACATATTTTAATAAAAATTATGAAAATCAAAGTATTCAAAATTAGTTTAATGAATTAAATGAATTGAAGTATTAAATGAAACCTAGAACCATTATTATAATATTAGTAATAATGGTATGACATTGACTGTATTCCTACTTTTGCAGTTCCCTCAATATATATTAACAATGAAATCAGCACCAAATAGTGACAAGCTGTTTCATGCTTAATCGCAATCTTGAGGCTATGTGTTTTGGGATTTGGCATTTGGATCCACAATTATTCCTACTGAATAGCCTTTAGAATAACTTGAAGCATAATTATTACCCAATAACCATCAGGATAACACAATAGACTTTATTACCCATAATGCAACATTGACTATCATATACAAATACAATACACATGGCCTTAAGATTATATTCAAGTATGAAACAGATTGAAGCTGTTTGTCATTGACCTCAGTGCCAACTATTATAATTATTTACAGTTTATCTCTGATATCAAGAACTTTTACTGATAAATGTAGCATACATTAAAACTATATTTTATCATATATGTGTGTGTATGCGTGTGTACAAACATATACACACACACACACATATATATATATATATATATATATGCATATTGTATGGAGGGAGAGACAGATACAGCTTCCAGAAATAAGTACGCACAGATATGAATATCTGTTTATATACAATAATATATAGCAATCTATAGTTTTTGCACACACACACACACACACACACACACACACACACACACACACACACACACACACACACACACACACACACAAACATACATACACACATACACACATACACACATGCACACACATATGACAAAGTGAAAAAAAAATGCAAATTTTGCTATAAGATATCCACACTTTGATAACAGAAAAAATGTTTAGAGAGTACCTTGATCGCTAGATCATTAACAGTAAATTTGCATCCTGGCTCTCACAGTAACCATTACTAAAGAAGAAAGCTGCAGCTTTGAATTCATAAAAGTAATCTAGTTGACACAATTGTAGAAAATCATAGACAAAATGACACTGAATTCATCAAAGGCTTCATTCAAGTAATAATTACTGCTGCTATATAAACCAACAATGAAAGAACTGCATCACATAGACACATAAATGCATTAAGGAACCTAGAAAAAAAATAAGGAAATCTACATTTCCACTTTGGACAAGGGAGGTAGGATTGTTATTATGAACAAGAAAGCATACAAAGGAAAAAATTATTTATTATTCAATGAAATATATGAAGAAACAAACCAGAAATAATTATGGAAAAACAAATATTTAAAAAAGAAATAAGGTAACTAATTAAAAATGAAAACAAATCAAGGTATAGACTGATAGAATATCACCCTAATATACCCAGACTTTACTGCCTCCCTAAAACTCCCAAAACAGGTACCCTGATGCATCTCTTCATCTCAAGACTAGACTGCCTCTACCTGCAAATTGGTAAAAGCCATGATAAAAATTTTAACCCTTCTCTTCTTGGAACAATCAGCTCATCACATTTAATAAATTCAGGCAGCCTAGTTGAAAAACTAAGGGTAATAAATATGACTGAAAAACTTCTGACCAGTCTACTTATAAAATCCCTATACGCAACATACTGGTTGAAAAATACTTAAATGCCTCAAAAAAGCATTTTACACAGGCAAAGATAAACCCTCTCTACAAATAGTTAAAATATTAATAAAAACATTATAAATGCTATATCCCATTTAATAATAATTTTTATAATCAAAAAATTTTACCAAAACAATCAATATATTTTTGATATAGTGATGATCAGGTTTGGTTTAATTTTTTTTTTTACTTTTTTAAGTTTTTTTTTTAGACTGACTTATAAGTTAGTAAGTGAATGCATGGATGTAGGTCAAAGTGAACATAATATAATATGGCAATTACACCGCATGGAATTTCTTCTTTGTGAAAATGTAAAAGACTTACTATAACGTTGGCACATGAGCATGAAAGGCAAAACTGTAAGGCATGCTCAAACAATGCAATTGTTCTTATACCTGTAGACAGCAGACAAACAAAATCTGATTGGCTAATGCAGATCTCGATGCCATTATAAAAGTAAGATCAATCTCTTCATATAATAATTAAAATTACATTGTGAAGCAAATTAAACAGAGAGGCAGCCTAGGGTACCTAGTATGACAGGTACCCTAGGGTACTCTCCTAGTATGACAGGTACTCAGGGTACCTAGTATGACAGATCTAATGTTGCAAGACCTGAAATCTGTAATGAAGTCAGGACAACATCACTGATGACCACTACCATTGCATTTTGTAAATGTATTTCAAGAATAATATATATTATAGTGCTGTTCATATGACATTGACCACTGTTTTATTAACACTTGAATAATATTTTATCCTCCATGTATATTTATCAATATATATATATATATATATATATATATCACTCATTCAGTAATGAATTAGAGTACTCTAGCTATTAAAGTATGATATATGATATGCTAAAAAGTCTACCTCCTTCTACCAAGCACCCATAGCACAGGAGTAGAATCGTCAACTGACACCGATTCGGTTGGGTTTCAATCCTGGGTTAAAAGCAATCAGATGTCTAGCTGTACAGATGAGCTGTTATACACTAAAACAGATCTGTCTGCGGATGACTATATATACATATATATATATATATATATATATATATATATATATATATATATGTATATATGTATGTATGTATCCAAACAAGTAGATTTCTGTCTAAATTTTTATTCAGTCTTTCTAATTTTTTAATAATATGTTGTGCATTGGAATTGAAATTGTGGATAAACTTTCAGAAACTGATCTTTGTGTTTCCCTGAATAAATTTTACTGCCATATAGAACTTTTTTTTTGACTGGATATGACTTGCTTTGGTGATGATGTCTCCTTTTAATTTATGATAAACCAATGATATTTGCATTTAAGTGAACGTAATAAACAGCACTGGAATGTGAATTCAGTTCTCTGATTTCTCATTCTGAGCCATTATATATTGCAACTTCCACACATTGCACATCTAATATTGGAAGGCATCATTCACTTTTCCAATAGGTCTCCAGATTTTTGTGTTTCATTTTCTGTCATCTATTGATTCCAAAAAAGTTAAATTTCTTTACTTCCCTGATTTTGCCTCTCCAATTTGTAGCTCACATTTTGGGTTCTCACACTTTTGCTAACATCTTTCACTGTCTTAACAATTTCAGCTGTCTTTTCTTGATTCTAAGTTTAATTGTCCTTTATTTTTGCATTTTCCTTAAAACTTCCTTATACGGCATTCTCAGCATTTTTCTGTAGAATCACTTCTTTGTTGCCTCAAATCTCTTCTTATAGACTCCACAGATTCCATGGTTGGTGCTAATGGTAATGGTATTAGCCATCACCCTACAAGAAAACATTTAGAATTCATTGACCAGACAACCAGTGCTATTTTTGGTTAAAATTTATAAAATCTTTCTCTTAAAACAATTTTTCAGAAAAACAGGTTCTTCAGATCCAGTAACTGCTATTGTTCTTCTCAGTATTGGTGGGGGTTTCCTTCCTAACATTTTATTTGAAGTCATGTAGAATATCAGCATCTTGATTGTTTAATTATTTCCTGTTTGAGTTACAGGTACTAACTATAGATACCTTTATATGTCTTCATCCCAATTATGACAATAAACTACATGTGGCAACAAGGCCTTGTTGCTTCCAGGTTCACTCTGACCTGGGATGGTCCAAGCTATAAGAAAAACTGGGGTCAAAATATTATAAAAGTATAAAAATGCCTTTTGCTTTAGCAGCATTCACCATTGGCTTCTTTTATGTTGTATTTTTACATTTTTTTGAGGGGAAATATATTTTGTGAGCCAGATGTGATGCTTGAAGCCATTGCACAGATGGGGACATTTTTTTTTTATTTTTAGTTTTGCTTTGGGTAAATAGTGAACCATCACCCTAAACTACAGTCAAAACATTCAAAGGTATAATAGATTTTTGTATTATGAATACCCAAGATGAGTGTTGTGATGCAACAGATATTGTTTTGGAATGAGAAATCAAAGTGCCAAGCTTGAATTACAGTTGAATTTGTTACATTCAATTACATGCAAATATTCTTGGGAAAGATATGAATTCATTTTTCCCTCCTTTAAAAGTTTGAATAGCAGGACAGATTGGGTTCTATAGCATTGGTTGGCAACCAGTCTACCTCAGAAATAAATGGCAACCTACTGCAGGAAAATCTTCTACCTAATTAGTCATGGATTGAAAGAGACATGATCCCATGAGCATGTATCATGTAGAGGACTTAACTGAGTATGAATATCAGCATTACATTTTCATAGCAAAAAATTATCAGCAATACATCATTAGAAAAAGAAGAATAAAATTACCAACAATATAATTTTGAAAAGATAAGAAACAAACCTCCCAAGAAAATTAAGTTTGGGTATTAAATGACCCATAAGGAGTTGATATGCTGTTAAAAAAGCCAAACCAAACTCTCTTTATATATATATATATATATATATATATATATATATATGTGTGTGTGCGTGCGTGTGTGTGTGTGTGTGTGTATGAAGTGGTGGGAAAACGTAAATCTCAAGAAAAATTCTAGGATTTTTTTTTACATGTATAGACAATAATACCTTCTCTGAAATAAGATGAAGAATAAAAAGATGCAGACATTAGACCAAATGAATCCTGCATATATGTGTGTGTGTGTGTGTGTGTGTGTGTGAGAGAGAGAGAAAGAGAGCAAGAGAGAGAGAGAGAGAAAGAGAGTAAGAGAGAGAGAGAAAGAGTTAGGTTTTGGGACAAGCAGTTTATCAGTATTTTCCAGGAATACCTGTTCTCGCCAGGACACCCTTCAATACAAACAGATAGAAGTTACTAAAATATGCAAATTAATTTTTCTTACCTGATATATATTGGCTGATATAATAATTATATTACAAAAAATATTATGAGAAAGAATGTCAGCTTCAAAAACTATTTAGAGTGTATTGCCATGTTGCATTAAAATGATGGTTCTCATACAGTCACTGAAAGTAAGCAATGTCTATCCTGATCAGTACCTAGATGTGTGAACCACTTTAGATGCTGTGAGTTTGGATGCACAGGTGGTGCAATAGATAACAACTTGGAATTGAAAATTGGAGAGCCAAGTTCCACTTCCAGTTGGATTTGTTAGATTTACTTAAGTGCAAATACCCTTAGCAATCAACAATCAATCCACCTCTTTTCCTCCCAGCTATGGGTTAATTAATTTTACACATGTTTGTAAAGTTTCAGTTATTATCCAATATGTATTATTTACTTATATATGATAATAATGAAAATCTAGGTCATTAATACGAAACACTTAATAAGAATTGATCTCACTGCAATAGGAAGACTAACTACTCTATGGCCACAAATTCAATAGCCATCTACTAATTGAATATTAATGGCATCATTCATTGACATTAAAGAAAAAAAACATATACTACACTTTAATCCTAAACAAAATGAGGCAGATGGAACCAAAAATTCGGATTGTGGTTTCAAGGTTAAAAACATTTAATTCTTTTTTAAATCTCCCAAATATGCAGTAACATTGTGAAAAGTTTAAATCAATTTTCTTTTTTAATTGATATCAATGGGAAGTTTGAACTTGGTGGTGGGAACAGATTCTTGTATTGTTGGGCCGAGTGGCTGATACGGCAGCTCACATCAAATGTTTTCAAATTTTCTCTTTTCTTTCCTTTGTTTTGATATGAGTCAAGCAAAGAAGGCAGATGTACGCAAGTTCTGCTGAGAACTGAAGAACAAAATCCCAAGTCTTCTCTGCTTCTTGCTGGGTAATGCATTGAAATTCCTATCCCAAAACAATCTAATTCCATTTTTGAACATTTGTGTTCTTTTTTATCAAACATAAAACAAAATAATATGACACTCTATAGTACTCTTTTCAGCACATTCAGGAGGAGTAACTATCCCAGTTAAAAAGCAGTTTCAGCCTGAAGCATGTCCATAATAGTGGGGCACTAGGAGTGAATCAAATTCACTATAGTAGAAGAGCTGACTGGGTCAAGCTTATTAAGCATAACATTATGGTGAATCAAACGATAACTATTCTCTGTAACACATACCTGCCACTTTTAGCAGGTAGGCATGACCAGAAAAGACACGCTTAAACATATTAAGACAAGTTTAGACATGCTAAGCCAAACTTTGTGCCCAGTTACTGTGTAAGTGAGGGTTAGGTAATATTTGACCAGTGGTCACACTCTGTTCCTTAGTGTCACAACTTTCTCCAGTGGGGGAGCAAGGTAAATACACTTAGCTACCACAGGCTAGTAGGTACAATCAGCTAAGACCAGCCAAGACATACTAAGATAAGTTTAGTACCTAGTCATTGTTTATACAGAGGCTGGACGAAATTTTGTCCCTTATCCTAAGTATACATGCTCAGGTCCCCACATTAAAAAGTGACCTTGATTGTGATGGGGTAAATAAATACTCTTTGTAACACTCAAGGCTCTATCCTAGGTCCTACGCTCTTTCTGATCTACATCAATGATCTCCCTGATACCATAAGATCCCAAGTAGGTATGTATGCCGATGACACCACAGTTTATTCTCGCCTCGTCCAAAAATCTGGTGCAGGTGACAAAGCTAACCTTGCAGCCGAGCTTGGAAAGGACCTCCAATCCATAGTGGACTGGGGTAAGAAATGGCTCATAAATTTTAATGCTTCTAAAACGAAGCTACTATCAATTGATCATCATAGACAATCGCACCTACCTCCTATTAGCATGGACCAGGCTTGCCTCCCAGAGAGTAAAACACTATGCCTCCTTGGTCTCACACTCTCAGCGAACCTCAAGTGGAATGACTATATCGAATCCATTGCTAAATCTGCTGCTATGAAAGTTGGTTCTCTGTGCAGGGCCCGGAGGTTTTTTTCCGTCTGAATCTATCCTGCACATTTATAAATCTACCATCCGCCCGTGCATTGAATACTGTTGCCATATCTGATCGGGTGCCCCTGCTATTCTCCTTGGGCTTATCGACAAGGTACAGTGGAGGGTCTGTAATGTGATCAATACCGACTTAGCAGACTGCCTGCAGTCTCTCTCTCACTGGTGCGACGTGGCTTCCCTGTGTCTCTTCTATAAATACTTTCACGGCTTCTGCTCCGATGAACTTAGATCACTGGTGCACCCTAGGTTCGAATTTGCACGAGATACTAGATTAGCAACTAGATCCCACCCTTTTACAGTGAAACCGATAAAATGCAACCGCAACTTCTACTCCAACAGTTTCTTTTCTCGCACTTCCCAACTGTGGAATTCTCTTCCACATGACTGCTTCCCCAACGGCTACAATCCCCAGGAGTTTAAATGTAAGGTCAATAGACACCTCCTAACAAACTAACTTCCATTCTTTCAAACACTCTTCCCACCCATCCAACTATCTATCACCCCCCTTCTGACATTTCCTATATCTAACCACTCTTCCTATTTACCTACCCCTATGTAGCCCCAAGCACAATAGTGGCAGTGGAATGCCTTGCTTGGGGTGAAATGATTAAAAAAAATAAAAATATGGTTTTAGCAACTACACTAGTGGAATAGCACCAACTGATGCATGTCCATAATAGTAGGGTACTTTGTGTGAATCAGTCTCAGTACAGTACAAAGAGTTAATCGATTTAGGCTTGTTAATCATTGCATCATGGTAAATAGAGCCATAACTACTTTCTTTGAGACATGATGAGGCAGTGACTAGCCCTTTTAAAAAGCACTGCTTTAAGCAAATGCATCCCTATAATAGTAGAGCACTTAGTGTGAATTAGATTCACTACAGTAGGAAGAATTGAATGAGTCAGGTTCATCAACAGACTCTGATGTATCCAAGTCAGGGACCAATATGAATCAGTAAGTAAGTCTATAAGTGGATGATGCAAATAGTTCAACAGATATGAACATCAATCCTCTTTGATGCTTCTGTTTATAAAACAGGTACTTTGAATTTTTTGGACTTTAAAACAAGGTGCACACTCTCTCTCTCTCTCTCTCTCTCTCTCTCTCTCTCTCTCTCTCTCTCTCTAACATGTACAAGCATGCGCATACACACACATATTTGTTTAAGTAGTTTTTTTTTTTGCTTTCTCCACTATTGATAGGGGTGTCCATCCTAACATTTTATTGCCCTCTCCTGTATTGAAAGAGATTTCCATCACAACATTTTATTGCTCTCTATTGATAGGAGTTTCCTTTTTAACATTTTATTGCTATCTCTAGGATTGATAGGAGTTTCCTTCTTATCTTTTTATTGCTCTCTTCAGTATTGATAGGGGTTTCCTTCCTAACATTTTATTCACTCCAGTATCAATAGAGGTTTCCATCCCAACAGTTTTTTGCTCTCTCCAGTATTGATAGAGGTTTCCTTCTTAACATTTTATTGCTTTCTCCAGTATTGATAGGGGTTTTCTTCCTAACATTATATGGCCCTCTCCAGTATTGATAGGGGTTCCTTCCCATGATTTTATTGTTCTCTCCAGTATTGATAGGATTTTCCTTCCTAACACTTTATTACTCTCTCCAGTATTGATTGGAATTTCCTTCCTAACATTTTTTTGCATTATTTACATTTGTCAGACTGTTTTCATTAACTTTATTACCATATTCACAGTGTTTCAGCCGTTATATACTTTGACCTTCTTCAGGTGATTAAAATTTTAAACTGAATTCTTTATTTTAATCACTGGGAGGATTGTTCTTGTTCCATGAGTTTTGCTTCTTTTGAATGTTTTTTAGTTATCTCTATTTAACTCAGGTAAGTTTTTGTTTGCCACTGCTGTCGCCAGGTATTGAAATCACAACTCTTTAGGTCAAGTCACTGGATCCAACCAACACTTTTATCCTCTGGGCAATGCACCTTTTATTTAAAATGGTGTGAAATGTCAATATATTGATTATTTCATTAGTCTTTCTTCAAGTTACATGTGCTATTCATTTAAGTTGTTTCTGCTATTTACAGTCCTCAAGTAATCTGGTTTCTGTTATTTGGTACAGTTTTTTGTTTATGATTCTGTGGTGCCAGTTCATAATCTTTAAAGAAGGATGATCTTTGCCATAATCATTTGGCTTTAGTTGCTCAAAGCACTTTTTAACCATTGATCTTTGGAAACAGTTATATACAACTGACAATTTAGATATTTCTGAATGGTTTTGGTACCATCCATGGCATCTATATGAAAACCTCTATCTGACAAGGCTATTTAACAACAACACCTGAAGGTTTTTAAGTGTTTTGGTTTCAGAGTAATTTGTGGTTTTGGTGAAACTATCTCTGACACAGTCTATTTTATGTTCAATCTCTTTTTCTCTTTATTTGTTATAGCTGATCTACAGTTATTGGCAAAAAAAAACAAAAAAACTAGCAAATGTGATTTCTCATTAGTCTGTTTCATTCAATCCATCAATTCTCTCCTCAGCTCTGAGTTAAATAGCAGGATATACTGGGCTCCCAAGCCTTAAATGATAGTGACTCTAATATGAGAACTCCATCAATGTCTATTTATCAATCTCAGTCTCTTTAGGAACCCACAAAAATAGTTAACTGTCTTGGCATTATTGTGTGTTCATATCTGAGTTTATAATGAATTTATGAGCATCTTTTTCTATGTGCCATCTTCCCTCAGGAAGTTGGCAATCATGGCTTTCCATAATTTATTGTCCTTTGTAGCTCTTAATAAATTTTGTCTTTTTGCTATCTTTCCTAAACTCTGTTCTAACATTCACTTATTTAAGCTCAGTTAATTGCCATATATTTTACACACTTTGGTGATCATATCTCAAAAGAAACATGACTGACTAGGCAGAAGATTTTCCCACAGTAGGTTGCCATTACTTTCTGTAGTAGACTGGTTTCCAACCAAGGCTATAGAATCCAATCTGTCCTGATATTCGGCCCATAGCTAGAAAGGGAAGAGATGGATTAATACCTTTCCTTAGGGTATTCGTGCAGAAGTGAATTCAACAAATTCAACTGGAATTCGCACTCGGCTCTCCGATTTCTCATTCCAAGACTATATCCATTACACCACAATGCACATCCTAAGACTTCTAAAACACTCACCCCAAAACAAAAGTCAGATGCTTATTCATTTTTTCATGCTTTTAGAAGAATGTAAAAAAAGTGAATCAGGTGACAAGTTTCATTTATTACTATTTAGAAAAGCTTACAGTGCACTATCAATTGTTACACAATATTCTTTTTACTTTTTCATATGTATACTTTTATTGATTGTTGTTGTGAGGTGGAGGTATATTTCACTTCCTTTTCTTTTTTCCTACTCTCATTTGCTCCAATCCAAAAGAATTGTCAGTGCTTCAGTTGCCAGATACTGCTGGCTTTTGCACAAGAATCTTTTCTTTTTTTAATTTTTTCCAAAGAGAATATTCATTGTTAATTTCAAGACAGATGTTCGTTATTATTTCCTTGGAAATCATTATTGATATTAACTATATCTGTGTATACTTGTTTTAAATCCATTTTTACTTTCTTATCTTTTCTTCTGCATTTATTTCTTTGCTGTCTTTTAATTTTCATTCTTTTTTTCTCCTTCAACTTTTCCTTCATTTCAATTTCTTTCATTTTTCCTTTCTTTCATTAAAATTCTTTTCCTTATGTTCAACTTTCACCTTCATTTTAATTTCTTTTATTTTTCCTTTCTTTTATTTCTTTTTTAAACATCCGTCTTTTTTTAACTGCTTCATCATCTTAATTGTTTTATTAATTTGTTAAAATCTCACATCTCCTTTTACATCATTTTTTCTTTTCTTTCTTTCTTTTTTTCATTCCACCTTATTTTTCCTCTTTATCTTCTTTTTTCTTTTGATTTATTCTTCATTCTTTTTCTTTCTCTATTATTTTTCTTTTTTATTTTCATTCTCCACTCTTTCTCTTTTTATCATTTTCCATTCTTTTTCTCTTTCATCTTTTTCCCTTCTTTTTCTTTTACCTTCATTTTTTCTTTTTTCTCTTCTTTTCTTTTTCTTATTTGTTTTTTTTTTCTATTTTGTCTGCTTTACCTATTCTTTTGCTTTTTTATATTTTCTTTTTCTTTGTCACTTACTTTTACTCTTGTATCTTCACTCCCACTTCTTTTTCACTTTCATTGTTTCTCATTCTTTTTCGGTCTTATCCTCCTTCTTTTTCACCTCCCTCTACACTTTTATCTTCTTTGTTCATCTTCATTACTCTTTTTCTACTTTCCAATATCTTCCTACTTTCTCAATCCTATTTCTCTCTTTCTTTCATTTTCAAATCATTTATAAAAGCATTGACAAGGAGCGTCACCACTGAATACAGCCAAATTACATTTTTGAGAATAAACACTCACAGTTACTGCTTGTTATTTCTAGTCTCCTTCCACTTCAATATGCCTGTTCATAGGTTCTGTCAGCTCCTTTTCTCCCATATTCCCTCCTACCTCTGAAAATTACAACATTCAATGATGCCAATGGCTTTTCTAATTGGATGCTACATGCAATTTCCATTCTAATTGCTTTCTAAAAGTCGAAATGTATAAAAGTCATTTTAACATTAGAAGAAAGAAATTTCTTTGACAAAAACATCCAAGGTTGGATACCATAACTTTTCTTTTTTTTTTAACTTGGGGTGTCATTTCTTTGGGGGTTTTTTTGTTTTGTTTTTTGTTTTTTTTTTAGAATTTTTAATCAAGATTTGTTATTTGGATTTGTTTTTATTGTTTTGGATTTTTTTCATTCAAGCTGTAATTTCTTAAAAGAAAGTCATTGTTATTATTTGTATTTGTTCACCAATTACTTATTTTCTGATTTGCTTGCTTCTTAATTTTTTGTTTGTTTCTATTTTTCTTAAAAGGAATTCATGTCAGTCAAGCAGACAGTTGCTTAGTCATGCTGTCATATATTTCCATATTTACAGACAGACCAAAAATAATGACAAAGACAAAATCCAGTGGGTGCCTGAGTGAAAGTTGAAAAAATGAAGATATTTGAAATGTGGATATGAATGAAAAAATAACTGCAAAATATATAAACAATTAAAGTTGGTTGTTTCTCAATGATTCTAATCTCAACATAATTGATATTCCAAAAAATAAGGATAATGGCTGGTCCACCCATATCCAAGTAAACCTGTCTACAAAGGTGACTAGCTAATCCATGTTGCAGACACCTGCTGAGGCACATTTATGTTTGATCAACACCCACGGAGCATACCTGTAGATTTTCATCACTTCTGACAAACTTAGGTCACTGGTGCCTCCTCCACAAGAATTTACTCGTGCAACCAGACTGGCAACAAGGTCCCACACTTTTGCAGTTAGATCAACCAAATGCAGGCAACAATTCTACTCCAGAAGCATTCTTCCTTATACTCCCCACCTGTGGAACTCCCTTCCATATATTTGCTTTCCTGGCAGCTACAACCTCCAGGAATTTAAATGCAATGTCAATTCCCATCTCTTATCCACTTGATTCCAGCCCTTTCTACATCACCCCGTGTATCTTGTTCTTTTCCTTTCTCTCTACCTTTGCAACCATCTTCACTCTTGTGTTCACATCCTTCTCTTGCCCTTTTTCTTTCACCCCCAATAGCTGGTTCATCTTTGTCTTCACTCTCCTCCTGCCTAAAACTTTAACTCTCTTATGCCTCCTGCACATCAGTGGCATTACCACCTTGCTTGGGGTGAAATGATTAAAAAAAATATTGCAACTATGTTAAGCAGACCTTAGTCAAATTTTATGAGAGAGGGTACATTATTTTACATGATTAACAATCTGAACCCTCAGTCATGGTGACTTGTGATTTCATTTTAGCACAACAATTGATGAGTCAAATTGATGACTCTTAATTGTCTATTAAGACAATTTCATTCACAAGGCTTTGATCAACCAATCGTATGATTTTCAGGCTTTCCTACTGTGACCACTTTTCAGGTGCGATGACATTAAGAAGTCACCTTCCTTACAAATCAACCATGTAGAGATTTGCTGTGGTCAGAAAAGGAATGTTCTGTATTAATTATTTGTTGGCCATCTGGTTAGAACATTCACTTTCTGACCACATGGCCAACAAATAATTAACTCATATAAAAGGATACACGGTTGTTAATGACATGTTTCATTCTTGAAAAGGACTTTTCTAGACTAAATAAAGACTGATGGAATTATATAGATGTAGGTAAATGGAATGAAATACAATGAAGTTCAGTTATAATTATACATTAAGGGAAAACACTAAAATATAAGAGAGAAATTTCTGGCATCTGATGTGTCTTGATGTACATCCTATTCAACGTCATTCAGTTTCCTCACACTTTTGTTTTTGCCACTATTGTTTGTAAATATCCAACATTGCAAAAGAATTCAGTTAACAACCATTAGTCTGAACACATAAAGATTTTGTATATCATATTCACCCAAATGTATATGTATATAGATGTGCAGGTGGTGTAAATGCATAACATCTTGAAATAGGAGAGCCAAGTTCAAATTCCAGCCAAATTTGTTACATTCACTTATGCATAAATATCCTTGGAAAAGATTCAGATTTATCTCTTCTCTCCCAAGCTATGGGATAAATAGCAAAAAAGACTGGGATCTCTAACAATGGTTGACAACTAACCTAATAAATGAACAACTCTGAATTCCAAACTGTAAAATCTTTTACATATTTATAAGTTCATCATTTGTCTATACTTTGAATATTTCTGTCATATATGGTTTGTTGTTCCTACTATATATTTAAAAATGCTTGATGAAATCTAAAGAAGGATATACAAGGTCATGGGCATTTCTGCTTCAATCACTTTCCAACAACCATAATGAAGCTTCTTTGTGATTTTCTATACATATTTTCATTGTAATTGTTCTAATGAACTTTCCAGTATAGTACCTGACTTTATGCTACTAGATTGGAGGCAACATCTCATTAGAGCTGAAAGGATTAGATGTAACCAACCATAAGTTCTATGCTAACAGTATCTTTTACTCCACTTCTCACTTCCTGTTTCTTGCTTCAAATCAAACTGGGAACTTCATCAGAAAATTTTAATGCAATGTGAATTATTATCTTCTGTATTCTTAATTCTTGTTCTCTTAATAATATTTTTTTCACGCATTCTCTAACACTTAGTAAACCCTTGCATCTTAATGGCTTTCTTGTCTTGCATGGGTTGAAATTATTAAAAAAATAAAATAAGAAGTGATCATACTAATGAAACTGACAGTCACTGTACAGTATTGATTCCTGTACCTGAACTATCTGAATTTATTAACACTCTATTCTAGATATTGAGTACTCCCTGCCCAATACATATAGAAAATTTTAAAACACTGGATGAAACACTAAAAATAAACAGGAACTAGTGTCACAAGGACAAAGTAATGCAATAATCAACATATGTCCCATATCAGCCAAACAACAGTTACCTGATGATGACCAGATTGTATTTGCCTGAAACACTGTGTCTAGAATAACATCTATAATGATCATAATGAGAACAATACTTTAAATAAGTTAAAGTGTATTAACATTTTCTCATCTTGAAAATGAAATGCAAAAGTGAGTAAACTGATCTGGTAAATCATTAGAAATGTATGTTCCCTCTTTACTGAGAGCCTTGTGTGAAACTTTGATAAGTCTCTCACTGAACAACATACTTACCTTTCTTTCCTAGAACTGCTACTTTGTAGAGCCAATTCTTGCAGAACAAACTTGATGCACTGAACAAAACAAAATTAATCTTTTCAAGTCAAGGGTCTGTCATTATCTACCTTCCTTATTCTTATGATCCTCACTTTTTACTACTCTCTCTTATATTCATATCATGCACATTATTTAATACCTTTCTATCTTGAATGTCTCTCAAGCCTTGTAATTGTTAACCAAACTAGCTAACTCACCTTTTGACATAAGTTGGTTATTTTATTTGTTTTGAACATCTATGAGGACAGGTTCACCCAGTCTTGGATCTAACCAATGCTTTTATTCATGTGCCCTTGAGGACATTGGTTTATAAATTTTTGGGACTTATAAACCTAATGTCTCAATAACCACTTTTTACCAGAGCTCATATTGCAATCTTTAAAGCTAATGATATTTTCTAGCACTTTGTATTACTGGTTCCCATATTGTATTCATTTATAAAAAGCATTGAATAAAAACATTGGTTAGAAATTACAAGCACCTGGAGAAGGCTGGAGCATACAATGGCTGAAACAGTGTGAATATGACAATAAAGATGAGAACAGTCAGTTAAGTGCCATACGTGATACACGCTTTGACGATCATGTCTCGAAAGAGACATGACTGACTGGGCAGAAGATTATCCCGCAGTAGGTTGCCATTGCTTTCTGCGGTAGACTGGTTGCCGACCAAGGCTATAGAACCCAATCTGTCCTGCTATTTAACCCATAACTGGAAGGAAGAGATGGATTAATACCTTTCCCAAGGGTATTTGCGCGTAAGTGAATACAATGGATTCAACTGGAATTCGAAATCGGCTCCCCGGTTTCTTGTTCCAAGCCGATATACACTGTACCATGACAACAGTCTGAACACTGTGAATAAGGAAATTGTTAATGCTCCCAAGAATATTAAATTTTGGCATTAAATGACCCATAATAAATTTATATGTCACTAGACAAACTGATAAGCAAACAAGACAGCATCTTTTCAGGAGCTGCTACTTTGTGAAACAGACTCCTGCAAGAATACTCCCTTGACCACTACAAATTTAATGTCTTCAGATCGAGGTTGGTTGATTGGTTGTTTTTATTTAGTGGCCTATCAACACCTATAGGTTATTTCATACTGAAATGTAAATATTTTTTATACAATTTTCTTTTTATTTAATAATGGCTTTAGTCATAAAAATCCTACTAATTAACCCATAGTTAATGAGTGGCTTCATACATTTTTCAAGGATATATCTGAATAAATGAATATAATGAACCCAACTAAAGTTGGAACTTAGCTCTCAAATTAACAATTCACAATCATTATTCATAAGACAACCCACATATCCAAGCTTACAACACTTGATATTACCTTCAAGTATAATGACAACTATTGTGTATCCTGCATATCCTCAAAACTTCATCAATTTCATCCTGTTATGCTTATACAACAACCTCACTCAATAAACTTTTTGAGTTTGAGTGACTTTTGAAACTTATATGGGGTGAACATTGAGTTAAAAATGCATCAAATGATGAAACGCTAACAATGTAAGCACTCTGCTTACCTTGAACACATAAACGATTTCTGAACCCTGAAATATAAAATAATTTCATTGACATTTTAATGAGATCAATTTAATATGATCATCGCATCAGATTTCTAGAGATTTATGGTAGACAATTTGTATCATTCCCCATGCAGATATTAACTCTCATTCTTTTTACTTTATCAATAACTAGAATCAGAGAACTAGAATTCAGTATCTATAGTTAGCACAAAGCTTTCCCTCTCTTTCGCTCTCTCTCTCTTTCTCATTCTCTCGTTCTCTCTCACTCTTTCTCTCACTCTTTTTTCTCTCTCTCTCTTTCTCACTTTTTCTCATTCTCTCGTTCTCTCTCACTCTTTCTCTCACTCTTTTTTCTCTCTCTCTCTTTCTCTCTTTTTCTCATTCTCTCGTTCTCTCTCACTCTTTCTCTCACTCTTTTTCTCTCTCTCTCTCTTTCTCTCTCTCTCTCTCATTCTCTCGTTCTCTCTCACTCTTTCTCTCACTCTTTTTCTCTCTCTCTCTTTTTCTCATTCTCTCGTTCTCTCTCACTCTTTCTCTCACTCTTTTTTCTCTCTCTCTCTTTCTCTCTTTTTCTCATTCTCTCGTTCTCTCTCACTCTTTCTCTCACTCTTTTTTTCTCTCTCTCTCTTTCTCTCTCTCTCTTTCTCTCTCTCTCTCTCACTCTTTTTTCTCTCTCTCTCTCTTTCTCTCTCTCTCTGTCTCTGTCTCTAACAATAGCAGTTGTTCTCTCCTCACTGACCTATTATTGTATTGTTGATTGTTGTTATCATCATCATTATTGTTATTATTATATTGTTATTATTACTATTATTATGTAATATTAATAATGATAATCATAATAATGATAATACAGATAATATCATCAAAATATACAATCTGTATCATTATATATATTGGAAGCATGCAAGATAACAAGTAAAAACTGAAAAATATTTCATATGAAACAGGCTGTAAATGGATAACTAAATAACATTTTTATTTATTTATGTCTATTAAAAAACTCTTAAAGATATTTAAAACTGGGCACTCATATATACATAAGAAAACAAATGTACAAATAATGTATATAAATATATATCCATGTACAGATATATAAGGACATACATGCACAGATATATGCATAACATATATATAGATATTTATTTATGTTGAGAGAGATATATCTTCATATATCTATATAGAGAAACACAGAGACAGAGATATCCTTAAGTATATATATATATATATATATAATCATCCACAGATGGATCTGTTTTGCTGTATCACAGCTCATCAGTATGGTTAGACATCCGATTGCTTTTATCCGGGATTGAAACCGGACCAAATTGACATCGGTCAGCAATTCTACCTCTGAGCTATGGGCACTTGGTAAAAGGCAGACTTTTAGTGTGTGATATACCATGTAAACATACGCCAGTAGCTAAGAGTGTTCTAATTCATTACTGAATGAATGATGCATAGGTGCTAGAGTAGCTACTGTTTTTTCAAAGTTTTACCATTCTTCCAGAGTGCTCAATCAGGGTGTGAGAGCATAAATAGTCAGTCACAGGCAGATCTGTTTCATTGTATCACAGCTCATCAGTACGGTTAGACATCCAATTGCTTTTAGATGTGTGTGTGTGTGTGTGTGTGTGTGTGTGTGTGTGTGTGTGTGTGTGTGACAAAAGCCCAATATATGAATAAAGAGGAAAGAAAAACTTTTCATACTCAACAGGTTTTGTCCTCTGATAGACTTTATCAAAGAAAAATGTAAGGACCTTATTTCACAACATGCATTTATAAAGGGAAGTAAAAATTATCCTTAGGTTTAGAAATTTTTTAATTTAAGAATGCTCAAAAATGTTCTTGAATCTGACTGTGAAAAATTAAACTAAGTGTAAATACATAAACTATGGAAGACACCAAATGATGTAATTTAATGCCTAAAAAATGAAAGGGAATAAATGTTGAATTTTATGCTTTCTTGTTTCTTTATACACACACACACACACACACACACACACACACACACACACACACACACACACCAATATATATATATATATATATATTTTATTTATATAAATAAATATGCATATTATCCTGCATTTTATGCATGATTCAGAGTTTCATGCATTTTTCAATAATCATTTGGTGCTTATCAGATACTTATTTATCATCTGTGGCTTATCATATCATACTTACTTACCTCCTTACCTACATATGTGTGTGTGTGTGTGTGTGTGTGTGTGTGTGTGTGTGTGTGTGTGTGAATACTTTATAAACTATGAGGGATGTCAATGCTTTAATTTAATGCTTAATCAATGAACGTGTGTAAATGTTCATGAATTTTTATTTTCTATATTATTTGTATGCAACATGCTAAACGCTATAAATGATTTGCAGATTTATCCCATTAAAAAAGTGATCAACAAAACATATGACAGCAGAGAAATACCAGAGTATGCTAGCAATCTCTTTATAATGTGAATGTTCTTGTCTCTTCACAGCTTCCTATATATTGAAAGCAAAATGGACAGAAGTCAGCATATGTTAATGGATAGGGAAATGAGTGAGAGGCTTGGTAAAGAGACAAACATTGCTAATAGCTACAAGTGATAAAAGGTTGTGGGGAGCCATGGACACAGTATATAGATGAAGTTAGTTTTGTCCAATCAGATAATTTGTAAAAAATATAGTGGTTTCATGGTTAACTGGCTACCATTGTCATTTCTTTTACAAGTCTGTCCCCACTAGTTACATAACAATGTCCACAAGCTTTCTCATTTTGTGATAAACACTATTCTTTTTGTTTTCTGTTGACAAAATAAAAAAATATATTTTTCATCACCTGTGACAATACAATACAAAAACAAAAGGTTGGGCTTTCTTGTTAAAAAAAAAGCTATTGCCGAATGTGAAAAGTTGCATTTATTTTCCAAGTGAAATCAAAGGCCATTCTCAATTAAACTCTGAAATATAAACCAGGGCTGTGGAGTTGGAGTCATGGAGTTGGAGTTGGAGTCAGAAGCAATTGAGGGGTCACTTCTGAAGTTGGAGTCATGGAGTTGGAGTTGGAGTCAGAAGCAATTGAGGGGTCACTGAAGTTGGAGTCATGGAGTTGGAGCTGGAGTCAGAAGCAATTGAGGGTCACTGAAGTTGGAGTCATGGAGTTGGAGTTGGAGTCAGAAGCAATTGAGGGATCACTGAAGTTGGAGTCATGGAGTTGGAGTTGGAGTCAGAAGCAATTGAGGGGTCACTGAAGTTGGAGTCATGGGAGTTGGAGTTGGAGTCAGAAGGAATTGAGGGGTCACTGAAGTTGGAGTCATGGAGTTGGAGTTGGAGTCAGAAGCAATTGAGGGATCACTGAAGTTGGAGTCATGGAGTTGGAGTTGGAGTCAGAAGCAATTGAGGGGTCACTGAAGTTGGAGTCATGGAGTTGAGTTGAGTCAGAAGCAATTAAGGGGTCACTGAAGTTGGAGTCATGGAGTTGGAGTGAGCCACAATGGAGGGTCACTAGTTGTCACAGGAGCTGGAGCTGTATCAGCCACTGAGGTCATCAAATGAAATGGAGTCACATGGAGGCTGGGAGTTGGGATTAAAAGCACTGGAGGCATCACTGAAGTTGGAGTCATGGAGTTGGAGTTGGAGTCAGAAGCAATTGAGGGGTCACTGAAGTTGGAGTCATGAGTTGGAGTTGGAGTCAGAAGCAATTGAGGTGTCACTGAAGTTGGAGTCATGGAGTTGGAGTTGGAGTCAGAAGTAATTGAGGGGTCACTGAAGTTGGAGTCATGGAGTTGGAGTTGGAGTCAGAAGCAATTGAGGATCACTGAAGTTGGAGTCATGGAGTTGGAGTTGGAGTCAGAAGCAATTGAGGGGTCACTGAAGTTGGAGTCATGGAGTTGGAGTTGGAGTCAGAAGCAATTGAGGGGTCACTGAAGTTGGAGTCATGGAGTTGGAGTTGGAGTCAGAAGCAATTGGAGGGGTCACTGAAGTTGGAGTCATGGAGTTGAGTTGGAGTCAGAAGCAATTGAGGGGTCACTGAAGTTGGAGTCATGGAGTTGGAGTTGGAGTCAGAAGCAATTGAGGGGTCACTGAAGTTGGACATGGAGTTGGAGTTGGAGTCAGAAGCAATTGAGGGGTCACTGAAGTTGGAGTCATGGAGTTGGAGTTGGAGTCAGGCCACTGAGGGGTCACTGAAGTTGGAGTCATGGAGTTGGAGTTGGAGTCAGAAGCAATTGAGGGGTCACTGGAAGTTGGAGTCATGGAGTTGGAGTTGGAGTCAGAAGCAATTGAGGGGTCGTTTTGCTGGAGTCAGTGGAGTTGGAGTTGGAGTCAGAAGCAATTGAGGGGTCACTGAAGTTGGGAGTCATGGAGTTGGAGTCAGAAGCAATTAAGGGGTCACTGAAGTTGGGGTCGGTAGAAATATACTGACTTCAACTCCAGTTGAATTTATACTTTATATGGCCCTAGTTTAGAGTATTTTTATTCTATATACAAAAAAAAGTTTTACATTATAGAATTTTTATTTTTATTGTTATTTTTTCTACTATATATTTACTATTTCCTTCAAAGAAATTCATCTCAATATCCTTTCTTAAAGTCATTTTATTTTTTGTAGTTATTCTGTATTTACAAAACTGTATATGTAAAAAAACTATATATGTAAAAACCTTATATGTAAAAAACCTTATATTATAGAATTTTTATTTTTGTTATGCTTTTTACATCCTGTTAAAGATTATATTTCAACTTCTATTATAAAGTAATTATATTTTTGTTCTGTACTTATTTCTTATTTGCAAAGATATATATATATATATAAAATGTCTTACATTATAGAATTTTTAATTTCATTTTTATTTTTATAGATCATTTCAAAGATTTTGTCTCTGATTATGCTAAAAAATATTAAAGAATAATATAAAAGCCACAATATCTTTTATTCTTTGATATAAACCAGTTACAATATAGGCCTATTCAAGTTAGAAACATAACACATCACTCAATAAATCTGGGGCCTGACATATAAAAAAAAATCTATATGGTTTTTATAAAGTACTAACCTTCAAATGGCAAATGACAAAATTTGGGCTCAATCAGGTAATTAGTTTATAAATTACAATTATTTAAGTGAAGCTGCTATTGCAAATTTTCAAAACAATGGAAAAATCTTAATTTCATGTGTTGATAAACCATTGCTTTCTGATGAGGAAAATACTGTTCAAGCAAAGCAATGGATTGATAAGTATTATTCAGACTCTGCTCCATTAGAAACAACAGTTAAGTGGTGGCATGCTGACTTTAAACATGGTTGTACAGATATAAATTATGCTGAACTCTCAGATCACCCAAAATCGACAGTTGTCCCAGAAAACACAAAAAATTCACAAACTCGTTATGGCTGAATGTAAATTAAAATTGCGTGAGATAGCAGAGAAGCTGAACATATCAGAAGGCAGTGTGTTCACCATTTTGCATGAACATTTGTCAATGAGAAAGTTATGTTCAAAGTGGGTGCCATGTTTGTTCACAGTCAACCAAAAACAACAAACGTTGACAATTCAGAGTGTTGTTTGTAACTGTTTCAACACAACAAGAAAGAGTTTTTGTGCAAATATGTGAGAATGGATGAAACATGGATCCACCACTTCCCTCTGGAGTCAAATCAGCAGTCAGCTGAGTGGACAGCAGCAGGTGAAAGCTGTCTAAAATGACTTCTGATCAGTGCTATTTAATTTGTGGTTTTTGTCTAATTTGTTAGCCAAGTCCTGACGATCCAGCGAGTGAAACCGCAGTCGACTTTTGGCTCACTTTTAGATTTAGTTCATATATATATATATATATATATATATATATATATATATATATAACTCTGAGTGTGTGTAAAAATTCAGATATGGATGAAATATATCTGTAAAGAAAATATAAATAAATATGTGTGTGTGTGTGTGTGTGTGTGTGTGTGTGTGCATAAAATAGGATATAGGATCCTGATAAAGTTTTGAAGAAATATGACAAATGGAAAAGCATTTCATTGAAACTAGATTTGATTATGTGTTTTGCCTTTCTAGGCTTCATCAGATCTAAACATGAAGGAAAGAAATGTGTGTGTGTATTTCTTTGTATGCTTAATGCATCATTAGTACTTTTTCCCAAAGTTGGTGTTTCTTGTGATGATAGATAGATAGATAGATAGATATGTATTAATTTCTAATTGAAAACTATAACTAGAAATAGATATACATCAATATACATTATTTTTACTAGAGTTTTAAATGGAAATATTTCATTTTTACAATTCCAGACTCATATACACACACATTCATACATGATTCTCTCATACAAATACATTTATACATGATTCTCTGAGGTTATTTACAATAGAAAATCATTCCACTACTTGACACGTGTATACTTTATTTCATATATTAACTTTACTGACTCATAAACGCAGACATTCACACATGATTTCTCTCAACACATACATTCATAACTAATTCTCTCATTTTACTCAAAAAAGAAAATTGTTCTATCGCTTGACACACGTACCTATACAATACTTTCTACATATTTTGAACAGAAATGTATTCCGTCACTGTCATTCACACACACTAAGGTTACTGACATATACACACACGTAATTTGTCTATAGTTTAAATATGCTTGATGCTCATTATTTTCACTTTTATATATTTACATTCATAATAAACATCTAATATTTTTATTACTCATTGGCACACACACTTAAACAGACACAAGTTTTTCTTCCACATTTAATATTCATCCATTGCTTTATCACACGTGACACGTATCTGACCAATGAAACTATATCTCAATCAACATATTATCTCTTTAATTTTTAAATCATTCATCTTTAAAGAATCTCTGAAGAACAGAGCTTGTTAAAGTGAACCATGTTAGATTAAAGACACTTTTCCTACTTGTTCTCTACTTATTTTATATATATATATATATATATATATATATATATATATATCAGCATGCAGTGTGGGTATAGAAGAATCCAAAGGAGTATCCTATACATACAGTGGTAGGATAACTCTCTAAGAGAGCTCTAAACATATATGCATATAAATACATATAGAGCAAATATAAGAAAAATTAAGACACGTTATTTCATCGTGAATTGGAAGTATAGGCCTATTTCAGGCAAACCATCATCAGCTTCTGTCTTTATTTTACAAAGGATTATACATGATTATAGGATTATTATTATTTTTATTATTATAGGATTATTATTATTATTATTATTATTATTATCATTATTTTACAAAGGATTATACATTATTCGTGTATAATCCTTTGTAAAATAAAGACGGAAGCTGACGATGGTTCTCCTGAAATAGGCCTAAACATCCGATTCACAATGAAATAACGTGTCTGTCTTAATTTTTCTTACTTATATATTAACAAAATAATAAGAACAAAGTTTTCACATTAAGTAACAAGAAAAAAGCCAGTTCAATGCAAGATCATCATGTGTGTAAGCCAGTAATTACAAAACATTATTTCAGTGAAATTGAACCTCAAGTTACCCCTTTGGCAGTAATTACTGGTCTAAATCTTACTTGGTGCTTTTTTCTATGATTCAATATATTCATTGAATTTGAATGCATTTGCATGCATGTACTGCAAAACTTTCATGTACAATTCCCCTGCACAAACATATATATAATATGTATGTGTGTTCATGAGGTTTGATAAATAAACTGCTTTTTGCACATTTGATAAATACAAGTGAAGCACTCTTTTTGCATGCCAAATCATGAACAAATCTTTTTATTTTCTTTCACTTTATTGATCTGACAGTTCAGCTTTTCATTAGTTGCATGAGACCCATAAAGAGTTGCTGTTTGAAATCCTATCAATGATATAACACTGAAAAGAATGCCTAATGGTGTTTATGTCCATGGAGCTGAACACCCTTTCACTTTGGACCTCTGCAGAAGCCAGAAAAAACATTTTGCATTCTGAATCTTCCACCTTACATTACTTGTGCAATTCCATGGCATTAGTTGTAAAGTCAAGTTATTGTTCACAAGGTAAAGCTGTGTTTTCTCAGATCATAATGCAAGATAGAATATATTCCATGGTAACAGGATAATATCTATATATTTTACAAGAACAATGTTAAGAGTGTACATACATTGGAAACAAAATACATCTGCTCTTTTTTATTCGAATTCTCAGTTTACTGTGAATGGACACAGTTATATGTACAAATGTACATGAAGGGGCAAGGATGTTTGAGATGGAAATAAATAGATATGGATTTTTATATTTCTTTTTCTTTGGGATCAGTCAATCAGTTAGATGCTATACGTGATACACGCTTGGGCGCTCATTTCATGAAAGAGACATGACTGACTGGGCAGAAAATTATCCCGTAGTAGGTTGCCATTGCTTTCTGCAGTAGACTGGTTGCCGACCAAGGCTATAGAACCCAATCTGTCCTGTTATTTAACCCTTAACTGGAAGGAATAGATGGATTAATACCTTTCCCAAGGGTATTTGCATGTAAGTGAATGCAATGAATTCAGCTAGAATTTGAACTCGACTCCCCGATTTCTTTGGGATCACTTGACAAATAAAATACAAGGTAGAATATTTTCTCATAATTCTGCCAATGCTCCCAGTGACATAACTGCTTCTGTAAGTTTCTGGGATCCAGTTTAGCAATTCCGTTTTCTGTTAATAATCATTACACAAATACTCACCATTCAATGATTAAAAAATGTCTTAGAAATGTTCAAAAGTCTTTTGCTGGAAAAGTGGTGACAATTTAGAAATTTTCTTTTCTTCATCTTTGTTGTTATTATATGCACCATGGCTTATCGGGTGTTTGCTGTAGGTAACTTTCAGAACTGAACATTTTATTTAATTTACAGGAGTAGACTGTTCTTGTTCTCCTAACCATGTCTAGGGATATCTCATCTTTTTTTTTTTTTTTTTTTTTTTTTTAATCATATCACCCCAAGCAAGGCGGTAAAGCCATTGAAGCGCAGGGGGCTATGTAGGAGTGAAAAGATTGGAAAAGAGAAAGCCGGAAACCACATCCTAAACAAGGAACAAGGGATGAGCCTCTTCACCTGTTCAATAGACGTGGGTGGAGTGTGAACCGGGCGATAGTGTAGTCTATCTACTCCAATTGAAAAAAAAAAAAAAAAGAGTGAAAAGATTGGAAAAGAGAAAGCCGGAAAACCACATCCTAAACAAGGAACAAGGCAAAATGAAAACAATCTTTTCTTGTAGATTAAATAAGGAGTTCAGTTAAAAATTCTTTAACGGTTACCTGGTTTGATAAACACCTGATGAAGGCTGGAGAGTACAAGAGCTGAAATATAGATATAATAACAACAAAGAAGAAGACATTAGTTCACATGTAAATAATTCCTCTCAAAGTTATCAACTCTGTTCAGTAAAAGACTTTGGAACATTTCCAAGACATTTTCTCATAATTGAAAGTTGAGTGTGTGTATAACGATTATTGACAGGAAACAAAATTGGTAGACTAAATTCCAATTCCAGTTTTTATTGTGCTTGTGTTCATTTCATACTAATGTTCTAACTAAATTTTTTTTAAAATGAAGGATGTTTTCTTGGGTAACAGATTAAATTAGCATAAGAATATCAAACTTTTCTGCTTGTGGAGTCTTTGGAAAGACCTTTAAAAGCAACAGAAGAAAGATTTCATGTGTAACATTTTCAATATCAGTTCTTTGCTTGCTGGCACAACCTTCGCTTCTGTGGTGTGAAAAGCATCTACACAGACACATTGCCAACTGACCAGTCAACTTCAGGATGACCCCAATGGGGTTCCTGTATTACTTGTACAAGCCACCAATGCTCTTTTCAGATATAGGAATGACACAACTACACCAGTGCAGCTGTCAATCAATAGGTATATATTTCATGGTCTTTGACTGTGAACGCTTCCAAATGTTGATATACAGTAGCAGAATTTGGAGCTATATAACAGCTGGAGCTTTTAGTTGGTCTTGCTGGTAAGATTTCTGTTCAAAAAAATATGTTTGCAAAAGGAATGAGTTTACTTCAACCTTAATTCTATATAGATGCTAAGCAGAGATGTGAATAGCAGCATAAATAATGAAATAAGCAAAATGAGTTCTTGGAAAAGGTATGAGCCCACTTTTCCTTGAAATATAGTGACAATAACAACAAAGACAAAAACAGTAGTTCACATGTAAATAATGCCTCTCCAAGTTATCAACTCTGTCTAGTATAAGTACTAAATATAGGTATGACTATTATATCAGTTATCAGTATAGAAAGTGGAATCTGAGACATGATTAAAATGTCTAAGCTATTCATTCTTTAGTTACTCCAGTTCAAGCCTTAACTACCATGTGCACAATGTCAAACCATCCTCACTTACTTTGTTAAAAAGGAAGTTCCATTTTAACAACTTCTTAAGAACTGTTGCTTTGTGAGAAAGACTTCTGAGTAGATGATATCCTAATCCTTACAATATTAACCTCTTCCAACATTGTCTATCTGTCACAGTCTACCATTCTTAAAACATCATTTAGCAACCCTCTACCTTAAGTAGCTCTTAGATTTTGTACTGGGAGAGCATTAGCTTAAAAAATTTCTTAAAGTGAGTACAACATTTCAGTCAATCCATCCTATAGATTTTTCAAGTGTGTAATTCATAAGGAATAAGAAGGAGTCTCTTTTCTCCAGAAATAAGTTTTTTTGATACAAAATCCAAAACACTACAAGACAAGAGAGCCACTCAAGATAGGAAGTTATAGCCAAAATGGTAATAAGGAACAAGGTATTACAAATGGTAGAGAATGTGGTAGAAAGATGATGATTGTCCCTTGGCGAGAAATGTTAAAAGTAGACATGTTTACAGAAGCACTTACACAGGATCCTCTTTCACAAAGTAGTTCTTAAGAATAAGAAAAAGCTGAGTGGAAAATCTCTCTCTCTCGCTCTCTCTCTCTCTCTCTCTGCCATGGAATTGCTCTCTCTCTCTCTCTCTCTCTCTCTCTCTCTCTCTCTTTCTGGATTGTTGTAGAATGGATCCACTGAAGTGATTGAATGCTACAGAATGAGTTCAATTGTCCAAAAAACTTACATAATAGAAATTTACTTTTATCTAAGTTTTGTATATATGATAAAAGCTGTAGAAAAATTGGCTGAGATGCTGTTGTAATAAAATAAGCAACTAAAAATGGGTTCAGCAGTGTGAACAATTCTTCAAATGATAATGACTCTTCTCCAAATTATGAAGAGTTAAAACTTGTAGAAGTAGGGAGATGGTTAATGTTTTTTGAATTGGCCTTGTATGAAACATAACCAAATTTCCTACAACTTACAGGTTTTATCCAGAATTATCAAAAGGTTATCAGTAGGTGAATTTATGGAAGAATAAAAGTATACTTTTTGTATGTTTAAATAGAAATTTCTTAATAGAAAAGAATAACTTGAACTGGTAGAAGTTAATGTTCAATGAGAAACAGTATTAAGAAGTTAAGGGTATCAAGAGTTCATAGTAGTAACTTGTGTGGATTTAGGCAGGAACGTTCGATGTGTGTATGTATGTATGTATGAGTGTTATCTTTGGGTTGGAGTGTCTTTGAAGTATTTGCTCAGTCTTAAAGAGTACCATTCGGTTATCAAGTATATAAAAAGACAGACGGGTAAAGGGTGAAGAGGAAGGAGGTGAGAGAAAAAGAGAGAGATAATAATAGTGATTGCTTCATGTTTGTCAAGGGTGCATGTTAATTATGCTCATCATCTTCTCTCTGGTAACAGTTGAATTTGCTTCATCTTTTATTTCATTTGTGGGTCTCAAAAAAGTCATTTGTGAATTCACTCCCAGATGTGATTTTCCATTGGACGAGAAACGAACTTCATGTTGGCTTGTGAAAAGGGTCCTAAAATAATTTGTTTCTGATAATTGAAAATTATTTGAATTTTGTTTTTAGATGTTCCCTAGTTTTCTATTGGCTAAAAAGCATTTTGCATCAAGGTGTGAAATTTCACGAGTTTTGTGTGTGCTAAGCAAAGGTTTTGTAAATTCAAGTAAATTCGTTTATTACTAACAAAATCAATTAGTCAGTGAATTTTTAAATCTAGATCTTGTTTTGCTCACTACAAACTCATAAATGAATGAAAGTCTTTTAACCAAAGAAAATTTATTATAAGAATATAATTCACACTATTATCTATAATAAAATACTTTTTTAACAAATCAGTCATCATATTTTGTCTATTTTTTCAGTCTAGTTTACCTTCATGTATAAAACAGTTCTTCATATAATACAAAAATTTTTTAACTTGTTTGTTATGTCAGTTAAGCAATTTCCAAGTGTCTTAAAAAATATGAGAACACATGACACTTTCTGACATTTTAGATTTCTCTTTAGAAAATCCTTACCTATTCAATATGTGTCTGCAACAATGTAAGTGAATGTGGCTGCCATAGAAGAGAAGAGAAACTGCTCTTAAAAATCCAGTAACACTCAACAACTATGGATTTTTTTGGAGGGACTGTTTATATGTCTTCTTGTCTGGTTGTCAATTTTTTTTTATTTTATTTGTTTGTAGGTGTTTATTTGTTTTTCACCATTTTTTCTACTGAATAGTAACTTGAGACATTTTTCATGCAAAAAGCACTTTCATTGTTCTGTTGACAGATTGCAATGGAACCATTATAGGCTTCTGGTTTTCTCGATTAGAGACTCAATATCTATGCCTTTTTTCTTTTTACAACTTGTTATTTGTCTTCAGCTCTCCTTCTTCTTCTTCTATCTCTTTTTACATCCTTACTCTTCATTTCTGTTATTCAGCTCTCCATTCCTTCTCTTTATACTTTCTTTTTTACTCATCCTTTCTTTTATTCAGCTTCTCTTTTCTTTTTCTATACTTCTTACTTTATCTTTAATTCAGGTTAACTTTACCTTATCTTTTATCCTCTCTTTCATTCTCTGCTCTTCTTTTATTTAGTTCTCTTTTCCCCCCTCTTCTCTTCTTATTTTCTTAACCTTACTCTTTTTTTCTTTTATTCAGTCCTCTTTTTCCTTCTCCTTATTCTTGCCTCCTTACTTTCCTTTTCTTTAATTCAAGTCTCTATTCCTTTCTCCTTATCTTCTCTTCTCTCTTCCTTTCTTTTTTCAGCTTTCCCTCTCCCTCACCTCCTCATTCTTCTATTCTTTTATTCATTTTTCCTTTCCTCACCTCTTATTCAATTGCTCATATCTGTCTCTTCTTTTCATC
Source organism: Ascarosepion bandense (assembly GCA_037127315.1). Lineage (NCBI taxonomy): Eukaryota > Metazoa > Mollusca > Cephalopoda > Sepiida > Sepiidae > Ascarosepion > Ascarosepion bandense. The sequence continues at coordinate 1,643,527 of JBBBDQ010001527.1, read as the reverse complement.
TGGAGCAACAGAATTTTTATTTCATTTATGGCTTTTTGCCAAACTATGTTAAGCTTACTAAATATTTGTAGATAAATGATGCAATGGCAAAAAATTTAATTATTTCCACTGATTCATTTATTAATGTTTTTTGTATAAATGAAAGAATATTTTATTATTTTATTATGTATATTTTAGGATAACATTTTTTTCTCACACTTCTTGCTTATAAAACTCTCTTCCAGGTTCTTGCTTCTCAGTCAAGTTTGATCTTCAAAAATTTAAATTCAATGTCAATCATTATCTTTTGTCTTCCTAATTTTTTTTGTTTTTTTGTTTTTTGTTTTATTGTTCTCACTCCTTAATAATGCTTTTTTATGTTTATTCACAATCAGTAACCCTCTGCATGTAAGTGGCTCTGTTGCCTTGCTAGGGGTGAAATGGTTAAAAATTTTAAAAACTAAAAATATATATTAGCAATGTACACTGATGGAAAAATAAATTGCAGTACATGGGAAAGACAATACCAATTTTATTTTATTAAAATCATTTCACCTCAAGCAAGGCAGTTCTACTGCCACTGGTGCACAGGGGGTATATAGGAAGAGAATGATAAGAAAGAGGAACAAGTTATAGGGGGTGTCAGAGAATGGGTAAGATAAAGACGAGAACACTGGTTTGAAGAGAGCTGATAAGAGTAGAGTAGACGGGGAAAAGAACAAGAGGGAATGAATGCGAGTCAGAGAGATAAGAGATGGCAATTGATCTTACATTCAAATTCTTGGAGATTGTAGCTGTCAGGGAAGCAAGTATATGAAAGGGAATTCCACAGGCAGGAAGTGCAAGAAAAGAAGCTGTTGGAGTAGAAGTTGTGGTTACATTTGATTGGCTTCACTTTAAATGGATGGACTCTAGTTGCCAGTCTAGTAACTCAAGTAAATTCATGCAAAGGGGAGCTAAGCACATCAAAGCAGAAGTTGTGAGAGTATTTTTGAAGTGGTACTTTATATATATATATATATATATATATATATATATATAAAATGCCACTTCAAAAATACTTTCATGGCTTCTAACAAAATCAATGAGTCAGTGCTTAGCCTTTGAATTTTTAAATCTAGATCTTGTATATATATATAAATATTTTTTTTCATTTGTAAATGAGTTATTACGTAACCTAGGTTTCTACCATGAGCAGTGTCTTCAGGCGATTTTCAATAACTGATTTTACTGTTTGCCTTTTTTCTTTTAAAAAACACTCACGTAATGGTGGTTTTATATGAACACTCATGTGACAGGGAATTTTTTTAACGCACAATTTTCAAAATTACAAGAAATTATGTTTTCATCCATGGTTGTATGAACCTAATAGGTATTTTTTAGTATGGTTACACTTAGTCATGATTTCTGTTCTTTCATTCAATAGTTCATTTTTTGTTTGGAAATAGCATAATTCCAAATTTTTCTTCCTGGCACAGTCTACATATTTTGCTACCATTGTAAATCTTTCAAAAATTCACTGTCACATGAGCGTTCAAATAAAACAACCGTACATGAGCGTTCTTAAAAAAAAACGGTAAATGGTAAATAAAATCAGTTATTGTAAATCACCTGAAAACATCACTCATGATGGAAACCTATGTCATGTAATAACTCATTTACAAATGAAAAATATTCAAAAGTTCTACAATATAATTGCATTGAACCCTTTTTAATACAAATGTGCACTGGTCTAATTGTATTATGACCAAAATCTATGTAATTAATTGATTGTTTAATTACTTAGTTTCTGGTCATAATAAGATTAGACCACTCATGGTAGAAACCTAGGTCACATAATAACTAGTTTACAAACAGAATATATATATATATATATATATATATATATATATATAATCAGGGTATTAGATATTCTCATAAAGTTTTCAAACTCTTTGACTATTAGTAACTCTTATGCAACTGCACTGTCTAAACTAACATTCTACTCTCATAGACTAAATAAAGAGTTCAGTTCAAAATTCTAACATATATCATCTGAAGAAGACTGAAGCTTACAATGCCCAAAACATTGTGAATAATTGTGAATAATCATAATATAACATGACTCCTGGCTGAGTCCAGTCACCTTTCCTGACCTTCGGTCAATTCTGCACATGTTGTAATGTTGATCTCAGATTAGCCAAAGCAGAGTTGCTTGTTGTCACTTGACATGTTGGCCCAGGCATGCAAAGGATTGGTATATAATGAAAACCAGACTCAAGTCCACAACAACATGGTGTAGTTTTATATATATTTATATATATTGAATAAATACAAGATTACAAGCAAATCAAAATTAAGTACAAAAAGAAATATCAGTTGGCTAGTATTTCAGTAGCACAATAATATTTGTGTTCTATATCCCCTTGGTTTATTCAATGTCCAGCTGGTTAAATTTGGACTGACCATCTCTTGCAATATCTCTCAGGCCCCAACCAATTTTTACCTTCTCATTCCAAACATGGGGCCCAAACTAACTAATTCTGTTTTCCTCCCCAGTTTTATTAAAAAGACTAAAAAGCTGGGGTGTTGAAATTAGGTATAGGGTTTCTATTTACCCCTCCCTATATATGACTTACTAACTTGACATTTAAGTAATATCATTTAAACATTTCAACTTCCAGGGGAAGTGGAGAAAAACTCACTCTCTGTTAATGTCTGCCTGTTCACATTAACTGTCTTGTTGATCAGTACACAGGAAATCCTCAAGGCAGTATTTTGATCTAGAGTCACATATCATCAAAACCCATTGACAAATATTTTGACTAACTAGCTTTGACAAATTCACTTACTTTTCTCAACAAAAGCAATTTGCACTCAGTGAATCTGGAATCTGTAGTTTCCACTTTTTATCACTTCAGCTACTTTTCCCAACAAAAATAATTGTAATCTCCAATTTTAGAGAAACCTCTTTTCATCTTGAAAATCACTTAAAATTAATACCAGCCATCTGAAATTAGATTTGCATTGACAATAAAGACGAGAACAACAGTCCAAACAATGTAAATAGTGTAAACACTTTATCTCAGAAATATAGACAGATTCAGTCAGTTAAGTGTCATATGTGACACACAGTTGGGTGATCATGTCTCTTTTAAGATCTGACTAGGCAGAAGATTTTTTCCGCAGTAGGTTGCCATTTCTTTTGGCAGTAGACTGATTGCCAACTAAATTTATATATACACTTCCATTTATTTTTTATATCCTTCTTAATTAGTTTTGCTGAGGTGAGAAATTTTTGTTATATGTATGCTATTGTTTGTAATTGTTGCATTCTGTGTTACCATTGGCTTTAGCTCCTAAGAATGCAATGTCACTTCAACTGTATCAACAAAAAACAGTTTCTTTTTCTTATTCCTTTTATTATACAAGAGGAACAGACATGATAGCATTGATTCTAGTAAGTAGTGGGATGAAGAACTTCAAAGGAATGTCTGTCTACTCAATGGCTTAGCATTCCACCTCATATGGCCTTAAACTCTCTGTGGAATCTGGGTGTGGAAAGTCAAGGTATATACATTCAGTAACATTTCTATATTTCCCATCTCCAGCATAAATATCCATGTCTCACATGTAATATCTCTGCAATTGTCTTTTTGTTGAGTTGATCTATCAAAATTTAATTTTCTTGGGAGCTTTGTTATTCTGCTTTCACAGTTGTATACATGGTAAATGATACTCGGCTTTTTTTGTATATACATGTTTGGGTGAGCATAATTAATAGAGGCAGTGATATGTGTGTTTTATATTGTAGTTTTGTTGAAGCTATATTTCCTGCTTTAGCTAAATAATCATTACCATGTCAGTCAGGCTTAGAATATGCAGACAGTATGTCTTGCAGAACTACCTCCACAGAAAAGAGGCCATCTTTTGAAGTGATACTTGCAAATTTGGGTATAAACCAAACCTATATCTACCTTTGTGAATCTACTATATACTGGACCAACAGTGAAAGGAAATAAATATTTGTGCAATTGAAAAATTTATGTCAATATTTCTGTGATGAGGTGTTGTAACTATTTACACTATTTACATCATTCAATCTGTTGTGTTCATCTTTATTACCATATTCAAAATATTTCAGCCATTGTACACTACAACCTTCTCCAAGTGATATACATTGGAATTTTGAATAAAATCCTTTATTTAGTCCATGGGGATAAATTGTTAAATATGGCAATAGAGATGAATGATGAAATTTTAATAAATTCTTGGAATGAAATCAATTTTAAAAATTTGTCCATTCTATATAATTACTTCAGACTTATATAAAACATGGGCACTGACTTTAAAGTGACATTTATTAAATAAAAAAAGAATACAATATATATATATATATATAGGCATATGGCCAAGTGGTTAGAACATTCACTTTCTGACCTAGGTTCAAATCTTGGCATTGTCGATTTGTCAGGAAGGTGACTTCTTGATGTTATCAGTCTGGATATAAGTCAATCCCAGCATGCGGCACCTTTGGAAAGTGCCCGAAAACCATACCACAAGTTTGCCTAAGCCTTTTGAGTGAAATTGGGTAGATGGGTCTCTTTAAGGAGCCATTGATAGTTGTGCTAGCTCAAAGTCACAAGTCATCGTGACTGAGGGATTGCACGTACTGGTGTTGTTCAGACTGTTGTTCATGCTAAATAATGCAACCTCTCCCAGAAACTGTAACTAAGGTTTGCTCAGCATAGTTACAATATAAACCACAGGTGGGCTCTATGGGTGTTGAACAAACACAAGTGTACTTGAGTAAGTGTCTGCAAAAGGGATTAGCTAGCTGCCCTGGTAGACAAGTATTCTCGAATACAAATAGCCAGCCATTATATATATATATAAAATACAATTAAATAACTTTGAAAAATCAATTTTTAAATTTGTGCTAACATTGATTAGTGTAAATTCAAAAATTTTGATTTTTTAAAGTTACTCAATGGTATCTTTGGTATATATATATGTGTATATATATATAAGGAATCAGCCAGTGTTGGGATCATTGAGTCAATCTTAATGATTCTTTCCTTAGCTGCATAGTATGTGCTTCACCAGCGCTACAGACAGTTTTATCTACTAAGCTATTGTGGCCAATGTGGCCTAATGGATAATAATGCTGGTTTATGGAAATGGGTGAAAAATAACTGGACAATACTAAATAAAATAAGATCTAAATGATACCCTTAAACCAGAGCAGTTGAGTGAGAACAGTCTACCCCTATAGATTACATAAATTCTGAATTACCTGAAGGTTATCCAGATTGATATACACATGAAAAAGGCTGGAGAGTACAATACCTGAAATATTTTGATGACAACAACAAAGATGAGGAAAATAGTTGAAATATAAATAGTAGAAATAAAGTGCTCAATATTTAAAAAATGTTAAAAAAAATGTTCAAAAATGTTACCCTTTGACAAGCAATGTCTCTACAAAACCTGAAGCTTAGCAATAAGTCTTTTGAGCTGTTATTTAACTTTACATATGTCTATGTGTCATTTATGTGTGTAGAGGGGTGAGAGAGAGAGAGAGAGAGAGAGAGAGAGAGTGGGATCAAAAAAGTTCTCAGGTCAGATCCCTGTTCACAATCTGATCAAATGACCATCTATCATAAATATTTTTTCGTCAGGCTGAAACTATTTCAGCCTCCTTTTCACTTACTTCTAAGTCTATGGATTTCAATCTTTATTTGCCCATGCCCACCTTTTCAACATATTTTACCATGATACCCTCCTGTTCCAAAAACCATAGAAAAGCAGCATTGCAGATTTGTAATCTGTAGAAAAATCAATATTCCAGTCGTTTTAACTTGCCAATCTGTGGTTGCAATACTGTGCTACACTTAAACCCTAAAATTTCCCCTAGGAAGGGATCCTACCCTCCTTCAGTTAAGAACCCTGCCTTAAAGTAAATAATATTTCACACTGTAGACAATAACTTTTTATGTTTTGGAGTTGCTATCTTCAGCTGCAATTCTTTTTTATCATATCAATATTTTTGCTTTCATATGAAAAACTTTGCTTTTATTATTATTATTATGATAAGCAAAGTTTTCTTTTTATTCATTATTACTTGGGTATATTGTGTGTTGTGGTACAATGGATATCAGCTCGTATTGAGAAATCAGAGTGCTGAGTTCAAATTACAGTTGAAATTGTTTTATTCACTTGCACACAAATAACCTTAGGAAAGGTATGAATCCATCTCTTCTCCTACCAGATATCAGTTGAATGAGTGGGCAGATTGGGTTTTATAGCCTTGGTTAGCAATCAGTAAACTTCAGAAAGGAATGGCAATCTACTGCAATACAAATCTTCTGCCTAGTCAGTCATGTCTCAAAAGAGACATGATTGCCCAAGCGTGTATCATGTTTGGCACTTAACTAACTGACTCATATTGTATACAAATCATAAATAAAATAAAGAAAACTTTCCATATCAAATGACAAATTCCATTATTGAAAGACCTTATCATTAGTAAAAAGGAACCAACTTTGTTTCTGAATTCACCTGAATAAAAGAACTGCTCTCAAGCCTAACACCAGTAGAGCAAAGGAACGCTCTTTATTTATATAATCACTGAAGTAAGGAATTGTCTTCATTCCTAGCATCATTAAATCAAAAGAACTTTGTTTTACTATTTTTAGACCAAAGGATTGATTGATTTGTTTTTAAAGGCTATAGTAAATTATTGTAAGAGTTTTTTTTTTTGAGATAAAAATAATTTTCTGATACAACCTACTATTTTTAACCCCTAACTGAGTAGAGAAAAGATGAATTAATAACTTTCACAAGGGTATTTGCATATAAGTGAATATAATGAACCTGACTGGAAATGGGACTTGACTCTCTAATTTCCAATTCCTGGGCCATTATTATGATAACTGCACATCCTGTTTACAAGACCTGATATTACCAAGCTGTTACCCATCTTAGTATTGACCAGGCTCAACATTGCTTAACTTCAAGAATCACTGTTTCAACATGATGTAGCCCTAAGTTTGTTAGAGCAATAGAACCACTTCTTTCATCTGATATTATTGCAAAGGAACTACCTTCATTTTTCATAGTTCTTATCAAATCATGAAATAGAGGTCATTTTGAACTGGATCCCATTCCATACCCTTTCACTCAAATGCAGGTGTCCCCAAAGTTCTACTCCTGTCTCAATAGCAAATCTGTCAAAGCTGTTAAAGTAAATCTGGCTGCTGCTTGTGAAAAGAACTTCCAATCAGTGGTTAACTGGGGCAGGAAATGGCTTGTAAATTTTTATACGTCCAAAACAAAAATGCTCTTATTTATGCACCATCGGGAAACTTTTCTGCTTGCCATCAACATGGCTAATGCTGGTCTCCTGGAGAGCAACACATTGTGCCTTCTTTGCCTCACATTTTCAACTAACTTGAGGTGGAGTGACTACATTGAATCAATAACTGCATCTACTGCTAAGAAAGTTGGGACACTGTGTCATGCCAGAAAACTTTTCTCATCAGAATCCATCTTGCACATTTACAAATCTACCATCTACTCTTGCATTGAATAAAGCTGGTCTTGTGCTCTTGTTATTCATCTAGAGGTTCTTAAAAAATCCAAAAATGTATCTTTAATCCTGACCAGGCATCTGAACTTCAGCCACATGAGATGTGGCTTCTCTTTGTCTTTTCTACAAATATTCTCATGACAACTGTTCTGACAAGCTTTTTTCTTGGTGCCTTGACTGCATGAATTTAAGTGTGCTACTAGATTAGCATCCATATCTTACACTTTTTTTTACTGTTGAAATAGTTAAGTGTAACTGCCACTTCTACTCCAACAGTTTCTTTTCTCACTCTTCCCATCTGTGGAATTCCCTCCCATTTACTTGTTTCCCTGATAAATACAATCTTTAGAAATTTAAATGCAACATCAATTGCCATCATTCATCTTTTCTCCTTTTAGCAATCCATCCTATGCTCAGTCTTCTCTCTCCCTTTCACTCAGTAAACCTCTGCATACTAGTAGCATTCTCACTTTTCTTAGGATGAAATGCTTAAAAATATATTTATATTATCAGAGCAATGGAATTGCTTTTGTTTCTGACATCATTGGAGATAAAAAGAAATGTAAAAATACAGTGTTGGAACTACATCAAAAAAATACTTAGATGGTAATGATGAGACCAGAAGCTGCCCTATACATAAACATTTAACATTAGTTAATCAAGCTGCCTGTACTATTTTTGGTCTAAAGTTACAAAATCTTTCTATTAAAACTATTTTTCAGGAAAATAGGTTTTTCAAGTTTGCTACCAGTTATTGTTCCCCTCAACAAAGATGACTTCAGCCTGCAATTAAATCAGCAGAATCAAAGACAAACTCTTGAATACTACAATTCAATAATTTGTGGAATATTTCTCCCACTAGTCTATCTCACTCAACTACTTATGCTTGTTGATTTTCTCCATGTGTATATCTTCATGAATACCTTATGCTAGACACGAAGAACCTATCAGCCTCCCATAACTGATATGCAACACCTTGTTAAGGGGAACACCTTGGTGTCACTGTCAATGGCCTGGAAAGTTGTGTAGTCTTTTGCATCTGGTTAAGCTTGTCTGTCATGGGAGGTCTGCTACTAATGCCAGCATGCCAGCCAGATCATATTTGCCTTTATGAATGAAATCAACATTGGCTTTATAGGAAGTCAGTGGCTCAATCAACACTAGTATGGTTCACAAATAATGCTGTAAAGAAAATAACAAGTGTTAGTTGACCACCATATTTTATTCAGCTTATTTTGCATTTGAAACAAAACGTTTATAAGATTGATACAAAGATAGAAAACTCAAACTTAAACATGAAATGGCAGTTACAAAAACCCCATAGATAGTTTCTGATTGATCAGCAAGTAGGTTTTATGCACTTGGGTTGTTGGTACCCCAGTCAAGCTGAACTTAGGCACTCTTACATGTATAATTTTTTAAAGTTTTCACAAGGAGAAAAACTGAAAATGTAAAATAACCAGTTTATTACAATATACAACTTAATACAACTGAAAAACATTCATTCTTCTTCTATGTGCCATGTTCTTTCAGGACATAGGCAATCATAGCTTTCCACATCTCCCTATCCCTGGTGGCTCTTAGCATGCTTTCTCCTGTTGCTCCACCCAAACCCCACTCTGCCATCCACCCGCTTATCCACTGCTTTCTCTTGTCTCTCTTTCCTTCTACCTGACCTGTGAACATTCGATTCTCCAAGCCCTTCTTCCTTATCACATGTCCCAGGAACTTAAGCTGTCTTTTCCTGATACTCAGTATTAATTTCCTTTTCATTTCCATCCTTTCTAAAACCTCATCATTGCTAACAAGTTTAATACATGATATCCACAGCATCCTTCTGCAGAACCATATTTTAGTTGCTTCATGTTTCGCCTTCATCTTTGATAAGATTGTCCAGCCTTCAATGCCATATTGAATAACAGACATCACATTGCAATCCAATACTCTCTTCTTTGTTTCTAGAAAAAAATTTCTGTCACTTAAGATTCTGCTCAGCTTCTAGAATGTGTCCTTTGCCATGCTAATTCACCTTTGGATCTCAGTGTCGCACTTTCTGTTTTCTATTAGAGCACTTCCCAAGTACTTAAATTTTTGTACCTGCTTGATTTTAGTATCCCCAACCTATAATTGGCATTTTGGGCTCCTCTGTTTGCTGATGACTATACATTCGGTTTTCTTCTAGTTTATTTGTTGTCCTTTCTTTTGACGTTCTTCATCTACCTTTTTTTTAGGAGGTCCTGTAGTTTTCTTTCCATGTTGGCTATCAGCACTGTATCATCTGCATGTCTTATGTTGTTCATTCATTATCCTCCTTAAAACATTTTACTAACCTTTTGATGTGGAAATCTTTTCATCCAACTTTCTATGCCTATCTTCCTTACAAGATCATTTTCTATTGACAGAATAGCCAAAGAATTTAATGGTTGCTCTACAAGTTTATAAGCTTTAATTTTGAAAGATCACAAATACATGACCTCAGTTTTGATGACACCCAAAGTGACTGCTAGGACCTTGATCCAGCCCTGTTTATGACCTGGTATTTTGTGACAGTATTCTGATGGTGTGTACATGGTGTCAGGTGAAATAAGAGCCTGTTTTTGTCATATGAGCTGTGGATGTTGAAGTGAGCACTTCCAGTTGAGTTAAAAAATTAGAATTCCAACAGACTATGAGAAATATTTTTATTAATGTGTGAATAATGAATATTCTAATTAAGCTTCATACTACAACATTTTTTTATTTTATTTTGTAGCTGGCAGCGTTGCATGGAGATCCAGCCTTCAGAAGGGCCTCATCTTGATAGCCTCATTAATGTTGACAGCCTTGAATCTGACCAGTTGAGCCAATCCATTTTCTCCCCTCTCTTACAGAATAGTCAGCAGGGGATCGCCTCGAACACCCAACATCCAACATCTAATCACAACTTCAACAGCTACAGCAACAACAATAATAAAAACTAAAATTATAACCACAGAAACAAGAAATGGAGCAGAGGTGAAAAAATTTCCTGGACTTTTTTTTACTGCACATCATATTGCAAACATGCTTTATTTAAAAATTCGACAGCATTAATGATTTTTCAAGGTTGTAGAAAGCAAACATTAAGAAGGAACAATCACTGTGGTTATGGTACAAGCAGAAAATAGATTTTTTTTAAATTGTCCAGCGAAGGTTCCTTGTTTTAAACCAGCTTTCTGTGCTGTTGAATAAAATGAAAATATATAATTATTATAAAATAATTTTTTTGTATTTTCTAATTTTATTAATGAAATAAGTCTGTGTATTTTTATATCTGTTTTTTACAACATTGAAAACAAGAATAATATTACTGATACTGTCAAATAAAGCATATTCACAATATAAAATATGGTGAAAAAAATTAACTGTCATGCTATCAACAAAATAAAATATGAAAAAGTTTGAAGAATGAAAGATAGAAAGAAAATTCAGTTTTTTAACAATATAAATAAATATTGAAAAAAATTGACCTTTCTTTTCAGCTGTAACACAGACAACCCTACATCAAAATCAAGAAAATAAAGGGTTAATAAATAAAATGAATTTAGTTAAAAAAAATAAACAAAATTATTTACTCTTTCTGATGCTTAAGAAAAAAAAGAAAAACTGCAAACATAATTATGCTTTTTGTGCCCCACTTTCCTTTTTTTAAATATTTTCCTTGATCTAATATGTACATATATATATATATATATATATATATATATATATATATATATATATATATCAGCAATTGTCTCACCATTTTCCAACCCCACTGTAACTACATGCATTCTACAAAAAAAGGAAAGGATGGGCAATTTAGCACAAATTCATTAGATCTGTATGCATTGCACCAATATCTAACATTGTAATCATCATAGTAATGATATTAATAGTAATAATAATAGCAAAATGTTGACAATGGCTATTATGATAATAAAGAAAAAGAAACAACAAGGAAGATAACTATTACATTGAAGTCAAATTGATATTAATTCAGTTTAGCCTTGTATGGAAAAAGGGCATAATTAAGGAGCACCCAATGGATATCAAACTAATTTGCAAAACTAATTATTGCACTTTGGAATGTGCTTATACAAAAGCCATTTAATGATGGTAGTTGTTGTTGTTGTAATAATAATAATAATCATAATAATAATGATAAAAGAATTTGATAAACTCTCCAAAAATAAATCTGGAAATCAAAATTATGAGAATGTGTCATTTCTGCATAATTGTTATTTCAATAATTGTTGGAACAATAGAAATGATTTAAGACAAATACCAACACACATTTAGAAATCACCAGGAGATCCATCTTTATTTGAAATAAGAAAATAATCTGAATAACTATTGCTCACATAGTCAGAAAACCTCTTACCACACAATATGCTCAATAACTTCTTAAGAAAACCCTTCATTTAATTACAGGTTAAAGATTATCAAACAGTAAATTAAATAAATGTTTAATAAACTTTTTGTAAAGAGATCTGTTGTCATGGAAAGAAAGATGAAAGATTTACAAAGACATAGCAAAATTCAACACATGATAGAAACAGTAACAATAAAAATGATTCTTTGAAATTCCAAGACAACTCATTTTCACCAGTTTTAGGCTTTATTACTACATTTTAGTTGATGTGTACTTCAGCTCCTCCCCTTAGATGTATAATCCATTCTGTAGCAGAGTTCATATGATGGATTGTTCTGGATCTGAGGTAGTCAGAAATTCTTGTAAATCATTTTTCTTGCTAGTATATCCTGAAGATTAGTATTACTGAGTTAAATTTCTTGGATGCAATGAAGAAAGAAGGCTTGAGAAATTTTATACAGAATGTAGTGAGGAAAATAGTGACTAACTTAATGAATTTTCATGAATGGATTGCTGAGCAGGGATGGTAAAAAGCCAAATATTGCTTGATGCTACAAGGGACAGAAAGTTGTGCAGAGAAATTATCACCCACATCCTGAAAGAACATAGTGCATAAAGAAGAAAAATTGGTGCTGCCTGCAAAGATCTATGACCTTAAAAAAAAAAAATTTAAACTATGACTGCTCAACCCAACCCACTGAACAAATTAGAGATCTGAGGAAAGAAATAATAAAACAATCTAAATCTACTGAGAGGGTTGAGTGAATTTGACACTAACACAACAGGGGCTAGGATTGATATTAGTAAGAGCTACATAAGATAAGAAGTTGTGAAGAGTCATGATTGCTCATGTCTTGAAGAAGATAAACACAGTCTTTCTAAAAGAACACTTATGCTTCCAATCAGAAAGAGACATTTTAAATATAATAAGGAAAGAAAGCTTCAAGAAATTAACACTCACAGAACATTGAAGGCAAGAGGAGCAGACTAACATTGAGTAACCTACCTAATGAGTTTATGTAAATGGATGGCTGAACAGAGACTGTGAATGATAGTAAGGGGATAAACATTAGCTAGAGTTACAAAGAATGGAAAAGTGTGGAGAACTTTGAAATTTCATGTCCTAAAAGACCACAGCATATAAAATTTGAGAAATAAATGTCTAAAATTCTAAGATACATCATTCTCTTAAATCTCAAAACTATTTAGATTAATGTTTTATTCCCTGTCAGTGCTTTAGCTGAAATATGAAAAAACCAGTAAAGATGAGGATATTAGTCTGAGCAATTTGCATAAAGATGATAATAAATCCTTGAAATTCATAATGCTTGAAATTCATAATTTAATACCGACAAGTCTTTTAGAGAACTGAACTTTCTTGTTCTATTGCTTTGCCACAATGTTTTGGCATATTCATTCTACAATGGTGCATGACACATGGTCATTCATGTATCTCATTTGTAAGGATCTTATGAATGATAAACTTGAAGAAGGCTGTAGAATGAACAAGCTGAAATTTTGTGATAACAGCAAATAAAACCCGTAACAAAAGAATCTGTAAGAATTTTTATATTCAAAATTCCCATTATTAACTGCCATTCTGTTCAGACTGGTAGATTTATCTTCTTTGATCAACTCACAACATCTGAATCATTGTGAGTAAAAATTAGTTACTAGTTCAAATGTAAAGGCACTTAATACTCATGGAAGAATCTTATAATAGCCAACTGTTGATGAATGTTTGTCATGAGATAACAAAATGGCGAATACATTACCTAGAATTCTCCAAAATAATATAATATTTAGTGACCAATCTTCTATTTTCTTTTAACATTTTCCTTGATCTAGTATATATATATATATATGTTCAACTATTTTCAACCCACCCCCGCCGCCGTAACTACATGCATTCTATAAAAAAGGAAAGGATGGGCAATGTAGCACAAATTCATTAGATCTGTATGCATTGCACCAATATCTAACATTGTATTCATCATAGCAATGATATTAATATCAATAATAAAAATGATGACAATGGCAATTATAATAATGAAGAAAAAAAAAACAAGGGAGATAACTACTACATTGAAGCCAAATTGATATTAATTCAGTTTAGCCTTGTATGGCAAAAGGGCATAATTAAGGAGCACCCAATGGATATCAAACTAATTTGCAAAATTAAATATTGCACTTTGGAAGGTGCTCATTTGAAAGCTGTTTAATGGTGGTAGCTGTTGTTCTAATAATAATGATAATGAAAATATAATTTAACTAATTAATTTTTATTTATAATATTTATGTTGTCCTCAGCTTTGTTGTTATCACAATGTATGATGAAAACCAGATGAATGGCTGAAACATTGTGATAACTACATCAAAGATGAGGATAATAGAATGTAAATAGCATAAATAATGATTTCTCCTCCTCCCAGAAATTCAGAAGAGAAATTAATGATATTTTTACCTAAAGAATTGTTTGTAGTCCAAAATTAATGCAAGTGTTGATGATAGGATAAAACTATATAGATTATATGGATTTACTACAGAATTGCTTTGTTGATGATTTTCCTGTTGAAAAGTGTACAACTATACAATTTTTCTTTTGATCTCTTCTTAAGATTTATTTTTAATTTTTGTGCAGGTACTACTACTGAAGTTATTTAAATTTTTATATGCATACGTTTAATTACCTGAAAAAAAAGACATTTCCATGTAGTAAAACAAGACGAAATGGTAACATTCTTAAATACAGTAAAAAATAATCTAATTAATAAAGTTAATTTGATATTGCTAATGCCACACTGACATCAGTAGTGAAGTTGATCAATATTTAGTTTAAATTTAGTGCAGTAGCTTATAATCAAAATACTGTAATAATATATATATATATATATATATATATATGAAAAAATAAAAAAGAACAAATAGAAAACCTATCTTAATCTAGCATTTTTATTAAAGCTTCTTCAGGGAAAGAGAGAGAAAAAAAGGACAAAGCAAAACAAAAATACAGAAAACTGGTATGTTATGATCTGGGGTCAGTTCTTATTGGCCAGATATGTGCCACATGTATAAGGGATAATTTTGAAATATATGTGCAAGGAATATTTTGGACAGTAAAGTGTATAATAGTATATGCGTATGTTTGGGTATAAACATTTGTCTGTTTAAGGGTATGTTAGACGGTAATGTTAGTTAATGTGTGTGTGTGTGTGTGTGTGTGTGTGTGTGTGTGTGTGTGTGTGTGTGTGTGTGTGTATTTTAATGCACATATCACATGTATTAAAGCAATGGCTAATTTTTAAATATATGTATGAAGAATAATTTGGATGGTAAAGTTTGTACTACTGTCTGCATGTGTTTATGTAGAGATGCTTGTCTGTCTAGGTATACACTGATCAGTAACATCAGTTAATATAAGTGTATATGTGTATGTATGTGAGGAAAAGTCTTTAATTTCTGCATAGATTATTGAAATGTAATGATGAAATGTAGCAAGATGTTGCAATGGTTTTGTATTTGGCTAGATATTTTACATTATGTATGTGTGTGTGTGTGTGTGTGTGTGTGTGTGTGTGTGTGTGTGTGTGTGAGGAATACTGTTGTCACTTCTATGTAAAGTCACTAAAACACAGCTAGATGTGATAAATTTGTTTTGGTTGGAATTTTTTTATTGAAAATGGAATTAGTATTATTTCATTTATTGGTAGACATAAGTTAGATTCATGAAGAATGGATTTGTAGAAAAGTAGTGATATAATGTTTTCAGCAAAGTGTTTTTAGTTGGTGGTAATGCTATTATTATACTTTTAAAATAGTTTCTCTTTAAAAAGTTATGTTCTTTTTTAATTAGGCTTCCATTAATGAAATCAAATTTATGTCTCATGTCATTTCAATGTAAAACGAGAGAGTTTGAACATCTGTTTAAACATATCTCTCTTGTGTTCGTAGATGTGGGTTTTTAGATCATGCATGAGGTTCCTAGGACCTGTAATGAGAAAGAAGAGCCGGGAGAATTTAATACTTACAGGACGAATAGAAGGAAAGAGAGACAGGAGAAAGCAGTGTAAGACATTCTTGATGAGCCTGAGCAGATGGATGGCGGAGCAGGATTTTGGAGAGATTGCTAGAGAAAAATATTGAAAGTGACAAGAGACAGAGCCAAGTGGAAGTCTGTGATTGCCTACATCCTGAAGGAACACGACACATGAAGAAGAAGAAGAAGAAGAAGAAGAAAAAAAAGAAGAAGAAGAAGGAGAAAAAGAAGAAGAAGAAGAAGAAGATGATGATGTCTCCCCCACATACACGTTTTTGAATTGGCCAGATTTTAACAATTTCAAAAAGAGGCAACTGATGGGTAACCCCATGGGTAAGACGAATTTTCATTTGTAGAAAGTGTTATTGAAAGAGAATAAACAGTAATTAGTAATTAATCTGCATACCTTTATACTTTTGTAGATGGAGGAAGCTTTTCTTTGGACTTTATGAGGTGATTTCTTAATATGTTAAGGCATTTTGTGATGAGCATGTTTGTGTAGAGTGATTTGATGTCTAAACTCATCATAGTTATGTTAACCATATTAACATTTCCTATTCTCTGGAGTAATATATACAACTGCTTGATGGGTGTACTGTTGATTATGCCTAGGAACAGTGTTATGATTTTAGCAATGGCTGTAGCTAACTTATAGGGTACACTATTAATTCCATATATAATATATACATATGCATAAAACCTATATTAACTAACATTACTGTCCAACGTACACCTAGATAGACAAGTGTTTCTACATAAACACACACATACATTATTACACACTTTACCATCCAAAATATTTCTCACACAGATACTTAATTGTCCTTTGCCTTAACACATGTATAAAAAATACACACATATACGTACATATTAACTAATGTTATCGCCCAGTATACACCTAAACAGACAAGTGTTTCTTCACAAACATGCACATACTATATTACAATTCAAATATTACAATTTAAAATACTCCATGCACATACATTTAAAAATTATCTATTGCTTTAATACACATGACACATATATAATCAATAAGTCTAACCCCAAATCATAACATATCAGTATACTGTCTCTTTATTTTGTTTTTTTTTTCTCTTGCTCTCTGTAGAAGGTTTAATAAAAATGAAGCATGTTAGATTAAGACCTATTTCCTATTTGTTTTCTTCTTTGTTCTTGTCAGATTCTGATCCATATATTCAAGTTATATATATATATATATATCTATATAGATAGATAGATAGATAGATATATCAGGAACAATATTGAGGAAAATATATGACAAGTTGAAAAAGTTTTTTTTTGTTTTATGTGTTTTATTCTTTAGGATGCTATCAGACCAATGATGTTGTCCTAAAGGATGAAAAACTTCACAAGAAAACTTTTTTCTCTTTGCCATACATTTTTTTCTATATGTATATAAACACTAAATCTTTTGCATATTATCTTAGTACTGAAAGACTCTGCATTAAGGAAAAAGAAATTATGTGTGATTAGCCATTAGAGCAAGCATTACTTCCAGACTAACACTTTTATATATAATATAGAAATATTTGTCATAGAAATCTTTTACAAATGACCTTACTATAGAAATGCTTTTACTTGTGACCAAAAGGGTCACTGGGTACCCCATACTTTTGCCTTTGTGCTATATTTAAGTGGCACTTAGAAAATCAACTAGTGAGCAAAAGGGATTATCAGAAGCGAAGGATTATTAATCCCTCACTTCTGTAAGGATTACTGACTGAACAGAGCCAATGAAAGTATAATCAACTCAGTTTTTTCAGGATAAACTGATATAAAAATAAATAAGAAGTTTATAAAAAGAAAACAAATTGATTTTTCCTGTTCATTGAAACTGTTTACTCACTGGCCAGTTATCAGATATTCAAAAGGATTTGTTGATAATTAGACCTTTTCCCTCAAGATGATGTAACAGTGATATTTATAGTAAAATAGTAATTATTGCTGAATACAATATAGTAGTTTTCCAAATAATTCATATAGCATAAGGGCAATGGTGAAATTAGACATTTCCAGCCAAGAAATATTCAACTAGTGTTACTGCTGGCTAAAATTTATGAATTCAATTTTTTAGGAAATTCCATTTCTCAAGTCTTCCATTATTGCCTTTTCTAGTATTGATAAGAGTTTCCTTCCAAGCTTTTTGCTTAAGGTACTATGGAATGTCAACTTCTTCTTGATTATATTATTATTTTTCATTGTAGCTACATGAGCTGTCCATTTTGGTTGTTGCACTTCCTGCTGTTCAAGTGATGTGGGTTTTGCTCTGTGATTTTGTTGCATCAGTCTAGAGGGAATGAGAAAGGATTGTCTCCTTTAAAGTTTCATTCACTTTGAAGCAATTTTCAATCATTGATTGGAGAAACTGATTGTATATACATGATAGTTTAGACATTTTTGGACAAGTTGGATGACATGCACAACATGATATAGATATATGTACAGAAAGATTTGAATGTGCATTGTGGTGCAGTGGGTATCAGTTCGGAACAAGAAATTGGAGAGCCAAGTTCAAACTCCAGTTGAATTTGCTGTATTCACTTATATGCAAATATTTTTGAGAAAGATATTAATCCATCCCTTTCCTCCAGCTATGAGTCAAATAACAGGAGAGATTGGGTTCTATAGCCTTGGTTGGCAACCAGTCTACCACAGAAAATAATGGCAACCTACATCAAGAAAATCTTTAGCTTGTCACTCATGTTTATTTCAGGACATGATTGCCCAAGTGTGTATCAAGTATAGCATGTAACTAACTGATATAGATTTAAATGGTTAGATACAAAAATAAATTTAAATACTTTTGAAGATAACTCTGTTTAGCCTAGTGATATAAAAATCATTGAAATGGTTCGATCCCACCAAATTCAGACCCATGTAAATTAGGTGTCAGGATGCAGAGGGTGATTATCTCCCTTTGGATAAGAAGAATTCCTGAGTCACATCAGCTTGTAGGTTAACAAATCCTATTTGCTATATAGATTAAAAATAAGTGAAAATGTAGATTTTAAAATCATAAGTGAACAGTAGTTTTTTTTAATCATTCCACCCTAAGCGTGTAAGAGAATATGATAAAAAATCATTATTAAGAAGAGCAAACAATAGAATAACAGGAATGGAGAAGACAGAAGATTCTGGTTAACATTGCATTTACATTTTTAAAAATCAAACTCAACTGGAAAGCAAGTAGCCAGAAGAGAGTTCCACAAGAAAGAAATGCAAGAGAAGACATGGTTAGCATGACCTTACAGTTATATCTAGCCATTTCAACTGCAAAATGATGAAACCTATTTTCCAATTTAGTCAGTCAATTGAGTATCATACGTAATACACACTTTGGGTGATCATGTTTCAAAAGAGACATGAATGACTGACTGGGCAGAAGATTATCCCGCAGTAGGTTGCCATTGCTTTCTGTGGTAGACTGGTTGCCAGCCAAGGCTATAGAACCCAATCTGTTTTATTATTTAATCCATAACTAGAGAGAAGAGACGGATTAATACCTTTTTTGCATAAGTGAATGCAAGGAATTCAACTGGAATTCGAACTCAGCTCCAATCTAGTACTGCACATAAATTCATAAAGTCTAGGTAGCAAAGAGCAAAAATTATAAAAACAATTACCATGAAAGTATTTTTACAAATATAACAGAGAAGTTACATTACAGTGGTGGGAAAGAGGACAGAGAAAACTACATGATCCCAACAAGGAACATAGGAGGCACGGCTAGACCTGCTGTTTCCCTTTACGTGAAGTATTACAAGTAAGATTCTCTCAATTCTCAGCCACTCATACTGGTTGTTTATCCATATATGTTATAACTTCTCTGCATGGGACAAATAATAACAGGTATATGAAATCTCATTAAGAACAATGCGCACCTGGCATAAATTTCTTTCCGCCCCCATCTCCTGTCCTTTCTATTGTATTAAGGTGATCACTGATTTACTAATGCTGATAATGAGGAACAGGACTGGAAATATTCTCTTTTTCCAGACACTATTAGGGGTGTTATCAGCATTGGTTGGGAATAGTCATTTGGTGCAATATGAATAAACATTTTATAATGATCTTTAATTAGCCACATGAATATAACATTTTCCAGATTATACTGAAAATGGTCAAGAAAATGTTTGTTGGACTTAACCTTAAAAACAAACACAAGCACTTCAGATTGTCTACCCTCAATAAGTTTCTTTGTTTTGATTCATAAATTCATTCAACCTAGGATTTATTATTTCTTTTGTCTGTCTCCTATTTGCTTGTTATTTAACCTTTGGCTCGTAGATTTTTGGCTGTGTTTTTCTTGGATCTGCCATTTGATGTCTTTTGTCTGACAGTTTCTAGTTGTCATTATTTCTTTTTCTTTATTCATTTCTGTGAACTCTCTCTTCATTCTTTTACAACTGAAGTGACGCTGTCTTCTTGGCAGATTGGTATTATCATCATTGTCTCCATTATTATTACACAAGTTGGATTGACAGAAATTCCAGTAGACTAGACAACTAAAATATTAGCTTTATTCTTGCATATATATTTCTGCACTGACCAATGGAATACAATCAGACAAGGACAGTAACAAGATCCCTGGTAGCTCCTGTTTACAGAAGATTTTGTTTTAAAAAAAAAAGGCACTGTGTGGGACTTTTCTTCTATCACGTGATGTAAAAATGCAAAGAAGAATATAAACACAGTACATGATCAGTAGCACTTAACATAGAAATTAGTGCAAACAGAATGCATATATATATATATATAATTTCATGCCTTGCCTTAGGTTCTGGTAATGATTTTGATAAGAGATTTTGTTCTGATAGTCTGAGTCAAGCTGCTAAACAATGAGGAAAAAACTTGCTATCTTTGTTCTGGTAATAATTCAATGATGAAAGGAGAGTTGCATACAAACTTATAAACCTTCAATTGAAGTTCAGGTTCAAGTCTTACACTGAGGACATTTATTTATTACTGCATTTCATAATTTAGATGCGTCAATTTTAAGCACTAGCCTGAGATACTCCCTAAACTCTCACAGATATTTTAACATATTGAATATGATTATTTTATGATGGAAAGAATAAGCTTTTCAAAAACATTTTATATTATTTATAACAGTGTACTTTTCTGTAATGTACTTTGTTCTTTTGTCATCTCCATAATGTGGATTATTATTATTATTATTATTATTATTATTATTATTATTATTCATACAATCATTTCACAAGTTTTTCATCTGCGACTCAAGGTAAACAAGGGTTTTTCTAATGAAGTTACCAAGAGTTTATCTAAGCATGTGAGCAGTATGTATTAACACAGTCTTCTAATTCATTATTATTATTACTATTATTATTATCATTATTACTTTTTATTATGGTGATTCTTACCTGTAGCAACACAGGTAGTGATAAAATATTGATATTACATGTATTAAAATTGTTATTATTATTATTATTATTACTATTATTATTATTTCATTTTGTGACACAGCCATTAATACTCTAGCTATACTGTTGTATATGTATTTTACATGTCTACAAATCATTGATGATAACAATGATATTGTCACCATTAATTTCATTATTGTTATTACTATTATTATTATATCTCTTCATCTCCCTTATAGCCAAATAATGCCAAATCTTGATTATTACACATGTATATAAAATTAGGACTGGAAAGATAATATAAACCATAATGTGAAGAGAGGTAAAAATAAAGATGAAAAAAAAGCAGATTTTTAATGAATGGAAATGTGTGCTGAAAATTTCTCAACCAAGAAGGGATTCTTCCCCAAATTCCAAAGTTTTGGTCATTTACTCAAATTTTGACAGAGGGTCAGGCTGAGAATTTTTCAGCAACACCTCATATTTCTTTCTAAGGACAAAGAAAAACAAGAGAATTATAAATATCTGGATTTTTTTACACTAATTTCTTTTTTCTTCATTTTTTTAAAAATTAATTTTCTTTTCCTTTTTGTCATTGATTTTTTAAAAAATTAAAATGCAGAAAAAATGAAATTTATCTGCTGATCTTAATAATATTTCTATCCTGGTGAAAAAAATTAAAAAAGATAAAATGTTAACAAAGTGTAATATTAATGACTTAAAAAAATCAACGTTTTTTGTGTACAAAAAGTTTCCATATATGGACTTTGCTTTATTTTATTTTATTTTTGTAATGAAAATGAAGATGATGATAATGATGAACTTATTATTCTGATGCCCTGTCATCATCATCATTATTACAAGTTACATGACATTTACTATAAATGAAAAGGGGAAAGGGCAGACACTTGCTATAAGCAGGAGCAGATGCTGATGATAGATGCGTTGTTATTGTTATAATTATTATGAAAATATCTTTTTAACCTGAATTTGTTTGATCATCATATGCCAGGTTAATAACCTAGGGCAAATGAAGGATGTGATTTTGTTTTTATTGTTTTCACTTAATTAAACAAATTATAGCTATTAACAAAGAAATACAAAAAAGTTAAATGGACAATACTCTTTGCAGGATATGGGCTGTGCTTATTAGAACTATTTTGGGGATTTTTGGGAGATATGATGCACTATGGATTTTGTTGGTTTGCCCTTGAGTTTCTTTCTTTATCAGTCCCAAAGCTCCAAGAAGAACACTTTCAGTTTTTTTTATATTACATGTTTTTCTATTTCCATCTCCACATCTTTGTATTTGCTTAGTTTTTTTGAAAAACCTTTGCCCAGATGTTTTTGTCACTTGGTATGCTCATGTCAATCAGTTTGCAAATTTTTTCTTTTCTGTCATTGATAATAATATCTGGGTGATTTGCATGTACTTTCAGAGGATTATTATTATTATTATTATTATTATTATTGTGTTTTGTCTTTGCCTTGTGTAATATGGTTTGCCCATCAAGTTTCAACCTTAGACTACAAGAAATATTTTTTTTGTATTAGAAATTGAAAACAGATAAGATGATGTGCAATCAAAGAGAAAAAAATAATGTCATTGTGGTCACTGCATGGAAAGAAATCTGACAAATGTGATAAGTGTCCATAAATATTTTCTTTTGCAATTTATATATTTTAGGGTTTCTTTTGATATAATTTCCAGAGCCTCAATGACAGCTAGTAATGTTGTTGACCTGAGATGCCAGAGTCTACCGATTTTTATCTTGATGTCCTTGTAATTGCCTTATTATTATCATCATTATTATTATGTTGGTATCACTCATTGATTTAGTCAATGGAAATTCTGTTCTTGATGTATGGTATCAACAAGACTTCTCACAACTCAAGAATTTTTTGCAGAGTAAATGATGGCAGATTTCTGGAGCTCTACAATTTTGGTCTCAGCTCAATTCTTCCTAAGCACACTTTCAGTTTTCTACATGGTGTTCTAAGATCACCCACTACTCCAGGAATTATTTCAACAGTCACATTCTGTAGCTTCTTCCACCTCCCTAGCTGGATCCTAATATTTTCAATCTTTTCCGTTACTTTGGAATATACATATGGAACAACAAACTCAATAACTTTATATTTGCTACTTTCCTTAACTATTACCATAAGACTGGGTTTTCAATAATATAATCATTATTATTATTATTATTTTGAATATTTCCACTAATGTCTAGTGGGTATCACAGAAAATTGAGTGATAGCAAGTCCCTTCAGATCTTCAGAGCATTATAGACTAAACTATTGCCCGGTTCACACTCCACCCACGTCTATTGAACAGGTGTAGAGGTTCATCCCTTGTTTCCTGTTTAGAATGTGGTTTCCAGTTTTTCTCTTTTCCAATCTTTTCACTCTTACGTAGCCCCCTGCGCATCAGTGGCATTTTCGCCTTGCTTGGGGTGATATGATTAAAAAAAAAAAACAAATTACTCAAAATATATGCAGACATTAATACTGCCATTATTTTCATAATCCTAATCTTTCTTCAGTTATTATTATTAGAAAGGAAAGATAAAAACTCAATATCCTGTGATAGAATTGTTATTATGATTGTTATTTTATATTCCTCAATTATAATTATAATAATAATAATAGTAATAATAATTAATTAGGATATTTGTAATGATATTTATGTGAATAATCTATTAATAATCATGATGATAATGAATGTTGGAATGATCACAATCATCAGCACTAAGTTGACAATATAGTATCTGCCCTTTCCTTTCATTCACTTAATGGTGTAATAATATAAAATTAATGCAAATATCTACCAAAGCATTGATTATAGCCATATAAATAATATTTGAATATTACTGATTAGTAATCAATAATAAAGAAAGAAAAAATCATGAAGGTCTTCACGATCAATTACCTCCCATCATTAAATCATAATGAAGATATATATATATGTATATATATATAGTGTTGAGTTGTGATGAAGCATAGTGCCAAGATTTTTGTTTTTCAACAGTTTATGAATAAAAAATATTTTGTTGTAAAGTGCTCAATATCGAGATAGAGATAGAGTCTTAATAGGACTAATGCGGAGAAGTTTGTCACTTAACAGAGCAGAGTCATGCTGACTTTGAAGTTTCAGGAAAGCATGATATGATATCCTCACTCATCAGGGCTTATTTTCCAAGCAGATTGAAGAATAAGACCTGATGATTGAGAATATGATAATGGTGCCGTCATGAAACTTTGAAGTCAGCATGACTCTGCTCAGTTAAGTGACAAACTTCTCTACATTGATCCTATATATATATATATATTTATATATATATATATATATATACACATATATATATATACTTTCAAGTAGGTGCTGAAAAGTTCTCATACTGAGCAATTTCCCAAAATCTGCTAAAATGATCAAACATCAAAATAGTTTTCAGAAAAGACATTCTGATCTTTCTAATAACTTTTCACCACCTCTTTATTCTTCAATCAGACACACACACACACATGTGCATATATATATATATATATATATATATATATATATATACACACATACACACACAAACACTGTGATATATACATGCAAATCCATCATTTACATGGCTATATATATAAATTTTAAAATTGCCTTCAACAAAGCAGAAGTAAAATATACGTAGGATGTACTGAAAGCAAATTTAAAAAAACAAATGTTTGAAACCATGGTAGCATAATTGGTTGGTCATCCTAATTTGAATATTTAAAAGCTCTCTGTTAAATTTTTATTTTTCATTAAATGTGTATTGAGCACTTTTTGATACAACTGTTTACTGCTCTAATTTGACTCTGACTGTTTAATAATTATATATATATTTATATATACATACATTAATATTCATGATATATATGTATATGCATGTGTATATGTGTGTGTGTGTGTGTGTGTGTGTGTGTGTGTGTGTGTATGTGTGTGTGTATGCCTGTATGTTTATAATGAAATAAATGGGATTCAGAAAACTCTAAATTGTTAAACACAGCAAATTAACATAAATATTTCCCGGTATTGTTAAGGATTCCCTATTTCTTCATTGAGACCAAATATTGTTGAACTGCAAGGGACTGATTTTCCTTTTCTCTGTCTACTTAGATAGTCATAGACATATACAGGTGTGGCAAGGCAGGTCAAACACACACACAAAAATACATGCACACACACACACTTTTCTTAGAAATTAATGCATTTTTGTTTCTAACCAGACATTAATCCTTATTAGTTATACATGCATTAATGAATTAAATTGATCATAGCCAATGGTAGAGTGCTTTCCTGCAGTATAGGAGGTTGTGTGTTCAATTTCCACTTGGGTCTTACTAAAAACTTTAAAAATATTACTCAATGTCTCTCTCCTACTCATTCAATATCAAAGAGAAGGATTGAGGGTAAGTTGAGAATTCCAGGGATAATAGTGGTGCCCACCCCTACTGCAAGGTAGCAGTAAATGAAATGGGATACTTTGTGTTTCCCTTGACCTTGTGGTTGACCAACTTAAACATAATGTTTTAGTGAATACTTGTGTTTGAGTAAACAACATTCTTTTTTACTAAATTTTTTTTACAAACAGAGCAAATTTCATCAACTAGCATGTACATTCAAAAATATTAATAAAGAAATTGTGCACTAACATAGGGTTTGAACCCGTGATTCAATTTGTATTAAAAAGTGGTTTCTCCTATAAAGGAGCGATACAGGTTCAAACCTGACCAAAAAGCATATTTTCTCTATTAAAATTCTTTATCAAGTAAAATATACATGCATACACACACAAACACACACACATACATATATATATATACATATTTGCATGTAAATGCATTTAATAACAGATAAAAATGATATTTTTTTATAATCGCTTTACCTCAATTAAGACAGTTCTGCCACTGGTGCACAGGGGATTACAGTGAGAAGAGAGTGGAAGAAAGAAAAAATAGAACAAGATACAGCAGTGGCATTGGAGAAAGGATAAAAGAAAATTTAGAATCAAGAAGATAGAAGATGGCAATTGATACTGCATTTAAACTTTTGAAGATTGTAGTTATCAGAGAAGCAAGTCTATCGAAGGGTGTTCTACAGGTGGGACATGTGAGAAAGGAAGCTGAGGGAGTAGAAGTGGTGGTTACATTTGACTGTTTTGACAGTAAAAGAGTGGGACCTAGTTATATATATATATATATTGACAACTAGGTCCCACTCTTTTACTGTCAAATGTAACCACTACTTCTAATACATATATATATATATATATATATATATATATATATATATATATATATATATCAGATTAGCAACTAGATCCCACCCTATTACTTTTAAATTTAAGTGCAGCATCAATAGATAGATAGATATAGTTAAATAAAGAAGACATGAAGAAAACTATTTCTTTTTGTTGTTTACACATTTGGTATAAGAGATGAAAAAGTCCATCACAGGGCAAAATGCACAGGAGAAAAAAATAGTTTTCTCTTGTTGTCTTTATTTTAACCATACTGCTCCTTTCCTTAGATTATAACTGAGTATACTTTTACATATATACTTTTGCATACATACTTTTGCATATATATATATATATATATATATATATATATTGCATATATATATATATATATAGAGTGCAATGGATGAATTGTCATCCATCAAAATTTGGAAAAAATAAAAATAAAACTGACATCTTATTTGAAATGATATATTTGCCAAAATTACTAAAATAAATATCTTGAAATACAAAAGAGTAAATATTGCAAATTGGCTTCAACCATGGCCTACAGACAACTTTGAAATTTCCTGCATCTCTTCTAGATCGTCTCCTTGTTTAAGTTGGTGAATGCTGCCATAATGTTCATATTAAAGTTTCTGGGGTGAACTCTAAGCTGTGCAGCTTTCTGTTTCCAAATTTCTGGCAAAGTGAATTGTGTCATACTACATTTTTTCTCACAGATGGTACCCAATTTACCCTACTATAATGCACATTCATCAAAATCAAAACAAACAACACACATGCATAACATTAAAAATGAAAAAATGAAAACCTATCACACCTTGTACATATATATATATATATATATATATATATATATATATACACACACACACACACAGATATATATATATGTATATATATATATATATATATATATATATATATATATATATATATATAGGGTGTTTCCAAAAAAATATATATATACATACAGGGTGTTTCCAAAAATGCACTCACTGTATAAATGACAACAAATGCAGTGTATATTTACTTGAAAACAAGATTAATGATTGAAATTAAGAAATATTAATGTCTATTCCAAAATAAGTTAATGAATTAAATTAAATATTAAATGAAATTCAAAACTTGAATATGAAAAATTGAAAAAAAGTTACAGTAAGTTAATTAGGATATCCCATATACATATACCATAGTCATCTGCAGACAGATCTGTTTCGCTGTATCACAGCTCGTCAGTAATATATATATATATAGTGAGGAAGTTCACAAATCTTAGATAAAATTTAAAATTTAGTACAGAGAGAATATAAAAACCTTAATTGGATGTATGTAAGTAAATGGATATTCTTTTATGAAGAGTTTTTTAATCATATTTTAAGGTGAACATTTTACAGTGATTACATATGACATTTATCTCATTACGTTTATTCAATACTTTTTTATTCTTAAGGAATTTAATAATGTATGGTTTTTCATATAGATAAAAGGGGCATGGTTCACTTAAAGACTTACATATTCTAGCATTTTTATAAATTTTTCATTTTATTGTAGGAGTTTTATTTGTTTCTTTTAGATACCAAAGATATTTTTTAAAAAATGTACTAGTTAAAAGTAACTATTAATACAAATATAAAAAAGTAGATTTCCTCAATATAACTTTAGATTTAGAAAATATTATATACCAACCAAATAAAAAAACAAATACAAACCCTTCATATATCCACTCAAAATCTACCCATCCTCCATCCATTATTAAGCACATACTCTCATTCATAGAATAGAGAATTAGTAGAAATTTCACAAATGAAGAAGTGTTTAATAAGCCCAGTAATTTTTATAATACCACCTTCAAAAATAGTAGATATAAAAGCCTAAGTATTAAATATGTAAAAGAGAAAATCTACCCCCAAAGAAAAAATAGAAATAGAAATATTATTTGGTATACACCCCCTTTGAATCAAATGGTTAGCTGTATATTAGGCAAAAAATTCTTTGCTTTGACTAAGAAACACTTCCTGAAAAATAATCCTTTAAGCAAGAGTTTTAATAAAAATACTCTAAAATTAAGTTATAGTTGTACAGATAATCTGGAAAAAATTGTACAAAATCATAGTAACAATATTTTAAATAAAAATTTAAATCTAATTGGAAATAAAAATCATTCAAAAACTGAAATCAATAATTTAGACAGTAATAAATATAATTATAGAAACCCTATAGAATGTTCTTTGGAAAACAGATGCCTTACAGAATCAATAGTTTATCAATGTACTATTTCTTCTATGGATAACCCTGGTAATATAAAGATTTATGTTGGTAATACTAAGAATTCAATGGAAAAAATTATTTCAACACACTTCTTTGTTTAATAATAATAAGTACAGAAATAGAACATCTTTTTTTTAAATATCTTTGGTATCTAAAAGAAACAAATAAAACTCTTACAATAAAATGAAAAATTTATAAAAATGCTAGAATATGTAAGTCTTTAAGTGAACCATGCCCCTTTTATCCATATGAAAAACCACACATTATTAAATTCCTTAAGAATAAAAAAAGTATTAAATAAATGTAATGAGATAAATGTCATATGTAATCACTGTAAAATGTTCACCTTAAAATATGATTAAAAAATTCTTCATAAAAGAATATCCATTTACTTACATACATCCAATAATTTGTCTTGTATTATAAGACAAATGATATTAATTAAATAGATATTAAAATTTCTATAAATTAAGAGTTTATGAAAAAGGAAAAATAATGCACTCTGAACTGAAATGAAAATAGTATAATCATACTAAAGATTCCCTTTAAGTCAGCTCAAAAATATAAAATATTTTCTTTCTTTCTTTTTTGATTTAAAAATATGCTGGGATACAGAGAAAGCTAAGACAGTAATCTTGTAACAAAAACAGATACATCACAACAGAAGTAAATCAGCCTACACAGTGGCTCAATTGGCTGGCACTTTCCTGTTAAGATTGAAAAAAGAATACCAGTATTCCCAAAGCATGTAACCTATATTTTCAAATTTAAAAGTTGAATTGCATTCTGATTAGTTAAATTAAACATACACATAAATTTTTCTGTCTTTCCCCATCCATATCAACTCTTTAAATAACAGGCATATTGCTTTATACATTCAAATGTAAATCATTTTCACAACAATAAGTCAACATTGCCTGATGATAAAGTAAAATCTTGAAATATAAAAATTTCTGTGTCGCAATGTAAATTAAATTAATTTTAAATAAAAAATATATTTAATTATAACTATGTATATATACTTATATATATATATATATATATATATATATATATATATATATATATATATATAATAAAACAAAAGTGTTGATATTTAAATCCATTGAATAGCCATTTCTATGAGGAAATCCTTGCTTCTTCAGCAACAACAAAATGAAAATTTTATTTACTCAAATTCAAATGACAAAACAATTTTATACAGGTAGAAATCCCCCAAAAATCATCCATCCACAGGAAAATTGTTAATCCCACCTCATTTTATTTTTCTGTGGATGGATGATTTTTTTGGACTTCTATGGGTATAAAATCTTTTGTCATTTGAATTTGAGTAAATAAAATTTTTGTTTCAGCATTGTTGAAAAGGTAGAGATTTTCTCATAGAAATAGCTATTCAATGGATTTAAATATCAAGATTTTTGTTTTATTTTTTATATTTGGGTCTGTAAATAGAATATCATAATTGAAATCGAGCCCTCCAACTTGATCAATTTTAATATTAATGAAATTAATATTAATTAGGATCAGGTTTTTGGGATTTACCTATCTGATCATCCTTTTGAATTTAATATATAAAAGTATATATATATATATATATATATATATATATACCTGTGCATCTATATATATATATATATAGATATGGGATAAGAAATATCAAGAACAATTTTGGAGGAAGGATACATAATAAGAAACACATTAATGTGTCACACAATAACGTATTTACATTTATCATACACCTTTCTGTTTTTGGGGAATCAGACTAACACCTTTCTCACATTCTCTTGGATGCATATATGTCGTGTGTGTATGTGTGTGTGTCTGTGTGTCTGTGTGTGTGTGTGTGTGCATACATATATATTTAATTAAAGTGAGATTTGCACAAAAATACCAAAGTACGTTAATTTATATGTGCCCATATATTTATGTACACACATAAACAAGCCCATTTCACACACACACACACACACACACACAAACACACACACACACATATATATTTATATATATATTGCAGTCATGTAATCAATAAAATAAAACGAAATTAATTATATCTCTCCATCTATCTCCCTATCTCTGTCTCTTGCACTTTCTCATTATCTCCATATATATATATATATATATATATATATATAAAAAGGATAAATGATCTCGACAAGCTACTCATATGCATATACATGCAGACAGGTTTGCCTATGGAACTCTGGTATTGGGATGCTCAAAGTAATATCAATGAGCTCAGTGATAAATATTTACTTATATTAATTATATATATATATATATATATATATATATATATATATATAACTGGAAATTGAACCTTTTATTTATGTATATATATATATATATATATATATATATATATATATATATATATATATATATATTTACAGACCTGTAGACCCGCAATCATGTTTTCTAAGACACACACACATACACATATATATATAATTAGATATAAATAAAATATATCAGTAAAATGACAATATAAGTGATGACAGAAGGATAACTTTTCTTTACCAGTGTGTTATGTACATGAAGGAAACACACACACACATATACTCACACATGGACATACTCATGCATATATATATATATATATATATATATATAAATGTTTATGCACAGTGATGTGTTAATGTACAGATTATATACTTTCGTAAAATCATACACATCATACAAAAAATCATTATTAATCATCGTAATGAAATAGTTGTATATATATATATATATATATATATATATATATATATATATATATATATATATATATATAGATATATAGATATAGATATATACATATATGTACACATACACACATTTTTGCATACACACAGGCACATGCATATACATGTATGTATATATATATATATATGTGTGTGTGTATATTTATATTATGCATATATATGTATGTATATGCATATATATATATTATGCATATGTGTGTATATATATTATACATTTATTTTAAGTATATGTATATGTATGGATGTTTATGTTTATATATATATATATATATATATATATATATATATTTATATATATACATGTTTATATATATATTTAAAAATAAATCCGTTTATATATACATGTATACATATATGTTTGCATATTATATATATATATATATATATATATATATATATATATTCATCCATGTATCTATATCCATATATACATATCTAGGTGTGTGTGCAGGCATGCAAAACCACATCTTTTATCTTCTAAATGCTTACATTGATGATATTCTGAAAAAAATAATTTGGGTTTTTAAGTTTTTCCATTTTGAATTTTTATTTTATTCAAAATGTCTTTTCGTTTTGTAAAATAATTAAAACTGATGCTTTCATCAAAATAAACCTTGTTTTTCTCTGCTTTTTTATTTTAATCTTGTTTTGAAATTTCACCTTATATTTTTATTTTTTTATTGATGTGTTTCCACACTTATGTTGTACTTTTTCATTATTTATTGTGCATGTCAATATTTTTTACAATAAAATTGGTATTAATCAACGAAAACTGGTAAAAATTTTGTATTACAGATTTGCATATATATAATAATACATTTGCTTATAAATAAATAATAATACTCATGATGGTAATACATTGACACAATCATAGTTCAACCACAGTTGAGATTATAGTTAGATGTAATCTCCCTTGACCTATAGGCACAAAACGTACACCCTCTGCCTTAAAATATATTCTATCATGGAAAGTGGCTCTGACTGTCACCAATCAGAAGCATTTGCAGGGTTTTGTACTGGGCCTAAATGTAATTTTCCAGTGTCTGAAAACGCTTATCGAGGGTGGGCCGGAGGCTGATCCTCTCTGGTCGAGTCGGCGCAGTGAGGTGGGTATGATGTTGAAAGACCTGAAACCCTCTGACGACACCCTCTAGCACCTCCATTACGGTGCGTATGTTTGATATCTATTAATTCAACTTCTAAGATTCTGCTTTTCAATTTTATTTTTAAGTTTCATTTTAAATTAAATTATTACTGAAAGAAATACTTTATATCCTTTTAATAAAGAAAATGCTGCATATTTTATTACTGGTTGAATCATGTCATGAACAGGTATAGTCTCATTAGAGTATATTAAGATATGAAGTTGTGACAGATGGATAGATAGACAAAAGAATGGACAGACAGATGAATGTGGCTCTTATTATAATATAGATTGCGAACTCTATGATCTTGTCAATAACTGCATACTATGTTACACCAGGCAACATAAAGTTTTTCATTTCAAATTGTTCTTCCCCATAAACTGCAAACCATATATAGAAAGCCCCATCTACTCTGCTATTTAACACATAATTGGAGAGAGATAGATTGATACCTTTTGTAAGAGTATATGAGTAGTATATATTAGCTTATAATATCTGTCCTTATTAAACATACAGATAATAAGTTGTTTTAAGGATGTGAAGTTTTCCTAAGAAAACAAAACTCAGCACAGCTTTTTTAAGGAATAAATTGAAAAGATAGATGCTATAGAAACTTATATGTTTAATACAATATTCCATCTCCTGAATAAATTATTACTTTATTATTATGCATGCCAAGATCAGCTTCTTGATATTCTATAACCTTCATTAATTTTTCAATCACTGATCCATTAACATTTTTATTCTTTCAATTTGAACATTACTGGCAGTAGTTTTATTCCACCTTTTGAGAGGTTTTGTTTTTTAATTCTGCTGTGTGTCTAACCACTCTCCTCACAAGTCCTAGTGCAGAAAACAGTTTAGTCATTAATGATTTGACCATGTGTCAGGTTACATGGCCTCAGTAAAAGCTATCTAGCACAATGTGGTAGACTGTGCTCTGTAGCTATGTATGTAGCCAGCATGGTGATGACACAGTATTGTTTGGGAGAGGGTTCTCTGATGGAATCAACAGCCATGTGTCTTTGACCAAGCTAAACCTTCAAGTTGGAGAACATTGGCCATGATTTTGATCTGGAGAGGTATAGGCTCTGTCAGATCTACCTACCCAAGACATACTATTCTCAAATAGTACCTCTCATTTTCATTTCTTTTCGTGATTGACCAGAGGTTTTCTGTTCGATTAATATCTGCAGAGGCTGATGGCTATTCCATTAATCATTTGTTTTGGGACAAGATGGGCAATAGTCACCTTTGAAAAATGTGATGAATCAATTTCTTGCATGAATATACACTTTAACATGGAACTTCTTTTTTTTTCTGTTTTATAGCATTCGTAAAACATTTTGTTCAAGAACTTAAAATAAGTCTCTGCATTTATCTTAATGTCATCATCAACTTTGAAGAGTTCTATAATTTCAATCACCATAATTCCTATTACTCCAGAGCTATATCTATGAAAAGTTCCAGCCATGGCAAGGCACTACATTTACACCCTCATCTAAACATCTGATTCACTACCAAAATGCAAATTATACCAACAATTTCAAAAATACAAATCCATTAATATACATAATAAATTATCATAGTTTAACAAGAAGACATTTTATTTTTGTGTCTATATTTCTGAGATGACATTTTGTAATTATTTATACTATTTACATCATTTGGACTGTTTTCCTCATCTTTATTGCCATATTCATGAGGTGTAAGTTGTTGTATGCTCTCACCTTCATCAGGTGTTATATGGTGGAATTTTAAACAGAACCCTTTATTTAATCTACAGGGGTAGATTGTTCTTATTCCTATATCATGCCTTTTTTTGGATATCTCAGTTTCAGTTAATTTCCAAAAGAGTTCAGTTGAAAATTCCACCATATCCCACCTGAAGAAGGTTGGGGCATACAAGAGCTGAAACATTGTGAATATGGCAATAAAGATTAGGACAACAATTTGAACTATGTAAATAGTGTATATATTTTATTTGTTATATTTCCTTTGAAATGAATTCAAATTTTGACAATATAGTGGTCCCACATGAATGTATTTCTTGCAAAATTATGGAAACTCAAAAAAACCATACAAAATATATATTTAAATTAACAGAACGTCTTCTGTGTTTCTATTGTTTCAACTTTATTTGCAGCAGTTTTTGTTGCTCTGCAGAGATTCTCTTTACTTGAATAGTGTTTCTGTTCTTAGTTAAAATTCTTTACCTGATAGAACACAATGTTTCTACTAGATTAATATCTAGAGAGTCCAGTTCCCATTCTATTAATTCAGTGTTTTCGAAATCTTTTTGAACAAGTTGATCAATAATCAACTTTTCTGAATATGCAGGTACAATGTACAATTATAGCTTTTAGTTAAATGCTTCATGTGCCACCTATAAACATCTGATTATATTAATAATACTCTCTATTTATCTTGACATTATCGTTATCAACTTTAAGACACCAATAAGTTTATTGTCTACAATCTTCTGCTTCTTTTATTTGTTGTGTCCCTCAGCCATCCCTCTTTTTGATAATGTATTGTTATCCATTCACAAAACTCCTTGTTTTAACCAAACTTTAGCAATTGTTAGTGTTTTTTTATTTTTTTATTTTTATGTTCAACAGTACATTTACATTGGCAAGAAATCCTTTTGGATCACCTTCATGAATTAAATACTTTTTTAATTTTAACCCCCAAATCAAGAGTGATTAGAAGTATGCATTTCTTAGTATATTTTATGATTTTTGAGAGCCAGAAATCATTTTGGGCCACCCTCATAAATTATAGGATCATACAAACCTAGATGAAAGTGCTTAAGATCCTTAAACACTCCTCTCTAATACTGAAAATTTTAGTTATTTTAGATCAGGTGACTTCTAGTCATCTGATCATAAAAATCCCTGTTGTATGTTTGAAAATGCTGAAAAATCAGTTATTATAAATTGCCTGACGATATTGCAAGATTGAAACTAAGGCTGCATAAATAACTGGTTTCCAAATGAAATATATATATATATATATATATCCAGAACATTATCAGAACATCAGTTGATTAATACAAATTTTATTGCAAAAATATTGTCTTGCATAATAACATCTAACACACTGTATATTACCAGATTTTATACATATAGATAGATAGATAGATAGATAGATATAATATCGCACATGAGTGCTTGTATTAATAAAATACTACTTAATATATAAATATATATGTGAGTGTGTGTGTGTGTATGTGTTTGTGTGTGTGCATGGATATATATATATATATATATATATATATATATATATATATATATGTACATATAGTAATATTTTTATGATAAGTTTATAAGTTTATAATAAAAACATAGTTTACTGCAACACAAGAGCTGTTGTATTTTGGTACTATCTTATTAGCATCTCGTCAGGCAGGGAAATATTTTTTCTGTTAGGAATGATTATATATAGAACTTTGAAAACAACACATTTTTTACCAAATCCCGTCAAAAAAGATGGGGGTAGGGATTTTTGAAGGGTTTGACTCAGTGAACCAATAGTAAGTCAGATCATGATGTAAATGAGAAATTTGACTGTAAAAGTAAAGGGGATAGAGACTTGAAATGACTTAAGACCCAGACATTTTCCATGCCAGTGTTGAAATAAATTGAATGATACATATGTAATAATTAGCAAGGCTGAAAAGTTATCGCATGTTATCGGATTTTCTTTAAGCTATTTTTCAACTTAACGTAGTGAACAAAATGTAAAGATGGGAAAGTTTTTTTTTAAATAAACACTGCACGTCAAGAAATTTAGTTGACTTAGTGCATGATCTCTCTGTTAAGCCATAAGGTTGCTATAAACTCATCTAAAGAAGTAGAGTTCCTAGATATAACACTTGGTCTAGTCAATAACGCTTACTCTCCTTACTTAAAAACTAACACTAATCTTTATACATCCACCATAAATCTAACTACCCTCAATCAATCATCAAGCATATACCTTTCTCTATTAACAATTCTTCTAATAAAAATATCTTTTACAAGCACAGCAAATTCTATGACAGTGCCTTTAAAAACAGCAGCTATAAATGCTCTGACCTGAAATATAACAAACCTAATAATAACAACAATATAAAAAAATAGAAAGAGAAATATCATTTCATACATACCCCATTTAACGAGATAAGTACTAAGTTAGGACAACAATTCCTAAAATTAGTTGAAAAACTCTTCCCTAAAAATTAGCCCCTTAGCAAAACTTTCAATAGAAATACTCTGAAATTGAGCTATAGCTGTATAGATAACCTTGAAAAGATCATCAAAAAGCATAATAATAGAATTTTAAGCAGAAATAATAACCTAAACATTCAACAACATCCCAAAAATATTGATGATCATATAATAACACTAACTGCAATTGCCAAAAATCTATTGAGTGTCCATTAGAAAATAAATGTCTAACTGACTCTATAGTCTACCTATGCTCTATTTCTACCATAGAAAAACCCACAGTAATAAAATTTTATATAGGTTGTACCAAGAATCCTTTTAAAACCTGCCATTATTTTCACCCCTTATCTTTTAATAATAAAATGTATCGCAATAGCATATCACGTTCTACTTATTATTGGCCATTAAAAGATGCCAATAAAACCCCTACTATGGAATGGAAAATATTTTAAAAAAGCAGAACTTTTAAATCTTTGCTTGAGCCATGTTTTTCATGTTTACAAGAAAAATGACAAATTATCAAATTCCCAAAACTAAACTTGCTCAATAAACATAACAAAGTAACTTGTATTTGTCACCATCGTCTAAAATATGCCCTAAAGTATAGTTAATTCTTCTTAATATAATATAACTAGAGCTCCCTAATCTATCCCCTAGCATATATTTCTTGATTTTCCCATCTTCTGATCATTCATTTGTTACAGCTTAATGGATAGATCACCTACTAAGTCAACTACATAATGATTCTATAGAATGATTCCTACGAGAAAAAATATTTCACTGCTTGACAAAGTAAAATACCAGATAGTACAAAACCCAATAGGTCTTGCAGTAAACTATGTTTTTATAATAGACTTATAATAAAAATATTACCAAATATAATGCTCTACTAAGAATCAAGCACTCGTAATAAAGTAAATCACTACAGACAGTGGACTGCCAACCCATTGGTTTGTACTACTTCTAAGATGCACACACACACACACACACACACACACACACACATATATATATATATATATATATATATATATACTTTACAAAATTCAACCTTTGACAAAAAATATATTCAAAAATGTATAGCTTAATGAAAAAAGGGCTCAAATGAAGGACTGTTTAAGATATGAAAAGTTCAAAGCATACTTACTGCTTGATGATACTACTGCACTGGTAGAAACCTTGGTTGGCGTTCTGAATTTTGTATATCTTATATATATATATATACAAAATATATATTTTATATATATATATATATATATATATATATATATATATATATATATATTTTGATATATATATATATATTTTGATATATATATATATATCAGATATTGTGTATTTAGGCAGCAGTTCCACTTTTATGCCAGTTTTGCTATGGTTATGTTTTTATATAATTTTGGTCATAATTTTTTCTTTTTAGTTTCTATAAATTCTACAAAATGAATTAATTTTAGCCCCTTATTTCCTCTTTTTCACGATTAAAGAGAAATATTGATTTCATATTTCATTTGACAATCAGATAATTCTTCACTGAAGGTGCTTCATTACAAAAATAATATATCCTGGACATTTTTAAGAAAAATTCAAGAAATTCTGAAACACAAACACACACACACACACACACACTCTCTCTCTCTCTCTCTCTCTCTCTCTCTCTCTCTCTCTCTCTCGTGTGTAGCTTCTATTTTCCTTAGTGCTTTTGGCTAATATCAGGGGTCTAAAAAACATCAGATCATAAGATATAGAATAAATAAGAAACATTTATCAATCTAACATTTTTCATTTTTATTAAAGCTTCATCAAAGATTAAGACAAAAAAACAAAACTTTGGTATTTTTTAATTTTATTTGGATTGATTCTTATTGTTCAGTCATGTACCATGTGCATTAAAACCCTAGATAATGCCATATGTATGTAAGTTTTTAAAAATTGTAATATGTCTAGAAACATATAAACTTATAAATATACATTTAATACATACTTCATAGCACTGTTATATTATATTGAGTTCTATTTTAGTAACAACAAAAAAATCTTTATATATGTTCTTGTACTCCGTGTATATCCATATGTATTATTATTAATATCTCTCTCTCTCTCTCTCTCTCTATATATATATATATATATATATATATATGCACTGATATATCTTTCCACACATATTTAGGTACCAACAAAAAATGTGGTACCTAAGGTTTAAAAACCAAAATTCAAAATCTGCCTTAAAATTTTCTTGAAGTTTTTATGTTAGTTTTAATTCCAAGCTAATAGATTAAATTTAATGTTTCCTGTAAGCAAAATATTTTACTGTATTTGAAACTGAATTTAAATCAAGTGGAATTATTTTTTTTAATCTCCATAACCCCCCATACTGACTAATATGTCAATACAACATAATTCTTTTTCTTTTTTTAATAAAGAAAATTCTTGTCGATCTACTGTTGTTCTGAAAAAAAATAAAATATACTTTTCTGAAACTTTATTTGATGAAGATTAACTGATTTAAAGTTTAAGTTTAATTAATCTTAATTAAAACAAATATTACTTACTTTTAATTTAAAAAATTGCAGAAAATAATCTTTTAACATGGAGATGGGTGTTTTTTATGAGTTGTGGACATATTTATTGATAACCTGACATTTAGCATTTTTTGTAAAGGGTACATAACTATAAAAATTAAAGTAATCTAATATTTTATTAAATTTTAAGTACTTTGTCTTTATAGTCTTACTTATGAAGATGCTTGTTGAGAAAAGATTAGAAAATTACCAATAAATTTTAAATTTACTTTAGTTACCACTCTTATTTTATGATAATGTCATGTATCAAAATACACATTTACAAAAACTGTCACATTTATATACACATGAAAAAAAATTTCAAAATTCGTTTTAAAATACTGGAGGTCACTAAATTGTAGTAAGGCATGGTAGAGTACAATGGAAGTAAAAAATATATTTTTTACCAAAATTTTTAAGTGTGGCTAAGATATGACCAAGTAAAAATTATGGGGCACCAAATGAGGATCAAACTATTCAGTCATAATTGTTCACATGAGACAAGTTTACACCAAGGATTCTAAATGAATCAAAAAATATAATTGAATAATCAAAACATCCTTTCTACTATTCTCTCAATACACTCATAAAACTTTTAACAATAAAACCTTGTTTTTATTAAGTTTGGGGTATTTTTTCATCACGTATACTCATTTTGAATGAATCTTTGCAGGTATCTACATTTATTTAGATTTAAAATTGTACCTTTGGGGTGATTTTGATTCTTTGAAACTAATAATGTGGTTAATAGAGTTTAGTATAGCAAATTTTAATATTAGAAAATTTATTTCCTATTCCTGTTAATGATACAATAGTTTTATCTAACTTTGATGAGCAGCATATATATATATATATATATATATATATATATATATATAGGTGTCAGTTTGTAACCCTGGGTTTCATGCTCTTGCGATCGTCAGAAAAACTGATTAATTTTTTTAAAAAATTGGCTATATATAGGGCTGCATATATTGGTGATTTTTGTGGAAGTGGGAGGAAAATTTGTCATCATGACAGATGCAGACATATAAACACATTTGTACACTCATTGACGTGCGCAAAGACACACACACACACACACATGCGCACATCTGCCCACTGGGGCTCACACAAACATATATGCGAATCATATGGGGCTCAGCATATATATATGTGTGTCATTGCGCACATACATATGCATTCGGTTGGTGTATTCGAATAGTGTAGCAATATCAACATGCAGACAGTTGTTGATTTCTCATACGTACATATGTGCATATGATGGGGTCTGTGTGTGTGTGTGTGTGTGTGTGTGTGTGTGTGTGTGTGTGTGTGTGTGTGTATAAATCTAAAAGAAAGTGGCATGTAGGCAAAATCTCAAGGAAGATGCTATTAATATTAATTGTTGAAAATTAAATATTAAAACAGATCCAGCCTGAGTACCCAATATAATTAAAATTATTTATTTACAAAGCCAAATAAGTATATATTTTTTACATATTAAACTTTGAAAATTACATATACTAAATGATCATTTTCAGCAAAATAAATTCACTTCATCAGCAACCTTTTTTTATTATATTTATATATATATATAATATGTACATAATCATATATATATATATATATATATATATATATACCAGCTTATAAATCCAACAAAAACAGAAGCAGACAATATAAGCCATTAAATATTAAAAAAATATTTGTGACTTACTAAGAACTGCCACTCAAGCTAATCAGTGGAAGAACACAAGTGATTGCATTTCTTGGTTCCCAAAAATCTAAAGCAAAAATAAATATATGTTCAGTAAATATGACATAAAAAGTTTTACCCATCAATATCTGAAGAAGGTTTGATGGAAGCATTTAATTTTGCTAAAAGGTACATAATCATACGATCTGAACATATTGATATAATCCTACATTGTCACAAATCAATACTTTTCCACAATGGTAAAGCTTGGATTAAAAAATCAAATAACAGCACCTTTGATGTACCACAAGGATCATATGACGGAGCTGAAATTTTAGAATTGATGAGTATATACATTTTAAATAAAATCAACAAAATAATCCAAATAGACAACCATAGAATATAGAGAGATGAAAGGATTAATGATAGCACAAGACAACAAAAGAGAAAATGATAAAATAAGGAAAGCACTTTACAAATTACTCAAACAACTAGATTTTGAGATAATTGTTGAAACAAATAGAAAAATAGTCTAATATTCAGATGTAGAATTAAATTTACAAACTGGCAATATCTCTATATATGAAAGCAAACACAAATTTAAAGTACATTAACCATCCCAAAAGCATTATCAAGCACCTTCACAAAGGAATAGAGTACAGACTATCTAAAAATTTGTAAAAACAAAACAATATTTGAAAAAAAGAAAAGAAACTAAGATGCATTAAGAAAATCTGGTCATATGAACATTTTAGAATACAATCCCCAACCAAACAGTCAAATAAAAACAATGATAGAAAATGAAACGTTATCTGGTTCAACGCACCATTTAACTTAGAAGTAAAAACCAAAATAGGATAAATATTTTTAAACTGATTGATAAACACTTTCCAAAAAGCTCAGAATTAAACAACATTTTCAATAGAAATACAATCAAACTGAGTTATAGCTGTACTAGTAATTTAGAAAATTTTATAAAGAAACAAAACGCCAAAAATTTAAAAAGTATTGTACAAAACAAGATTATTAATAAGGAATGTAACAGCAGAGACAAAAATAAATGCCCACTTCAAGGACTTTGTAATACAAAAGAAGTTATTTACAAAGCAAAAGTACATGACTTAAGTGGTCAAAACAAAAAAGACCAAACAGTTCAATCACAGGTCTACATTTAAAATAGAAAACTTAAAAAATTGTACAAAATTGGCTAGCCATGTGTGGAAATTGAAATCAAAATATAGAAAAACTCAGACATAATGTGGAGTATAGTGAAAACAGTGGCAAAATATATAGACCATACCAGGAAGAAAAGTTAGCTATTATATTATTCCCAAACAAAAATGAATTACTGAATGAAAGAACAGAAATTATGACTAAATGTAACCATATAAAATACCTATTAGGGTCATACAACCATGGATGAAAACATTGTAACTTCTAATTTAAAAAATTGTATGTTCAAAAAAAAAAAAATTCCATGAGCATTCTTAAAAAAACAGTAAAAATTTGTTATTGCAACTTATCTGAAGAAACCACATGTTAGAATGCTAAGATGCATAATAAATCATTTACAAATGAAAACTATATATATATGTATGTATATATAATAAAATAAAGATGCTAGCTATTGATACTAGCAAATAATAAAATTATACAAATTAGCATCTATAAAATTTAACAGAATTTCTGCGAATAAAGTTCTCAGTATAAGAGTACAGTGATAATCATTATTAAAACAGAAGTAAAAAGATACAATTATTGAAGGTCAGCTCACAGCTTCATAATGTTTTTTAACATTCATTTTTGTTAATTTTTTTAAATCTTTCTTTTCAAAATTCTCAATGAGTGGATAAAAATTTATGAAACTCTGAGTTGACCTTCAATAAGTATTTATTTTAATAATATATATCTATGTGTGTGTTTCTTTATAAATTGTTTTAATGTACATGTATAAAAATAGTTTATATATATATGCATGTGTATATGCTTCTTGCTTTACAATGTTTTTTTTGTTTTGCAAATGTTTTATTTTTCAGATGCCAAGCTTTTAAGATGCAATCAATATACCTGTTTCTGTATGCTGCAAGTGCAATTGTTCTTAAACATTTTTAAAATCATAGACCTCCAAACAAAATTGCTGAATGATTTGGACTCCCACCTAATCTAATAAATCGGCTCTTTTTTTTAAAAAAGAAAGTTGATAGTTTTAACCT
Source organism: Ascarosepion bandense (assembly GCA_037127315.1). Classification (NCBI taxonomy): domain Eukaryota; kingdom Metazoa; phylum Mollusca; class Cephalopoda; order Sepiida; family Sepiidae; genus Ascarosepion; species Ascarosepion bandense. Next base: position 1,600,072 of record JBBBDQ010001527.1, on the reverse strand, counting down.
TCTTCTTCAATAAAAAGTAATTAAACAGAAATAAGTTTTAAATAAATAACAAAGCAAATTCATGCATTTACAATTGTTCAATGAGAGAATCAATATTTTATCTCCTCACTGATTCAAGACAAATAAATAAATATTTTGACAAGGTGTTTATTTAAGATTAACATAAATGAAAAATGCTAATAAAGAAAATAATTTAAAAGAAAACAACATTTTTTATTGAAACTATTTCAACTAACCTTCTCCTACATTCTTCTAGTAAAATTTGTCTGATGCCAAGTTAAATATTTGTTCATTTGGCTGAGATGCATTGGGTGAGTGGCTGTTTCTTTTCTGGATTACTCAAAATGCATTGGAATTCAAATTATAATATATATATATATATATATATATATATATATATAGATGTATACATTATGAAAGTATTATTGACATCAACTTTTCATAAATTTGATATAATATTTATAATATATAATAATTTATAATATTAATAATTTATGATAATTTATATTGTTATAATATAATGACCAATTTTCTCAAAACTGAAGAAAGAAAGCAAACATTTATGGAATATACTCAATGAGAATGAATAGGTAAATAATTAAACTAAACACTGTGTGTGTGTGTGTGTGTGTGTGTGTGTGTGTGTGTGTGTGTGTGTGTGTGTGTGTGTTTTCAACCCAAGCAGGATTCAAGAATATAGAAAATGACTATGATATTGCATCTAAACTTTTGGAGATTGTAGCCATCAGGGAAGCAAGCAAATAACTAGAAGACATTTCCATAAGCAAGAAAAGAAACTGTTGGATTAAAAGTGTTGGTTACATTTAACTATTTCAATGGTAAAAGAGTTAGACCTAGATTCCAATATGTTTTTATATATATATATATATATATGTATATATATATATATATATATATATAAATATATTGGAATCTAGGTCTAACTCTTTTACCATTGAAATATATATATATATATGTTTACAAGATTGGAATATATATATATATATATATATATATATATATATATATATACTGAATGTAATATTTGTATATTTATAGATCACATTCAATAAGAGATAACAGATAACTATATCTCTTGCCCATTCTCTAACACCCCCTGTGACCTGTTTCACTTTTTTCTGCAATCTCTTCTTATGTAACCCCTGCACATCAGTGATAGTACTGCCTTGCTTGGGGCAAAATGATTCTAATATATATATATATATATATATATATAATGAAATAATGATATGGAAATCTTTATATATCAAGAACAATTTTGGGAGAAAGATGTATGACTAAATGCAAAAGATTTTCTGTCATACATTTCATTCTTTAGAACTTCATTGATTAAGTTTGTTTCCATTGATCTGACTACACATGCACACAGACAAGAGACACAAAATTTCCATCATCTCACATACATGCAGGTGGGTAAGTGCATCGACATAAACAAACAAACATAGTCCACAGAAGTCCTAAAGGACAAAACAAAATCTTTTGCCACAATGTTATTCATCTTTCCCCAAAAACTGTTGAATATATACAAAATTTCTATATCATTATCCAATATGAAAAAATACTATATATATATATATATATATATATGTTACAGAAAATCCCAAAGATTAATGAAATGGTTTTAACAACCAACATATTTGTTGCACATTATTTTTATTTGATACTCATATTTGAGTAGATATTCTGTTTTTAATCAAACAGTTATAGTTATGTCGGTTATTAAAACCATTTTGTTAATCTTTGGGATTTTTTGTAACATTGTATGTTTACATTTGCTGACGTTACGATACATTTCAGTGCAGAGATGGTTATTTATGTAGAATCAAAAATTGTGCGATATAAAGCTTGATTTGGCTTTGATTAGAATGTAAAAGATGCATCAGATCAATAGCTGGCTTCCCCTATGTTGGTAGGGGTTGCAGGTTTGAATCCTGCCAAATGACACACATTTTGTAACAAAAATTTATCGTAAATAATCAGATTGTTAGAAATAAATATATAAATATACTGTTTGATCAAAAACAGAACATCTACTCAAATAGTAGTATCGATTAAAAATAATGTTCAAACAAATAAATTAAACATACATATATATATATATTATTATTATTATTAATATTATTATTATTATCATTATAACTATAATAAACATTATTTTTAGTAGGTGAACATGTTTAAGTAAACATCCTTGTTTTTTATATAATAAACTTAGTGTTCACTGGCCTATTAATTGAAATTCTTTATAAAGATAATGTGCCTTGTGGCCTTAATTTTACTCTTTAAAATTCCAGCATATCTACTCAAACACATGTAACCACAATATTAACTACTGAAATATATATGTGTGTGTATGTGTGCAAGTGATTAAAGTTAGATATGGAATGGCAATTATATATATATATATATATAGTCATTGCAAATTGCCTGAAGACACCGAAAGGTAGAAACCTAAGTCACAAAATAACTCATTTCCAAATGATAAATATTCAAAAATTCTACAATATAACTGTATTGAAGACTTTTTAATATAACTTTGTACTAGTCAAATTGAATTATGACCAAAAAGTAACTCATTAACTAATTAATATATATATATATATATATATATATATAGTATATCAAGGCAGCAGTAAATTCCTAAACGTACACTGTTAAATATAACAGACAATGAATGTCTATTATGTTTAATCATGAGCCATTCTCAAAATTGTATTTTGGCTTTAATTTCATGTGAAAATACATTAAATCAAAACAACCCACACTCTGGTCACAACACATTACATTGCTTTTAGACACGCTTCTGTTAACATTTTGGTCTCTCACGCTGTGTGACATCATAGAACAGCATTACAAATTTATGAACTGCGTCTACTATTCAGTGACTGTTATCATTGTATAGCAATGTTTTATGTCAACACAAAATAAAATCATCTTTGAAGGTGGATGTCTTTATGTTAACATCCCTATAACCACTCTGAAGATGGTTCATGTAAGCTGAAAACTTAGAACCAGCCTAATAAAAAATTATCCAAATGTTGGTCAATTTTTGTCTCTATCAAAATAAATTAAATCCAAAATACGATGTTTAGAATGGCTCATGGTTAATATGTATATGTGGGAAAATGATATATGAATTTTTATATATCAAGAACAGTTAAAAAAAAACAATGACAAAGTGAACAAAGTCTTTATGGGACATCTTCATCATTTTGGACTGCATCAGACTAAAGCAATGTTTACACTGATCTGCACAAAATAAAAGGGATGCTGAGAATTTTAAATTTGAATTTTAAAACTTTCCTTTATGCACATGTATAGTCACATCAATGTAAACATCACTTTGTTCTTAAAGGATGAAACATGTCACAAAAAGACTTTTTCCTTTTTGACATTTTATCCTAGTTTTTCCCAAAAATGCTCTTGATATATAAAAATCTATATATCATTTTCCCATATATATATATATATATATATATATATATAATAAGTTTAATGTGGTTTTCCCAGGTTCTTGTGAAGAGAAACATTTTCAAACTCTAGGTTGGTAGATGTTAATTTCACTGTTTGTTCACTGGGGTATATGAACTCCATTTCTTGTGTAAAGCCTCAATTGGAAGTCATGAGTTATCTCCCTCTAACCCTGCAAGTTACTTGTTCACCACTGCTGTGGCCTGGTATTGAACTCACAAATCTAATAGTCAAGTCAGGAACAAACTAACATTTATATCCACTGGGCCTTAAGGACATATTGCCTTTCTCATCTCAGAAATACAGACAAATAGTAACAAATATATATATATATATATATATATATATAGTCATCTGCAGAGATCTGTTTTGCTGCATCACAGCTTATATATATATATATATTCAAAAGTTCTACAATATAATTGTATTGAACACTCTTTAATACAAATGTGCACTGGTCTAATTTTATTATATATATATATATATATATATATATATATATATATATATATATATATATATATGTGTGTGTGTGTGTGTGTGTGTGTGTGTGTGTGTGTGTTTACTTAGCAATTTCTCTTTTATACAAGTTTTGTTAAAAATAACTGACAAGGTGCTATGGTTAAGTTTTTATATAATATTTCATGTAAAAAATGTTCATTTTTTTATCATTTTTTTTCTTTTCATAACATAAATTATATAAGAATTATATAAAAATTGTATAAATGTTTTATTTATCCAAGCACATTCAGTTATACTTTTGTCATTATCAAGGATGAAATTTCATTTTACTTTTAACTGAATATATAGGTAATTTTATGCATTTATGTAGAGTCATAGGAATCAAAAATCATGCTTAACAAAAGCACTTGTATAAAATTACTGACATGTTACTGTGATTATAAAAATAAAAGAAAATGTCTTTGATAATGATTAATAGAATAGCTAAAAGCACTCAGATATATAGAACTTTTGGACAGTTTTTGAACTGAAGTTAATTTACATTATATATTATTCAAATTTTATATTATGTTATACATTATAAATTATAATCTTATAAATTATATATAATATATAATAATTATAATTATATAACATAAATTATTAATTTTAATATATATAATAATAAATAATTAATAAATATAATATATAATAATAAATAATGTTTGTATAACTTAATAATTATAATTATTACATTATATATTATCTATTATTTACACACATTATGTCCAGAAAAGAAACATTATATGAATGCAAAAAAATTTTAATAAAAATCAGTCATCTCTAATAAAACTTCTATAATTACTTATATATATATATATATATATATATATATATATGGGTTTTATATTGGGAATTTTACTGATAGAAAAATTACTTTCACTATGGCTAAGGTGAAAACTTTGACATATATAATTACAAGTATTTGAAATAAAAATAATTAAGGATGAAATTATACATGAAGTATTTTACAGGATTTATCTTAACTTTAATAACTGAGTAAAGAATTGGCCTAGCTAATATATCTTAGAAAAATCAATAAAATATACAAAACATTTCTTATAATATTAAACAAAAGGGTAACATATGTTCAACTGCATATGATCAAAAATAAATATTTATCTAAAATTATAAATAACTTATTAAAAGCAAATATTAAATTTACATGTTAATACATGTTTAAAAACTGAAATAACCTGAGAAAATGTTTCAGTTATTATGACCAAAACAGACTTATGCTCTTATGATAGAAAGACATCCGAAGAATTGCAGAATTGTCATAAGAATTTGTTTTTTCTTTCTCACCAGAAATTTTTAACAATATATACATGAATTTTATTGTTACTTAAGTTCACAAAACTCTCCAAATGGTTATTGCATATTTATTTAGATTGACAATATTTAAATATGATGTTCTTATACATTTTAATGTTAATTTTATGCTGCTAAATTATAGAAGTATCAACAAAAAGAATTTATCAAACCATATAATAATTCTCAATTCACATATTTCCTGTCTCATCTAAAGTGAAAAGGGAGTTCAATCAACTTCAGCAAGTAAATTAATGAGTGATTACTTTCCTTTAGTCATTTTAATAATCTAAAGAAATAAAAATTTTATCAAAATTTGTTCTTGAACAAAAAATGAACTGTTTAATTAGTCAATTCCTTTGCTCCTATGTTTTTTAAGATTCTTGGTTTATCAAGAATGGTAGAGTAATGGATTGTGGCTTGAATTGAGGAATCAGACAGCCAGGTTCAAATTCCAGTAGCATTCATTACATTCACTTACATACTAATAATACCCTTGGGAAAGGTATGAATTCATCTCTTCTTTCCCCAGCTATGGGTACATAGCAGGATAAACTGGGGGTGACAACCAGTCTAGAACAAGGAAAACTCTGAATTAAAAACTGTATGTAACCCTAGGGAAACACATACAATGCAGATAAGGAAAGGATCATTGGCATTGACTCAGTTATCCATAATACGATCAAATCCTTTCTATTTATGAGAGAAAGTAAATATAGTTATTTAGTCACTTTTCTGAAATAGCAGTCTTATTTGTTCAAACCTTTCATATGAAGCACTCAGATAACGTTGTCTATTAATTGATTGTCTTGATTCAACTTGTTCTTAAAATACGCTTGTCATTGTCATCTTTGTCATTCTGTTACTAATCATTTTCTTCCAAGAGATTTTTCCAAAATTTTATTAAACATATAAAAATTTTAATATGAAAAGATATTGAGCAAAAAGCAATTGATATAATACCAGAAATAGTCAAAGAATCATAAATACATTAAAAAGACGTCAAAAAAATATCAAGGGAACAAATTAATCAAACAGTTCTTTGGCCTTTATTTTAGTTGTGAATTCTTTATCACGGCTTTATTGAATATCAATACATTGTTTCAAGACTTTTGTTCATTACATCTCACTATTAAAACTTTATAACAACTGCCATCATTCTTTACAGCACTAGTTTACAAATATTTACACCAAAATAAAGAAATAAAACTTGATTAGCTACTAATTTCATAACAGAGTTAAAAATCTTGTTCTCACTTTAAGTGCAGGTTCCTCGTGGTCCTCAACAGCTTCCTTTTCTTTAATATCTGTAAAATGTACATTGTTATGATTGCTCTTAGGAAAGATCATGAAGTGTTTTCTTTGTCTTCTTCTGGTTTTAATTCTGAGTTTTCCTAGACTGATTACCGAACAAAGCTGGAGAGCAAGTCTGCTTTGTTAGGTCAGAAGCAAAAGGATAGGATCATGTATTTATTAGGGATACCACTGTTGAGTGAACACAAATTGTTTCAGGTGCTATTTGAACTCAGATTCTTAATTAAAAGTTTTCTGCTTTTGTTAAGTGTTAGCTTAGCTACACTTTGAAAGTGTTGCATTGTTTGGTTTTATGTCATGTCAACATTTGCTGGGTCATTTAATGCCAAGATTGTCTGATATTTATGTATTACACTTGATTCTATAAGCACTCACTTGGCTCAAGGATAAGCAAACACTGGTTATTTACATTTGGCATTTGCTTGATTCAAGGAGAGGAAAATATTGGGCATTTAGATTTGAGACTATATGAATTCACTTGATTCAGGAAGAGGCCATTTAGATTTGAGTCTTTCAGTATTTGCTTAGTTCAAGGATAGTTAAATATTGGCCATTTAGATTTTAATCTATAATTATTTACAGGTAAATATTAGTAAATAAGATTTTAGTCTACAAGCATTCGCTGGGGTCAAGCATTCGCTGGGGTCAAGCATTCGCTGGGGTCATTTAGATTTAAGCCTCTAAGCATTGATTAAACGAAATGAAAACATCAGTCATTTAGATATGAGTTTAAAAGTGTTTGTTTAGTTCAATGAGAAGTAATTATTGGTCATTTAGATTTAAGCTTATAAGCATTTGCTTGGTTTGAGTCCAGAGAAATATTAGTCGTTTAGATTCGAGGCTATAAGCATTTGCATGGTTCAAGGAGATGTAAATGTTGGCCCTTTAAATTTGAGCCTATAAACATTAACTTGGTTCAAAGAGAGATAAATATTGGTTATTGAGATTTAGAGGTAATTTAGATTTGAGCTTATAAGCATTTGCTTTGTCCAAGAAGAGATAAATGTTGGTCATTTAGATTTGAGCCAACAAGTATTTGTTTGGTACAAAGAGAGGTAAATATTGGTTATTTAGATTTGATCCTATAACCATTTGCTTGTTCAAGGAGAGGTAAATATTAGTTGTTTAGATTTGGGCCTATAAGCATTCACTTGTTTCAAGGAGACATAAATATTAGTTATTTAGATTGGAGTGCATAAATATTTGCTTGGTTCAAGGAGACATAAATATTGGTCATATAGATTTAAGTCTATAAGCCTTTTCTTGGTTCAAGGTGAGGTAAATATTGGTTATTTAGATTTGATCCTATAACCATTTGCTTGTTCAAGGAGAGGTAAATATTAGTTGTTTAGATTTGGGCCTATAAGCATTCACTTGTTTCAAGGAGACATAAATATTAGTTATTTAGATTGGAGTGCATAAATATTTGCTTGGTTCAAGGAGACATAAATATTGGTCATATAGATTTAAGTCTATAAGCCTTTTCTTGGTTCAAGGTGAGGTAAATATTGGTTATTTAGATTTGATCCTATAACCATTTGCTTGTTCAAGGAGAGGTAAATATTAGTTGTTTAGATTTGGGCCTATAAGCATTCACTTGTTTCAAGGAGACATAAATATTAGTTATTTAGATTGGAGTGCATAAATATTTGCTTGGTTCAAGGAGACATAAATATTGGTCATATAGATTTAAGTCTATAAGCCTTTTCTTGGTTCAAGGTGAGGTAAATAATGGTCATTTACATTTCAGTATATATTCCAAGGATGCAATCCCTTTCTAAGCTAACTGATGAATGTAGTGCATCAAAGGAAGTCCAAAAAACATTGAAAGGTGTTAATTATTAACCCAACTGTTGATGCTTGTTGCCCACCTATAACCATATTAGTGCATTTGACTTCATTCTCTGAAGTCACATTTTTACCTGCAGGCATTAATTGTGTAATACTTATGCCTTCATTGTACATTGGAAGGCTATTATAGTGTTATTCAAATGTACGTAACAGCAAGGGGGTGGGTGTACTGATCTAAAGATCTATGGAAATTTAATAGTAGAGGAGACATTAAACTGAACACCATTATGTAAAGTTTTTAAAAATAAAATTTATTTTATGAATGTTTTCTTAAATTAAAATTTAGATGAACATTTTTTTATACCTTGTCTTTTTCTTTATTGCCACATTCACAACATTTTGACTGTTGTACATTCCCTCTGGTCTTCTTCAGTTGATATTTGTTTAAATTTCAAACAAAACCAAGAATAGTCAATTTGTATGTTGTTGTTTCTGAAGATTGGTTCAATAACATTTGTGTAGATATTCTTCCAATGTTTATTTCCTAGCATATAACCTTCCTATTCCTGGCTTGCTCAGTAAATTCACTAGGAATCTGGTCCATCTTCTCCACTTCCCACTTGTAAATATCATGAGAGGGATTGGTAAAGGTCAGGGTCTTTTATTACAGCTTTTATATTAAACTTTTATATCACCATCATTGAGATTGACAAAGAGCTTATTGACATACCAGATGGGCAACAAGTAAAAGGCATCCCAACAATTGAGAATTGTGAGTCAAGATGAAGTGACGAATTAAAAGAAAATTTATTTTAACAAGAGCTAAAGTTTCATTACCTTTTATTTAACCTTTTGTTGCTTATTGGTTACAATTGTAACCAATATGCAACAAAGGGTTAATAGTTTGAGGACGTTAAATTTCATAGGCATTTGTTTTGTGATTTTCTCAAGTTTCTTCAAGTTTTTGTCCAGATCTATTTTCATTTAAACTGAAACATATACTACTTAAATAGAAAATTATTACAAAAATGTTTATTAATAAAAAATGTGATTAACTTATGGTAGTTAAAAAAGTTGTAGGACTGTGTGTATTTTATATAGGTGTATGTTTGTATGTAAACAAAGAAGGTAGAAGCCTACAAAAACTTGAGTTTCTACTACAGATATTTATTCATTTTATGGCAACTGTAGTGAAACAAAGCTGTCTTTCTTGGGTATGCCCATTCTCTTTCTGGTCCAGTAATTAGTAAGTACAATTATAATATTCATGGTCAAGCTCAAGTCAGACTTGTACATAATTGAAACAACCAAAGAAAAACTTTTACTTATTTTATTACTGGGAGATTTTAATATGGTTATAGAATGTCTGTTTTCTTTTTCTTAGTTCAGAAGTTAGAGTAAATCAGCATTGTTACTGTGGTCATGCTAAATTTAATTGGAGTAGATAGACTAAACTATCGCCCGGTTCACACTCCACCCACATCTATTGAACAGTAATAAAATAAGTAAAATTTTTTCTTTTCCAACATGCCTTAACTAAGAAAACTGTGTAGATTATGCATTGTTTACCTCTATCCTGCTTACTGGATATTACTATCAATAAAAATTACAGAGAACATTTTCAAGGAACTGGATAGTTTGTTCCTCACTATGTGTCCTAGAAATTTCAACTGTCTCTTTCTGATGCTAAGTATAAGTGTTATATCAAGTAATTAGTTAATTAGCATCTGAACCTATTATTACAAAGCGCCTTACAATCTCAACAATTATTAACTTATTTCAATAAATGCAAATGTAGTCTTCTTTTCTTATTTTATATGCCATGTCTCTTAGACGATCATGGTCCTCCACATCATCCTGTTCCATGTAGCTCTTTATAAGTTTTACTCTTTTATTATTTCTCCCAAACCCTGTTCTGCTATCCATTTACTCAAGTTCATAAAGTATGTTACACATAGCTTTCCTCTGTCCCTCTTTCTCTTTCTCTCAATCTGTCCAGTGAATATCAGATTTTCTAAGCCCTTCTTCCTCATTTTAATGCTCCAGAAATTTCAACTGCCTCTTCCTGATAAGTTTCTGATAAGTATAAGTATCTTTTTGTTTCCATTTTCTTCAAAACCTCATTTTTGCCCACATGTTTGATCCATAGTATCATCAGTAACTTTCTGTAGAATCGCATCTCTGTTGCTTCAAGTCTCTTCTTCATCTTTGAGAAGATTGTCCAGCATTTGCTGCCATACAGGAGGACAGATATCATGTAATAATAGTTCAATGCTCTTTTCTAAGTACAAAGAAAAAATAAAACTAGCATTCTAAACTAACTGTACAAAATCACTATTTACCAGAAATGCAAAATTGTAGAAAATTCAAAAAAACACTACCAATATCCTTGTGCAAATTAACTTAAACGGCTGCTTTAATTTTCTTCCTTTCACAATACGGTCAGTTTTAGACCCACTGGAGGGACAGTGTGTAATCGATTTGTATTTATTCTAATTAGATCATTTGCAGTAGTGTGCAATAATATGAATCTATTCTCATTGTGTATTTCATATTGCATCAATGCTTGCATCAGATTTTCTCATGCCCAAACACTGTTGTCTCAACTGCTGATTAGTTGTCCTATGGTCATTGACTGTGATGGACGTTGCTCCAAGGGAGTGTACAAAAATTGGAATGCTGCATGAGCATACTGGCAAACCTTACACTCATATCATCAAGGCGAAGAAACAACCTGTCCAAAAAAAAAAAAGGAAAATGCAGTCAGAAGATAAAACCAATGCCAAGAGACAATGTATATGTGATCAGGGAAGTGTGGAAGATCCTAGGAAGATATTATTTGTTTTGTTTCAATTAATTTGTACTAGTGTGTATTAGATGATTCTATAGGTACCTCCACTCATTTTCGATAACTGACTTTTAAATGGAATTTTTAGAAATAAAAAAATGTTCTTGAAAATTTTATTTTAGTTTTAATTGAAAGCTAAATGATTAAATTTACTATTTCCAGTAAGCAAAATACCCTGGTGTATTTCAAACAGAAATTATATTAATTAGAATCTAAATTTTTTAATTTTAAAAACTTTTTCAATTTTTCAGCCATTTTTGAGGGATCAATACATTTGTAAACAAATGTTAATTCTTGGTTTTAAAAATATTACAAAAATAAAATATATATCTGTGACACATTATTTTTGAAAAATTAGCAAATTTAATGTGAAATTAATCTGATTTACACACGTATTACTTATTTATAGCATCAAATTTAGAATAACACTATTTTTCAAACAGAGAGCTAAACTTCTGACCTTTCTCCTGCATTTGAAATGTGATGACAGCTTGACAGGGGTATGGTGATCGCAAATGACACAATTGTACAAATTTTTTTCATGTAAGGGGAAGAAACCGTTAAGCACATGACCTTTAATATACACATAAAAATTACCATACAAAAAATAACTTCAAATACACAAACAAAAAAATTTAAAATTATTTTAGAAATATGATGACTAGATGATTTGTATTAAACTTTTCAATTTTTCATTAGTGAATATAGTCTTCACTTAATAATTTACCCACCTAACGTCTACAAGTCTTTGAAATATTTTAAAAAATTTCTAAAACTTTATAAATTATTATAATTTTAAAAAAATTAAAACAATTCTTTTAAAATTTCATTATTTAATTAATTCTTTTAAAAATTCATTATTTAATTAATTAATTTATTTCATTAATTAATCAAAAATAATTTTTTTCAGACTAAGGATAAATTAAAGATATTATATCCTTAAGTTATATTATTTATTAAAGCAATTAAAAGCTTATCAAATTAAATAATGTCATAGTTTTATTGCATTTTCTATTTTACGATTCATAGCTGATTTTCTGTAAAAGGGACTAAATGGTTGAAAAAAATAATACACGACTTAGATTTTTCAATGAGTCCTGTGTTTAACTAATAAAACCAATTTTGCCTACAGAATTTAATTTCTTGAATTTCATGAATTTATGTGGCGGGGAAAGTAACAATTATATTTACTAAGATTTTTTTAAAATAATGACTTCAAAAATATATTCATTCATTTGTGAATAAGTCCTTAAAGTTTCATTAAAATCTGACAATTATTTGATTTTTGCAAGAATTTCTAAATTAATGTTTGTCACCAGAAAAAAACTGTCATGTAATATTACATTTTCAATTGTAAACTCTCATAACAATTTGGCTCCCTGCTAACGAAAATAAAAACAAGATTTTTACCAAAATTTTTAATGTGTTAGAAAGGATTAAAAAAATTTTTGAATAATTAAAAAATACTTTGATGTTTCTTTTTAATAATAACATAAATGTTTTAATGGGAAAATGTCCTCTTTATTAAGATTTGGATCTTTTTTTCATACTATGCTGTTTTTTCAGTGATTTAGTGCAGGCATCTATTCAATGAATGTAGCTTCATTTTTTAATGTAGCTTTAGGAACATACTTCTTGGAAAAGTAAGAATTTTTAATTATAAGTCTTAATGGAAATTATAGAATGGAATTTTAAAATAGAATTTTAAGATAATTTTAAAATAGAATTTTAAGATAATTTCAAGGCTTTTAATGCTTGTTCTTGAGTTGAAGGAATCAAACAAGCAATAATTTAAAGAAATATATATATCACAATATAATTCCATGTTTTCTTTTCTTATTGAAATGTCCCATTTCTGGAACTTATCATAGCAATGTTTTTTTTTTTTGGTAGTAGGTCAGTGTATCAAAAGACAAAGTGCCAAAAGACAAAGTGTCCAAATGAACTAAGTATTAAATGAACAAAGTGTTGGACAAAATAACAAATGGAAAAAGAGTTGATCAGACTAAATGAAGAATGGACATAATGTCTAAAAGACAAAATTTCAAAAATACAAAATATTGAACAAAGTAAAAATGAACATATCCTCATGATTTAAAAACTTAGTTCAAATAATCCATTAATCAATTAAGTTATTCTAAATCTTTTATTGCTTATCTTTGACATCATTTAATAGAAAGTAGTCTTAAAAGGGATTAAGCCTTCATAATTATTGTTTAGCAGTCCAATTAACTTTGATGATAAGAGAAAAATGTTTGATATGTAGTGCCTTTCTAATCAACCTTACATTATCTAACAGTGGAAATGGAGTATTAAAAGATTGTTTTCTTTTTAAATAGAAAGATTCTCATGCAATTTTTATTGTGGGAGTTTGGAATAAATGCTTCCTTTTCAAGAACAAAACAAAATCAATTACTACAAATCAATCAAAACATGAGGAAAAGATAACAATAGCAGAAACATAAACACCCTTAAAAATGGGTATAGAAGTGGCCAACAGCATTTGAGACAATAAAAATTGTGAACAATTTTTACATTCCATATATCCAAAAAGACAGAAAAATATTAAGATGCTGGAAATAAAAATTAATTAAATCTTCCTTGTTGGACATATTCAAAGAAAGATGTTTGAAAGAAGTTTGCTGCCAAGTATATATATATATATATATATATATATATATATATATATATATATAAAGTAAAATAAATTTTCAAAATTCAAAAATGTTGAATGAACATTTCGACATAAAATCCCTAAGAGAGATTTTACATCAACATAAATCTTTCAAAATGGAAATAAAAATAAGAATAAAAAGAGAGAGAAAAAAATTAAAAAATATTAGCTCTGTAATTTTAATTACATTGAGCTCTCCACCTGTATCATTTTTTAATATTAAAATTTTTAATATTAATTAGGATCAGGTTCTTGGGATTTACCTTCCTACTTTTCCATTTTGGATTAAAGTATTTTAATAATATATATATATATATATATATATATATATATATATATATATATATATTCTTGAGGCCTTCTATACCAAAATCAACCAACCAACACTCAACAAAATTAGTTACAGGTGTAGCAGCAACATACTGAAGTGTTTATAACAAAAATAACAAAAAGTTTACATTTCTACCTAAAATGCCTTTCTATCAATAAAGCACTGCAAAAAACAGGAATTTTGGCACTAAACATCATTACAATTTAACACTATATATCACCCACGTCTATTGAACAGGTGAAGAGGCTCATCCCTTGTTCCCTCTTTAGGATCTGGTTTCCGGCTTTCTCTTTTCCAATCTTTTCACTCTTACGTAGCCCCCTGCGCATCAGTGGTGTTACCGCCTTGCTTGGGGTGATATGATTAAAAAAAATATATATATATATATAATATTGAATGTAAGTAAATAACACATATCACATCTGAAATCTAAATAAGGAAGTGATAAAAACAGCAAATATATTAATGAATCAAACAATGGATGAAATTCATATTTCTCAACAAAAATTTTGTTAACTTTCATGAAAACTGCAAATTCTGTTTTGACACACTTCTGATGTGCGCATATGCATACATATGTATCGTATGCATGTGCACATGATACAATCCCAAAAAATCTACTTCTCTTATTGTTTGAGTTGTTTATGATTCCTCTTTCTTTTTTCCTTTTACTGATTTGAAATTATCTACTTTTATTTTTAAATTCTAAATATAGTAGTTACAGCGGGAATAAAATTTATGGAGATGATGTGTATATGGGCAGAGATTTCAGAGACATAATTTGTTTCTTTATCAATATATATCAATATACTGTATCTTTGATGATCCATAATGTGCCGGTGAAAAATCTTTCTGAATGAAGGTTGATTGTAAAGTTTTCTGGAGAGTTGTGGTAAAAATATGTATAAGTAGTTTTCCTCTCTCATGTTTTCTATCAATGAGAAATGGCTTATAAATTATAATTGGTGACACCCCCATCTACGTCCTTATTTTTCAGCTTGAGTGACATCTAAAAATTGATTCTGTAGGTAGTTCACAGTCCCCCAAAACTATTTCTCTTATTATTTGAGTTGTTAATAATTCCTCTTTCTTTATAAATAACTTTGACTTTTATTGAATTTAAATTATCTACCCCCATTTTTAAATTATAACTATAACAGTTAATATTTTATATGCTGTGTGCCTAGGATAGAGATTTAGGGGACATGGTTTGTTTCCTTATCAATATATATTCATATGCTAGCATCTATCTATCTATCTATCTATCTATCTATCTATCTATCTATCTGAGTGTATAACTATCTATGTCTGTCTATTTACTTATCTATAATGGTGTATATATAAGTATGCTTGCATCTATCTACATGAGTGTGTTTCTGTCTATGAGTGCATCTATCTATATGAGTGTGTAAGTAACCATCTATCTATCTATCTATCTATCTATCTATCTATCTATCTGTGTACATCTATCAATATTATTGACCAGAAAATACAAAAATATAATTCTAACATGAATTATATATATATTATGAATTTTATATATATATATAACATTAAAAAAATGTATAGGAAAAACTACTAAAAAGTTGTATGTGATTTATGCACATACAAGGATTTATATACACATACAAGGATTTGCTAAAAAGTTCTTATCTTAGCCAACTTCCCAAAGCCATTATTCTGATGTTTCATCATCAAAATGAAGTGGGTCAGGCTGATAACTTTTCAGCACCCCCTAATATATCTTTAGGTGTATAAGTTTTCATAAATCAATTTCTGTATCTATGCATCAAATATTTGTGTTTGATTAATTTCTTGATTAATTTTTTGATTGAATGATGAGCATGAAATTATATATATATATATATATATATATATGCATGTATATATATGTATATATATATGAATTCTTTCTCATTTTGTAATGGCATATAATGCCCTGCCAAAAGTGTGAACACCCTCATTAGGCAACAGCTAACACTTGTCAACCTAGGATCTTACTCTGGGATGTTTGAAGTTGTTAGTAACAAAGTGTACATTTTATAATTACATACCATTATCTATAAAAGTGTATATAGTTGCATATTTAACAGTTACTATTTTTTTTTATTATATAACTTTTGCTTCCTTGCTGTTTTTGTACACAACTTATACTTACTTTAAGTATTTACTTGTGCTGCATGTGTATGGGTATATGTGCATATATCTGCATTTATACGTAGATTTTTCAGTCCTTTTAATCCCATCACAATCTTTATTATATTTTATGTAATGATCATGTCTGTAGTGTGTAACTATGCTATTTTAAGGTTCCTATCACAATCCTTATGATATTTTATGTAATGAGCTTGTGTATATCTTTCATGCTATCGTAATGAACTCATTTACCTACCTGCTTCATGTAAATAATTATAATATACAATGTACAATTACAAACAAACCAATCCATACATATGAAACAATTTCACTATCTGTAAAGTATTGCTTTTGTTATGCTTTTAAAAAACACTTCAGTTTTTAAAACTCTAACAAGATTTCATGAACTACTCGATACATGTTGGGATTTATGAGAATAGCCGCATGGGAAAACTCAACCAATTGCAGATGATGCTAGAACAGAATTTTCATTTAGTGTTCTTTAGAGAAACTATGTGCAGGATTGACCAGAAGCTGATATCCTGGTTGGAGAATACAGATCTGCATGATCAGCCCATTTGCACCTGAGAGGCCTTCATGAGGAACAACAATATTACAGGCATATACAACAACAGTCTCTACCAAAATCACACAAAAGAATGCATGATCCATGTTTGAATAAAGGCCTGGAGCTTAGAGGTGCACACACACACACACACACACACACACACACACACACACACACACACTGTAACTGCAATTAACAAAGTCCTGAGTTGAATTTAGATATAAGAGATTAAGTTTGGAGTTTTCACTGGTAATGTAGAACAATATGTCATGACACAATTAGATTGTATATATCTATGGGAGGAGAGATTCTAAACAATTAAACCAAACAATTACAAAATGGTTCATTTATGAAATTCAGCAATTGAGGTGCTGAATTTAACAACAATCAGCTAAGTGACAAATTTTATTTGCATTATTTCAATTTGCATTAATACAATGTATATATAAATATATATATAATTAAATTTGTTTTTTCATTTAAAATTAATATAGTTTACATTGCGACACGGAAATTTCTATGTTTCAAGATTTTTACCTCATCATCAGGTAATGTTAAATCATTATTGTAAAATGATTTTCTTACAATATAAGAAACCATACGTTTCTTATTTATGGATGTGGGAAAACAGAAAAATGTAAGTGTGCGTTCAATTTACCTAATCAGAATAGCAATCCATTTTAAATTTGAAAAAAGTTTATATTTTTGGGGAATACATGATTTCTTCTTTCAGTCTTAACAGCAAAAACATCAGTCAATCAAAACCCCTGTCTAGACTCCATTTCTGTTGATGTATCCATTATTGTTACAAAATTAATCTCTTAGTTTTCTTCGTATATCATCATTTTCTGAAACAAAGTAAAAAACGAAAAGAAAGAAAAAATATTTATATATATATATTGTCGTATATATAGACATAAGTATCAAATAATGAATGACAATTTCATGCCTCAATGAACTCTTCCTCTGTCACTATGTAGTGTTGACTTTTATTTATATTGTAGAGCTTTTGAATATTCTTTATTTGTAAACAAGTTATTACACAACCTAGGTTTTCTACCATGTAGTGTCTACAAATGAAGAATATATATATATATATATTATATTTTGGAACATGTATAGATTTTTTTTATCCACTACAAAGTGTACGTTAAAAGTACGTATGCCTCTTTCGTTGTAATTTTTGGGACTCTGTTACTTATTTTCAGTTTATCCGTAATTTGTTTGATTCTATCTATGTGGTTTTGGTGCTCCATGTTAATTTTCCTGTAGTTTTTTGTTGGGTTTTTCTTAATTAGGTCTTTGTCCTCTTTGGGGTCCATCTTATAGAAATTTGAGGTTTTATCCAATTTGACAAAGACCTTATTAGATTTGTTTATGCTACTGACCAGTGTGTTAGAAATTTGTTTTTGCGTTTGTGAAAAGTGATTTTGTTTATAATCTCAAATAGGTTTTTATCCACTTTGTAGTGGATAAAAATAATTTCTACATGTTCTAAAATATAATTTATAATAAATATTCACAGTTCTATATTATATATTGAGCACTATTTTAAATTAATGTTTTGGACATTGTAAATTTTTCTTTGTTCCTTATTCACTCATATATATATATATATATATATATATACATGTCAGCTTAAATAAAATGCAAATATTGTGCTTGCTTATTTTAATAAAATCTATTTGTACTCATGAATAATCTTTCACATATTATAATTGAAAGATGTAAGAAATGAGCTGTAAGTTTGAAAGTTGATTTTATTATTCATTTCTTAATGTTCCCAAGCACTTTCAATCTCTTTCTGAGAACATCTCCAGGGATGTAAGTTGTGGTAACAAAAAACAACCACAAAATTGTGTTGCTAAAAATTACTGTAAATTTTCTTCTTGCTTCAAATGCAACAGTTGACAAATTGCTTAGCACTCATTAGCATGTAAAAATTATCCGCAATGGAATTTTTTTTTTATGTTGTGACATCATGGTCATGCATGTATTAAAGCATGAAAAACTGTTCTTTTTATATAAATTTTAAAACATCACCACAGTATTAATAACTGATTGTATCAATTGATGGTTTAAGTTTTTTCAATCATCTGTTAAAGTTACAGTGCATTTCTTACATCTTTCAATTATAATACATGAAAGCTTATCCGTGAGTATGAACAGATTTTATTAAAAATAAGCAGACACAATATTTGTTGTTTCTTGAATCTGACATGTCTAAAAGAAAATTATATATATATATATATATATATATATATATATATATATATATGCAGGCTTCATTAAAAATAAAACACAAGGTATTATGCTTAAGTTTTATTTAAATTTTCATGTCATTTTTTTTTTTCAGAACAATATATGTTTTATTTCATTCACAACCAAAGAATTAAATCTGGTTTATTTATAAGTTTCTACCTTCAACTCCTCAGAATATGCAGACTTATTATTTATCTGAAGAACAGAGATATTTTGAACAAACATTTAAATTTTTCCACTACCCACACCATTTCATGCCAAAAACATTCTTTTAAAATCCACAAAACAAAATAAAACAAATACCCCAAAAAATAACTCAAATTTCATAATACTACCTTCCAACACTCTTTCATATGAAGTCAAAAATAAATTGACTATCCAAAACACTAGATTTGTTACCACCACCTTCAATACTATTAGTGATATTATCAGATTAAAAAGACACCAAACACTAATTTAAATGCTGGGATTTGCAAAATGTTGTGTCAACAATGCAAAAACATATTTATAAGCATGGATCTACAAACAGAAAAGAGATTTACATTTGGGTAAACATCCTAATTCACTTGTAAAACAACATAGGACATAATTTTGATTTTTCTAATGCTATTTTGATTAAAAAAAGTACATGACCTGTTAAGGAGGAAGTATTTTGAAAACATATTAATAGCCTTACTGCCAACTATAAACACATGATTAAAACATTACATTACTTCTGCATCTTTCTACAAATCTATAATCTATGAATCCAAAATGTATCTACCAATGCATATAATTAAATAATTTGATGATACTTCTGAATATTCATAACATTATCATATAATATTGTTTTCTCTGAATGCAATACATTCTATTTTACTTCATAATTAATTTATTATTATTTGTTTTCTCCATATTATTTCCTATTATTATTTATATTTTTCTTCCTATTATTATATTTTATTTTTATTATTATAATTATAATTAATTTTCAATTATTATTTTCATTATTATTATATTTTTAATATTATATATTGTTATATTTTTCTCCCATTTATTATATACCATTATATATTATTGTCTGTGATTTATATTGCTTAATTGTAATATTGTAATGATATAATGTGGTACTTTATATAATTATTATTATAATATTACATGTATGTTTTAATATTTCTACATATTATATTACTCAATTACGATAGCATAATAATTTTAATACGTAGATATTTAGTATTTTAATACATATTATTTCGTTGAAAGATTCTAACAATTAACAACTTACTTTCCAAATTATAATTATTTATTTATAAAAACTTCACTTAATACTTGCATACATTATTTCACTAGAATTTTAAATGGAAATGTATTTTGTTTTATAATTCACATACATACTAACATTACCAACTGATAAATACACACATTCATGTATGATTCTCTCATACAGTATATTTAATTTAAAAAGAAAATCACCTATTGCTTGATGCTTGTATACATTATTTCACTACAATTTTGAACAGAAATGTATTTTGTTTTGTCATTCACACATGTACTAACATTATGAACACACTTAATTCATTTATAGTTTAAATACATTTGACACATGCATTATTTTCTTATACATTTAAAAATATTCATCTATTTCTTTATTACACATGATACATATCTGACCAATGAGATCAAAACTCAATCAACATACTGTCTCTGTGAAAATTGTTTTAAAATTTAAAAATAATTTTTAAAATTTTTTTAAATCACTTGTCTTTAAAAATCTCTGAAGAAGCTTATGAAAGTGAAGCACATTAGATTAAATACACTTTTTCTTCCCTGTTTTTTACTTATATATATATAAAGAGATTTGTACCCACAGAAGAAATATATAAATCTGAACAAAGTAGACATCATAGTATACCTTACACCTTAGGAAACTTTTGGCCAACAATTTATCAAAGAAATACATTGGCAAAATTCAAATAATAATCAAGGACACATAAATACAATGTTTGAGAAGGGAAAGTTGGAACATGATTAAAAACAAATTTTAATAAAAAATAATTAAAATGTAAGGTGGAGTGTAAACATAAAGTTTCACAAGAGTATTAAAAAAGAAAAAAGGACACTCACAAACCCTTCGACAAATGTAAGGAGCAAATAAGGTGCTCCTTTTGTCTACACAGACTGGGCTTGTGGATCTTTAGGTATATAGCCTCAAGAACACAAAGATGGCAAGATGAACAAGCACTGTGCAGAACTGTGAACCATGTGTCTTCGTACCAGGAAGCACAGTCATGTCTGTTGAGCAAATGTCCAATTGCCAATATATATATATATATATATATATATATATATATATATATATATATATAAAATCAATAAATGAATAATTAATAATGACAGTAACAATATTGATATAATAGTACTCAATATTGTCAAAATAAAATATTAGGTCAAAACAATATGTAAGTGTGTGTGTGCATATGTATATATGTATATAGGCAGATATATATGTATATATGCATACACATACAATGAATATATATATATATATATATATATATATATGAGAATGTATTTGTATTTTAAATAGATACCTATAATACACATAGTTTAAAGAAAAAGAAAAATTGGGTACTAGGTTCAATGTGCATTTTCAATTTTTAATTTTTATATACATTTAAGGATGCAGACTCTTAATCTATAATACCTTTTATATATATATATATATATATATATATAAAAGTGGTACAAATCTTATTGTGATTAAATCTGTTATTTATCACTCCTTACTCACAAAACATTTATTAACATCAAACTTATGCTGTGTAGTGCAGCTGAGGTCTTTTCCAAACATTATTATTTTTATTTTCATTTAAGCTCAGGTTGCTGTCAACATGAAACTAAATATAGAGAGGGAAAATAGAAATAACTGCAAAATAAAACAAATGTGCTCAAAATGAAAAACAAAACCTTATAAAGTACAAATTTGCATTTATTTATTCTATTAAATTATGATGCTTAATTAATTTTCACAGAAGTGGGTAAATAAGTTTCAGGAATGTAACATTTAAAAATATTGAATAAAATCAGTTAGGTTATCAATTGATCTCTTAATGATCATTTGATTTGGAAAAATCAGAGAATCAAAATCACATTGGAATGGAGTGGATTATGCTAGGTTCATTGGAGGAAGGACCGGACTCTGGTGGCACCATTGGAGGAAAGGGTTGGATCATGCCAAGCTCATTTTAGAGAAGAACTTAAACATGAAAGGCACATTTGTGAGAAGAACCAAAGAATGTCAAGCTCACTGGAGAGAAGGAGCAGTGTATGCCAAACACATTGGGGAAAAGGAGCAGAGTATACCAAGCTAATTGGAGAGAAGGAGCAGAGTATAACAGGTTCATTGGAGAGACGGAGTGATGTATTCTAAGCTGATTGAAGAGAAGTGGAATATGCCAAGCTCTCTGGAGAGAAGGAAAGGAGTAAGTTTGACTCACTGAAGTGAAGGAGTGAAGTATGCCAAGCACATTGGAGAGAAGAACCACAGCATCCAAGGCACATGGGTAAGAAGAACTGGACATAGGACATGGAGTAGGGTACCATTAAATTAAGTTTACTAAATCAGATACTAAGTTTAAAGGTTCCATATTCCATATGCATTAATTTCAAGCATTCATCATATTTATCATAAAATTAAAATACATACAAATTCAAACATAGATATACTCATGATATCTATATACCCAATGGAAACAACACAGAATCTAAAAATTGAATCTCCATATCATTTCACTTTTCTGAAATTTTCTAATGAAGATAAACAGGAAAACTTGTTAAAATCAATATTTTTATACTTGTTCTTTATTTAATTGCATACATTTTTGGACAAACAATTTAACATTTTTTTTATTGCACCGGAATGATGCTGGCCATAACTTTGATTTTACTAAAGCCAACCTAATTAAAAAAGAACAAAATTCTTTAAAGAGAAACTATGAATGTTTAATAATAGCATTATTACTAACAATAAACACATACCTGAAAACATTTCATTATATTGCCATCTTTCTTTGAATCCATTCTTAAATACCAACAGTACATACATAAAAACAGCCCCAGATTAATAGAATGCCACCCCAGTACACCAAATAACCATACAAAAGTCAAAACATTAAAACTCCTACTAGACAGACAGACAGACAGACACAGACAGCATTAAGAATACACATTACTATCCAATGTCTGCTTAGACATATTAGAATTTTTTACAAACTTACATACATATAGAATTGTCTACAGTTTTAATGTACATCATACATGACTGACCAATGAAAAACAATCCAAGCAAAATTGAAAATACAACAGATCTGTCTTTTTATCTGTTTTCGCTCAATCTCTGACAAAGCTTTAATAAAAGTGAAACATGTTTGATTGATAAACATTTCCTATTTCTTCTTTATTTTCTCCTATTTGATTCTGCTTTTGATTTTTAACTTATGTACACACGTGTGTGTGTGTGTGTGTGTGTGTGTGTGTGTGTGTGTGTGTGTGTGTGTGTGTGCAAAAATTATGCTAAATATAAACAAATATATAATTGTAACAACAAATAATAAATTCAGTTTAACAAAAATGAAATAGAAATTATGTAAATGATAATGGTAATATTTGCCAGTTCCTAATAAGGAAACATTTGGCATGACCAAACAGCTAATACTGCTTTTGGATTAAATTTATAAAATCTTTCTCTTAAAATAATTTTCTTGAAAGTATGGTTTTCAAAACCAGTAGTTGTTATTGCTCTTTCCACTATTAATCAGGTTTCTTTTATTTCAAGTAATGTGGAATGTCAACATCTTGATTATATCATTATTATCTATTCAAGTTACATGATCTATCCATTTTAGTTGATGCTATTGTTGATAGTCCTCAAGTGATGTGGTTTCCCTCATTTTGGTACAATTCTTTGTTTGCAATTCTATAGCACCAATTAACAATGTTTAAAGACGGATGATCTTTGCCAAAACCCTTAGGCTTTATTCATTCAAAACCTTTTTTAATTATTGATCTTAGAAAGCAGTGTATACGGCTTTAAATATTTCTGCATGAGTTTGGTGCCATGCATAACATCTATATGAAAGTCTTGATCTGACAAGGCTTTTTACAAATATGACTCAAGTTTTCAAGTTGATGTTTTAGTTTTGTAGCAATTTGCAGTGTGGAGCAAAAATGCCTCTGCTAGTTGACATTCAATTTCTTTTTTTCTATACTAATTATTTTTATAACTGATCCATAAACTGAAATAGCTGTTGTGTTTGGTATTTACAAATTCCACATCGTGAATTTTTAATGATGGATTCAGAATCTGAGCCATCACTGCTTCTATTCCAATTACAAAGAAAATGTTAAAGATTAAGTAAATGTGGTGTAATGTCATTTTGTATGGTATTATAGATGTTGTTGACTTTTACAAATAAACTTTGGTAATTGCCTCCTGTTTCAAAATGAATTTGAAAATTAAAAAATACAACAAACAACTGAATTAGGTCACAATGTATATTGGCTGAAACAAAATAAAAATGCAGTAAAAATAGGAAATTAGTCTGAATAAACAAATGTATAACAAATATTAAACTTGATCTATTAAATACATCAAAAGTACAAGAAAATCAAAATTGAATAGAATCTATATTATTTTTGTATATGTTGAATCAAATTTTGATGACTGGATGATGCATCTTGTTATATATATATATATATATATATATATATATATATAACAGGATAATATGATCAAAATATCCTTTTAAGTTATGCTATATTTATGTTTTAAAGTGCTTAATATCAGGGATACAACATATGTAAATATAAATGTGGATACTGAAATCAACACTGAGTAAAAACAATTTGTTTCATGCTTGAACAAAATCTTCATACCTGATAGCTTTTTATAAATTCAGCTGTAGATATCCTGTTCGATTCTGATCCATATTTGATCTGCATTTGATCTTTAATTTATTCCCACAGCCTGAAGTTTGCGTCCAAGCATGAAACAGACTCTCACTGGTAGGTGTTGACCTCAGTGTTCACACACATACACACACACATTTATTACATTTAAAAAAATTCAAATTTTCCAAATTTGTTTGGCCATTACAATGAGTTAAACTAACACTCACATCATCAGCAATCATAATCATTATTGCAAAATACAATCATTTTGAAAATTATTTTATTTTATCATAATGATTATGATCACCAATGATGCAGGTGTTGGTTTCACTTGTTGAAATAGCCATACAATTTTGGAAAATTTGAATTTTCTTATGTGTAATAAATAAATATTGGGTCTATAAATAAATAATTCTAATTACATAGAGCCCTCTGGTTGGATCAGTTTTAATATTTAATTTTTAATCATTAATATTAGTAAGATCTCTTTGGGATTTTACCTTCAAACCACTTTATTTTGGTTTATATATATATATATATATATATATATATATATATATATATATATATATATAGAGAGAGAGAGAGAGAGAGAGAGAGAGAGAGAGCTGAAAGTGTCTTGGTCTAACCCACTTTCTAAAAACTAACCAAATGACCAAACATCAGAAATTGAAGATGTGTCACTTCTTGGTCAGGCCAAGAATATTTTAGCATACCAATGTCAATATATATATATATATATATATATATATATATATATCATATAACACACAGACACCCATTTTTGCAATAAATAATTTGTATCAATGCTTCAATGTAATTTTTTTACATATTTTTATTTGTCACTTGGTTTTTCTTGATTTGTATTTTAAAAATCTATATTGAACCCAGCTGGTAAAAAAATAGCTGGTTTGGGTTCAAGCCCAGTCAGAAGCAGCTGTTAAATAAAAAGCTAGCCTTTTACACCTCCCCTCATTGCATTTCTCAGTCCATTTATATATTTGCCAACTATATCCACATCTGTTCAATTTGTTCAAACTTGTAAAAACTGAAAAAAAAAATCTGATGTCAGAAGTGTTGCATTGTAACAAAATTATTTTGTCTTTTTCTTTAAAATAAAATTTCTGAAAATGAATCCTGCAAGTGATTCTAAAAATATAAACTACAAATATTGTGATTTCTTTTTTCTTTTGTTTTTTTTTTCTTTTTAAACTTGTTTTCATTTCTTTCCCAAATTGAAAACACAAAGCAAAAATATTACAAATCACCAAACAGGAAATGATAAGAATTTTATCTAAAAATATAAACAAGAACATTATTATCTTACTGAATGAAAAGGAATCTATATATCATAAATGTAAACATAAAACAAAGATATTGAAAATATTTCTATTTTTCATTGTCAAGTTTAATTGCTTCTTTAAAAGTGTCAACAAAAACTAATCTTGTATTTTCTTTCCTTGATGCATTATTTGTAAATAAAATCTTTTCTATAGAAAAGTACATGATAATTTATAAGATCCATGGGCATATCAACATTCTTTTCATTGGTGGGTATTGTCAAACAAAATGTTGAATAATATGCTGAATGTGATGGGAAGTTAATCCATCTTCCTACTTTTTAATTCCTGGATTTTTTAATAATCATTTACCCCAAAGCAAGGCATGACTGCCATTGGTATGCAGAGGTTTACAGTGAGAGAAAAAACAGGGTAGAGAGGATGCCTAAAAATGGTAAGAGGTGGGTAGAATTTAGGGAGATGGATGGGATTTTAGAAGATGGAAATTGACATTGCATGTAAACTTTTAGAAGTTGTAGCTATCAGAGAAGTAAGTAGATGGAAGGGAGTTCCACAGATGGGAGGTGCAAGAAAAGAAACTGATGGAGTAGAAATTATGGTTACATTTGATTCTTTTGATGTTAAAAAGGTGGGACCTAGATGCCAATCTAGTAAGATGAGGAAATTCATGTGGTCAGGGCACCAGTTTTATTACAAAGTTTGAAATACTCATATTTTTGTGCAAGTTGAGGAAATTTGCAGTAAATACAGTAAATCTTCTCAATTAAACAGTGAGAAAATTAGTATAAAATTTTTTGTATCATTTCATCCTAAGGAAGACAATAATGCCACTAAGACACAAAAGGAAGTGAAAGAGAATGAGAAGACGTTAGTGAAGAGAAAGAGTAATAAAAGAACAGGATTCAGGAAGGCATAATATGGTGAATAGCATTGCATTTAAATTTTTGAAGATTGTAAATGAGTAAATGAGTAATTGTAAATGAGTTTCTTGTGTGAGAAGTGTAAGAGAGGAAACTATTAGAATAAAACTTATGGTTACCTTTAGCTATTTTAACAGTAAAGATTTCTATTGAACCAAGATATAGTGTGTTCCATTAAGACAGATCAAAGTTAGCAGTAAATAAAACAGTTTTATTAGTGACATTTTATTGATTTCGTTATTGGATCATATTTGAGTCTTGGTAATTATGGGTAAAAAATGATATCACTTAAATATCTGCCAAGGCTTTGACAGCACGCCTTCACTTGATGGTTAAATAGTTGCTCCTTGATCTCATCAATATGCCTTATTATCACATCTATGAGTTGTTGAATTGTTATTGGTTTGTTGGTATAGACCTTACTTCTGAGATGACCCCAAAGGAAGAAATCTAAAAGTGTCAAGCTGCACAATTATGGTTGCCAAGTGACATCACTGTTTTGAGAGAGTATGTGACCTGGGAACTTCTCTTGTTTGAATGTCCATTTTTGTAATAGGCTTTGATAACTTTAATATGGCTAACATTAACTTTCATATGGTTAACATTAACTTTAATATGGTTAACATGGTTAACATTACCAAAAACTGAAGTTGTTAAATCTGAAAGAAATGGAAAAAGTCATTAGACGTTTAAACTTCATTCACACTTAAAATTGGTACAAGTTATTGGAACACCCTATACTATGCCAATCTAGTCAAAGTCAAAGTTAGTCGCTATATGTAATACACACTTGAACAATCATGTCACTTTCAATTGATGACTGACTGGGCAGAAAATTTTGTGCAGTAGGCTGCCATTTCATTCTGCAGAAATACCTTCCACAGTAAGACAGTAAGAGGTATTTCTGAAAACTATATGTGGAAGGTATTTCAGCTTCACACTCTAAAACAAGAATATCATGATCTTAATCTTCCTATTAAAAAGCATAGTGTAAAAAACCTGATATTCTATTTCATATTGATAATATGCTAAGAGAATTATCTTTTTACTATCATAGACCTGTTACTTAGAGACACTCTAGATGAATGGTTACTGAATGAGATTGCTGTAAGAGCACAGGAGAGAATGATGAAGGACGAGGTGCATATTATAAAAATTTGTAGGATAGATTTGAAGATGTTAAGATTGTAGTGGCTAGGAAAGCTTCCTCTCAGGAGTCTGCTCCACAGACTGACAGCTCTGGGAAAGGTACCATCTGAGCAGAACTTCCTCTTTATTAAAGTAATACAAAGAGTGCATCAGCGAGTGTTAGGCATTATCTGGAGCAGTACAGTGAACCAGATATTCTTTCAGAATCTTTTTCAATGACATGAATGTATACATTTCATTTGAGGTTAGAAGTTAGCTAAAGATTGAGAATATCATGAACAGAGTGTATGAGTAATAAGCAAGTTTTGCAGAAAATAAGAACTACAAGGAGACTTATACTTGCAGTCAGAAAGAAACAAAGTAAATCTATATGAGATATCATGAGGAAAAAAGACCTGAATAAATTAACACTCACAGGACATATTAAAGGCAAGACAAACAGAGTGAAAATAGCAAATAACCAATTTAACCAGTTTGTGTGAATTGACAGCAGAACAAGAATAAAGGTAGATGGTAAAATCCAAATGTTACTGAGAATAATAAAAGGCAGGGTGTTGTGAAGAGCTATGATCTACCTCATGTAGAAAAGATAAAAGATGGTTCATTCTTAAAAGTAACTACAAAATCTCCTGGAGAAGATAATCAAGAAAACTGAGAAAAAGGGATTAAACATTAAACAAAATAGAAGGTAAGGTTGTCAGCAATAGGTATATCCTAAGTTGCAAACTACAAATTGTGAACGCAGAAATCAAGCATGTACAAACAAATTGAAAGTGTTTTAACAGGGGAAGTGGGACCATTTGAAAAACGAAATTTGAAGGATCAGGGAAATAGCAAAAAAAATGCATTACAAAAACTAAGCAAAGTATTAAGAAATAAAAAAATTTTGTTGAGAACAAAGAAACTGTACTGAACTTTTATGAAATATGAATCGTCTAGTATGATAGCGAATGTTGAACAATTTCTTTACAGATGAAATGAAGACTTGGTCAACAGAAATGGCTAATTATTTACAAGTGATGTCCTGCAGTTTATACGGCAATGATACTGAGCAGGTCTTAGCGAGTGCATATCATTTAGAGTGACCAACAATTTGAACACTGGTGACTTCGTGCTGACACAACCATCGACGGCCTTTGAACAGTTCCGTCTACTCAATTTCGGTATGGTTTTTATGCCAACCCTCTCTAAATAATGCAACACCCCATTCCATTTGTCTTACAATATTTATAAGCATTTGTTTGCAGGGCTTTGAGAAAATTAGCTAATTTGCCGAAAGGGAAGTCACTTCCCTCACAAATTGATCAGTGAGGTTTAATTCTGATACTCTTGGTCTGAAATCCAACTTTCTAACCAGTCAGCCACAAGATTATATATTGTTTTGTGTGGTAAAGATATATGATAAAGTGTAAGTTTGTGTAAGTAAAGATATATGACAAAGTGTAAGTTTGTGTAAGTAAAGATATATGACAAAGCGTGTCGCCTTTCCTTCTTTAGGACTTCATCGGTTTATGTTTATATTTGCGTTGATGCGACTAGACATGCGCATGGACGCAAGACGCTGGGTAATTTTAATTTAAAAAATACATATTTTTATGTGTTTTGTATAAATAATTTAGCCCATTTCATTTACATTATTTTTGTTTCAATCATTTTTGTTATTAAATATCTGTGGTAATAGAATATCTACCAAGAAAGGTGAAACGTTGTAAGAACTTGAACAAAAATTTACTGTGTATGATCTGTCGATTCAAATAATTTTCTAAACGTTTGTATCTTAGTGAATTGTTTTCTCTTTTTGTTAAAGTAGCAGTTTTATATTAAAATTGTGGTCAGTCTTCTTAGAGTTAGCAACTATTACGTTTAATCCGTTGTTTTGGAAAATGTCCCTTTTAAGTCCTTATAATATTTTATTTTTTGAGGTTTTTCTGATTATTCCACTTTCAAGTTTTAGCATATTTTATTTTGTATTATTAAGTCTTTTATTGTTTTAGATGTAGCGGTGACGAATTTTATGTTGAGTTCAGATAAATTATTTGTTATTGTAGTTGTGATAGTGAATAGGATCAGAGCTGTCAACGCATGGGCTTCATTTGAGTTGGTTTTCGAATAAAAAATAAAATGCAAGAATGTCCCTTTTTGATTAGAAGACACAGGAAATGGCGAGAACTTT
Organism: Ascarosepion bandense; assembly: GCA_037127315.1. Lineage (NCBI taxonomy): Eukaryota > Metazoa > Mollusca > Cephalopoda > Sepiida > Sepiidae > Ascarosepion > Ascarosepion bandense. Next base: position 1,569,376 of record JBBBDQ010001527.1, on the reverse strand, counting down.
CTTAAAGAGACCGGTGATCTATATAAGTGCAAGGGATGGTTTGTCTCACCAGTTCAATTCACTTGCAGTCAATTTCGCTATCACAGAAAAGAGCAAAGAACTAACCCTGACTCCCAATGATCAGCCTTCACACAGACTTAGCACAGACTCGTCGGTAAAACTCTCATTTGTATCTTTTATTTTAATATTGTAACCAAGATTACTGTTGATTTTCAATGGGAGACAATATTATCTTTTATTTTTTCTCTATTTTGGTTCACTTCGCAAAATTCCCCTAGACTGAATCAATATTGTTTTAATTAATTGTAATATATTTATATTTATACTTATGTAAATAAATTATTTTTATTGTTATAAAACTCTAGCGTTGATAGTATTTTTTATTCTCTCTCTCTCTCTCTCTCTCTCTCTCTCTCTCTCTCTCTCTCTCTCTCTCGACAAAGTGGGGTTAGTCCTAAAATTTGATGTTCATTTCAAAACAAAAACAACAATTCAACTCTTTTAACTAAAACAAATAATTTTCTCATTCGATGTTTATTTCCCAATAATAAGCAAAAGAATAATTCATATTTTTCTTTAGATATTTTTTGATAAAACTGATTTTGTATTTGTGTTTGCTTAAAAATGTTGTTTTCTGGTGGAAAACATTGGATGAAGAATTTCACTTATTCAAAAACTCAGTTATTGCAACTAGCTACATATTTTGATTGAAACATTAATGCAAATTTGAATAAAGCAAAAGTACTCATTAGAACTACTCTATAACAATCATATGATTACTACATCTAGTTACCCCCACTCATTTTTGATAAGTAACATTTTAAATGAATGTTTAAAAATAAAAAAAAGTTTTCTTGAAACATTTATTTTAGTTTTAATTGAAAACTAAATAATTAAACTTACTATTTCTAGTAAGTAAAATACTCTGGTGTATTTCAAACAGAAATGATATTAATTGAAATGTAAAATTTTTATATATTTTTTATTTTTTCAAATTCTCCGCCAATTGTGAGCAATTGACACAGTTGTAAAGAAAAATTAATTCTCAGTTTTAAAAATCTTGCAAAAATAAAACATACAACGGGGGAAAATTAACAAATTTAAAGTTAAATTAATCTGATTTACACAAGTATTACTTATTTAAAGCATGAAATTTAAAAAACTATTCCCCGTATATTTGACATGTGATGACAGCCCGACAGATGCGAGATAAGATAAGTGTATAGTAACTGGAATCGACAAAATTGTTCACATTTTTTTTCAGTAACGAGAAGAAACTGTGAAACTAATGACATTTTAATGTATACATAAAAATTACTATTAAAAAAAACTTGAAATACATTAAAAAAAATTGAATATTATTTTTAAAATACGAAGGTACGACGGTTTCTATTAAACTTTTCAATTTTCGGTTAGTAAATTTAGTCGCCACTTAATAGTTTCATATTGCCGAAAAATTCTTAAGTATTTTTAAATATTTTTGAAATTTTATAAATTATTATAATAAAAAAATGGAAACAATTATTTTAAAAATTCATTATTAATCGAATAGTTTTTTCTTCAGACTATAAGGCATTTTTAATGCAGATTTTCGGAAATAATAGAAAAATGTTTGAAAAAATACTAGATGATTTACATTCCCTATTGAGTCCTGCGTTTAACTACTAAAACCAATTTTTCCAACAAAATCCAATTTCATTAATTTATGTGGAGGTTTAGGGTGACAAATGTAAAAAAGTTATTTTTACCAAGATATTTTCAAAAATAATAATTTAAAAAATAACTTAATTCATTTGTGAATAAGTTCTAAAAGTTTAATTAAATGCCGACAATTATTTGATTTTTGCAAGAATTTTCAAATTAATGTCTTTTCACCGGAAAAAAAACAACTGACTTACGTAATATTACATTATCCATTGTGAACTCTCGTAACGATTTGGTTACCCTCTAACAAAACAAGATTTGTATCAAAATTTCGAACGTGTCAGAAAGGATTAAAAATTTTATAAAATAATTAAGATATACTTTGATCTTTTCTCTTAATAAAAGCATAAATATTTTGATGGAAAAACTTCGTTTTTATTAAGTTTGGAGCCTTCATACTATGCTGTTTTTTTTTTTTTTTTTTTTTCAGCGATTCAGTAGAGCTACCTATTATGCATAGTATACGAACCCACTTTTAGAAGACATACCATCATTGCTTGGTGACTATTTTCAAAAAGAAATATCTAAATCTGTAACAGTAAATGCGTTTCCAATCCAAGAAAGAGATCCGGGGCTATGGAACATTACTGATACTAACGCAATAGATTACTTAATTCCTAGAGGGTTCTCATCATGTTAGAATCATGATAGCAACGTCTCAAACTCACGCGAAATGCATAAAACAGCTCGAGTAAAGAATATGAAGGCAAGGTATTATCAAATAATGTGAACTTGAATGTTGAGTTTGTAAAACGTGAATAACTACTCTGTTCACTAGCCCAATGTTTTTGTGCTGCTTTTTATGTTGCATATTGTCCATAAAAGAAGCTTCCTTTTCTACATCGGATTTCAATGATTAGAATTGCAGCAATGTTATTGTAGAACATGAAACTGAAGAAGAACATTGAAAGTGCATGACAGCATATTTGATAAGACGTAAAGAAACTGAAAGTGTATATTCTTTATTACTTGAGAAACATCGCTCAGAGTAATAATATTGGCATAAAGTGTTGATACGTGTGATTTCTGTAATTCACTTTCTTGCCCAAAAAGGTTTGCCATTTCGTGGAGAAAATCAGATTAATGGGCCAGCTAAAAATGGCATCTACAGGTACATTAGAGCCGCTGATTGGATTTGACCGTTTCTTCGAAGAAGATCTCAAAATGCATGGAAATCCCGAAAAGAGGATCCATCATATTTATCTGCAAATATTTGCAAGAAATTTATTGAATTAATGGGCCAAAAGGTTCTTTGTACTATTCTTGAAGAAATTAAAGTGTCAAAGTATTATTCAGTAAATGTAGATTCCATTTCAGACTTCTTACACACAGAACAACTGATATTTACTGTCCGATACATTAACGGCCGTTAGCTTGTAGAACGTATCTTGATGTCCATTCCTATCTCTACTCATGAAGGATCTAACAGATAATGTTGTAGATTTTCTTAATGAGAACAAAATTTCACTATGAAACTATTGTGGTTAGCCATACGATAATGCCTCAAATATGTCTGAACGATATACTGGATTTAATGCACGGATTCGCCAACTCAGTGAGTTCGCCATCTATGTCTCCTGTGTTAGACACAGTCTGAACTTGGTGAGAGTAAAAGTAGACATACTGTATAATTATTTTACTTTTTTCATCATCTGTATTCGTTTTTGTTGATTCTACTCATCGCTGGATTGTATTGATATCATCTCTAGGAAAAGATTGTGGCCAGGCATCTGTCTGACAAGTTGCTGCTGTTTATGCTCTGTATTGGGGTTTCGATTAAATGAAACATGCACATGATTCTCTATCAGCTGACAATGAACAATAAATGAATACAAGGCAAAAGGCAGAAGGAGTGCGTCAAAATATGGAAAACCTGAAAACAATTCTTCCAATTCTTTCGAATGGCATGTTAGAAAGAAGCAAGTAAGGTCTTGCAATTAAGGCATCTGAACATCCTTGCTACCACGAATCTTGAGTCTATGAAGACCTATCATCAGGAAAATAGAGACAAATTAAGTGAATATCAAAGCTAGAAGTATGTGTCCAGATACAGATTACAGCAATGAGAAAAATGGGAACGAAAACGAAGTGTGCGTCTTAATAGATATGATGGATCAGCAAAAAAGATACTTCTCAGTGAAACCGAAAAGTTTAAGGTGGAAATTTTCCTCCCTATTCTGGACACCCTAATCTTTGTGCTGACGAAACATACAGAGGCTTATTCAAAGATTGGAAATCTGTTTTCTTCAGTGAATTGAAAACCATTGCTTCTGATGCACAAAAAAAAGTGTGAACATCTGACTAATATGTATAACCTGAATTATGATGACCTTTTAAATAAATGTGAGCATCTGAAGCATGATATAGCTCTTGATGAAAATTGTGAAACAGTCCCTGCAGTGTACAGAAAAATAATTCGGGGCAATTTGAAATCTGTATGTTGAAATTACACTCAGAGTGTTCATGTGCATGATAGTAACCAAATGTAATTGAAAATGATCTTTTCCAAAATTGAAATTTATAAAAAATCTGCTTCATAGCACAATAGAGCAGCTTCGTTTAAACTGGCTTTCACTCATTTACATGGAAAATGGCATCCCATTCCTGAAGACAAATGACTTAAAGCCAATAATAAAGCAATTCTCTGAAAAGAAATACTGCAAATGCTTGTTATGATAAGAAGTTAATTTGTATTAATTTCATACTGTGCCATCAAATCTGTGTGGCTTAGTATTGTTGTGCTGTTCAATCCCTGTGTATTATTCAAATGTTTATTATATTGATTAGTTGCTGTTGTACATCATGTTTTTACTGTTTTAACACTAGTTTTGTTGAAGTTCCATTAAAATAAATATATTTTTAATATTATCGACCATTTATTTTTTTATTACTGCGAGTGGTTGTCATGGAGGTCCCAGCACATTTTGCTGTTAAGAAGGCCTTGGGTAGGAAAATATATTTTTAATACGTTGCGTTTGTCAGAAGGGTTCACTTTTCTATTTTGAAATATTTTATAAGCATTTTGTTTCGCATTAAAAATAAATTAGTTGGGGAATTGGAGTGTCTTAAAACTACTTTCAATATATTTCTCCTCTTCATGTAAAAATTGAGGGTTGTAAATTCTGAGTGCTCTTAAGTAGAATCCGATGATTATTTCGGATTTCATTTTGTTTTTATGAATGGAATAGAAATTTATTAAATCATTTTTATTAGTTGATTTTTATTAGTTGATTTTTATTAGGTGTATATTAATTTTTAAGCTGCTACCAGCGCAGTGTAACAAGATATCAATAAAAGGTAAAGTACTGTTTGCTTCCATTTCATATGTAAATTCTATTTTATGTTCGATTTTATGTACAATTTTCTTTAGTTTATCTACAAGATCAGGAAAATTACTATCACGAAAATATATTAATAAAGCGTCATCAATGTAGCGTAAGTATGCTGATTGTTTAAGTAAAAGACCAGATTCGAGAAATTCTTAGAAAATGTATGTCATCACTCCAAAAAGATTTGATCGATTTGGCAATCTAATCTTTTGTTTATTATTAATTATTATTAAATCTGAAATAGCATTGTTTGATGCTGAGACGACGGGTCCTTATTATTTTAGCTATGAGTTTAGGTAGAGATTTATTTTTGATTGTGTTAGATGACTTTTTAAAAAAGATATAAGCGTATTTCAACAGGAATGTTGGCGTAAAAATATTTTATGTCTAGACTGTCCATGAATTCGTCAACCATATTTATTTCCCTTAATTTTCAGCTAGATTGCCTGGAGTTTTTTTTTTATATTTAATATGCTGATTATTCCAAGGAGAAGGGCTAAACAATGTTATGGCTTTTGCCAGTTTGTCGGGAGCGCTGTCTATTCTCGAAACAATTGGTCCCTATTGAGATGCCTGTTTGTTGGTTTTAGTGAGACAGCAAATTTGTGTATTCTAGGGTGATAGTCGTGAATAACCATGAGAAGGAAAAAGAGACAGAGGAAGGCAGCGGATAACATAGTTGCACGGCCTGATAAGGTAGATGACGAAACGGGGGTTGCGAGATGTAACAGGCGCAAACATACTAATGTTATATAGCAATATACAACAAACAACAAACTCCGTTATATATATAAAAATATAAAGTATATTTTTATTAATGACGATGGACCGTGTAGCCTAGTGAACAGAGAGTGAGAGCGCGCTTCCAGGGGTTGACGGGGGGGGGGGGGGGAGGGTCGTATCTGTTGCTCCTCTGGTCTGTCTGTCCGGACTGTCTCTGTCTCTCTGCCCGACACTGACTGGCGAATCCGTGTTTTCGCGGTCTTTATATATCTTCCAAAACCGGGACTTGTTTCTTCCGGCTTTGCCTTGATTACGCGACGCCCACGCGACGCCTACGTAATTCTCAGAGTCACCTGTCTGTTTGCCTCTGAGTTATTTCCGCATCTGCCGGAAATAGGGTCAAAGTGACATCCGTTACTTTTCACCGACCGGAAACAACACGGCTTGTATCAGCCTTTCTTGGGTGGGCCAGACCGTTATATTACACTAAGAGCCACAAGGGATAGGGAGACGTGGAGAACCATGATCGCCTACGTCCTGAATGGACAGGGCACATAGAAGAAGAAGAAGAAGAAGAAGAAGAAGAAGGATGATAGTTTATATACCATTATGTGTTTACATTTTTTAATTAGTTTCTTTTTTAATCATATCACCCCGAGCAAGGCGGTAACGCCACTGATGAGCAGGGGGCTACGTAAGAGTGAAAAGATTGGAAAAGAGAAAGCCGGAAACCACATCCTAAACAGGAAACAAGGGATTAGCCTCTTCACCTGTTCAGTAGACATGGGTGGAGTGTAAACCGGGCGATAGTTTAGTCTATCTACTCCAATTGAGAATCTCTTTGTTATTTTTTTTATGTTTCCGTAAATATTTTCTACTTGTTTATTTTTCATGTATCCGTATCGTTGAGTAATGAATCAATTTTTTTCATCGTACGTGTTCTTATCCATGGTAACAATGCCACCGCCTTTGTCAGAGGAAGAAATGTAGATTTCCTTATCTTTTGATAGGTTTCCTAGCGCATTGATGTGTCAATGGCATAATGTTCCTTCATTGTTGGTTTCTATAGTGGCAATAATTATTCCTTGAATGAAGTGAATTCTCTACCATTATTTTCTATAATTTTTAATCATTAGGTCAACTCGATCTCTTTTACAAATCAAAGTAGCAAATTTTAAACCGAAGCTGAGGTCTTCCTGTTTGGTATTGGATAACTTTATACGATCGATTCACTATTAGATCTTCCAAGATATTTCTAATTAGAGGTATGTTGCGGATTTGAATCAACCCTGGACAAAGAAGACGGCGAGAGTATTTTTAAATATAAAATATTTTCGTGTTTTTACAAGCTATGTTAAGATAAGAATAAATATAATCTCCGCGTGTACGTGTGAGAAAAAGAGGTAAAAAAGAAAGTGAGGAAGAAAATGTAAGTGTCACGTAGCTAGGCGAGGAAAATAAATGAATAAGTAAGATGATTTTCGTTAAACCGCACCATGGTGCTGTTGTTGCATGTCCTTACCGATTTTGTTCGTTTAGAGATTTTTCTTAAATACTCTTTAAAGGGATCACGAAACAAGTTTTTATTGTCGGCGGGAACGCGAACAATTGGTTAAAAAATGTTAAATACTTATTTTCAAATAATTAATTTATTAACCGGAAAGATGTCTAGATCCTCCGACTCAGAAACACTTTTTTTTTTTGTTATTTGATGATTGACTGTTTTGCTGATTATTTCCGTTTTCGCGCCACAAGTAGTTAGGGTGTTGAGTTTTTGTTTTAGTTTGTTCGTTTGGTTGTTGCATATTTAGTTTAACGATTGTCATAAATAAGTGATATTCGGGAAAACAATTTACTAAGAGGAAAATATTTAGAAAATATTTTAATCAATAGATCATCAACAGTAATTTACGTCCAGGTTCTTACAACGTTTCACTGTTCTTGCCAATTCTCTATTATTAAAATGTGGAAAATTTAATAACAAAAATGATGGAAGCAAAAGGCAAAAGAAAAATAAGCTAAATGAATTCAGATAGATTATGCACTGAAAATATTTGTAAAAAAAAATTAAATTTAAAATTTCCATCTGTCTCATTCGTGCGCATCAACGTAAGTAAATTTGGTTTGATGAAATCCTGAGGGACAAAACGCACCACAGGAAAACTATTTCCACTTTGTCGTATCTCTTTGATCCGAGTTTATTCTTGATATATAAAAATTTATAAATATTTATACCATACTGCTTTATAAAAGGCCTATAAAACGCAAGATTTTGTGTTCTTTCTCTTTTAGGTATACTCTGTTCAAAACCTCCATAACGTCTAGAAATGATCTTTTTTTAGAAAATTTTCGGCGGCAATATAGATTAACATAGACATTAAAGATGGCATCCATTTTTATTAAATTGCCGATACTGTGTCAAAAATTAAAACGTGATTTGGACAAGAAGACCCTGATGTTGGAAGAAATTTCATTGTAATTTCATCTATAATTTACCCCTGCAAAATGTAGTTTCAATAATAAATATTTAAAATTCAACTTGATTTTTAAATATTTATCTGTTTCTTTAGAGACTTATAAAAACTATTTTTACAATTAATCTTGAAACTTTATAATGGCGCCACCGGTAATGCCCCTCACTCAATACATTGGGGTAACTGTTCAATATGTAGTGAAGGGATTCTCTTTTCAGACACAACGGACAAAATAGGAACTCAATCTTTCCCCACGTGTGGAGGATTACTGGGCGAGATAATGTATCATATACTGCCTGCAGAAATGGGATTAGCATATCTGACAGGAAATATTTCTGTTTTCCCATATTCTCCAGGCACCCTGCTGACTTAAGGCAACCATTTTACTAGATTTCATTTCCTTCTCTCCTGCACTCACTTCATATTGGAGACAGCCTCCGATTTTTTTTCTTTTTCCTATTGTTCGGAGATCCGTTCACTGCCACTGTTCTTATTGTCTTTAGCTTTACTCTGCTGTACTTAGTTCCTGCGATGCCTTGTACTTTCTCTCTGTTCAAACCTCAGTTCCTTCCACCGTCATTTTAAGATCTTTTTAATCCTGATACAGAATCACTTCTCTTTTTCTTACCACTGGAATTTCCATAAATAATCCTCTCAAACAAGAAGATGTCTTTGTGTTGAAGTCATTTTTTTCTATAAGATTCCTTAGAAAACTGGGACATGCTATCTTTTTAGTGTCTCCTCAACTAACGTCCGTGGAATTAAACCATGTGCATTAGTGAGGTTCACTCACTAGAGTCGCCCTTCCCTTTTTTAGTTTCTCAACGGAGTTGAGTTATCCTAATTATGCGCTCCAGGCAAACTAAGATAATTGCAGTCACACCCTATACTGAATTATCTATATAATTGTTAACAACAAGATAATTCCGAAGATCTTGTTCTCCGTTTTCAGTTTCAAATTCCAGTCGAATCCATTGCGTTCACTTACGCGCAAATACTCTTGGGAAAGGTATTAATCCATCTCTTCCTTCCAGTTATGGGTTAAATAACAGAACAGATTGGGTTCTATAGCCTTGGCTGGCAACCAGTCTACCGCAGAAAGCAATGGCAACCTACTGCGGGATAATCTTCTGCCCAGTCAGTCATGTCTCTTTTGAGACATGATCGCCCAAGCGTGTATCACGTATGGCACTTAACTGACTGACTGAATCATTCTGAATTGTTCATTTACATTAGAATTTTCTTTAAGAATTCATACTGCATTGGCGAAGATCCACTACTTTGGGACTCTATCTCTCCTCGAAATTGCTCTTAGTATCTTTCAGAGATGTACCTGAATATTTGGACATCGATTATACACAGTGTTCCGTATATGGCTGGGTCCTGGTGCCGAGGCTACTAATATAATTTCCTTTATTTCATGTCAATTGCTGTTTCCAGTAGTTCAGGGTTCGCTATTGTATTATTTTCTCCGAGATTTTATTCCCTAATTTGCTCATTCAGTGTCTTTTGTAGAAAAGAATTGATTACTCAGCCGTATAATCAGGATTACCATTTCTTTTGTCACCAAGCAATCTCTCCACAAGACCAAAATGGTTTGAAATAAAAACTGCCTTTTCTGTCGCAGAGATTTAAGTTTATTTCTCAATCATCAAGAATTGTCCAATTAGAAAAGTTTCGTTTTCCATCAGGATAATACCAGACGAAGGTTCTCTTTTATAGACCTGCAGAAATTAGGACAACTTACTAACCTAATCACATTTATTATTGATTATAAATATTATTTTTGCATTCTTGTCAAAATTTCTATCATTGACTTTTGTGCCACCTTCGGATTACCACTTATTTTGCTCCGTACAAAATTTTACTAATCAGAACATCGATTTTCTGGAAGCCTGACAAACCACTTAGACATGTCCATGACCGAGAAACATGCCAAATTCTTGGAGGTAGGTTTCCGCAAAGATGGTGAAAGGTAATGGAACAAAATGGCATATATGCATATGGTGGAATACAACTATGTAAAAATATCTAAATATTGTCTTTGAAATTCACTTAAAAATGGGATAGACGTTTGTTCCAACCGAATGTTTGTGCGTGCGTATGAATGCACATGTTGCAAGAGATAAAAATATCTTCCTTTAATAAAACAGAAAATAGAAATAAAAATTAGTTATAAATATTCACTAGAATAAAAACAGTCACGTGATCTGACGAAACCCGCACGAGACATCGTTAGATGGGAAAGTCGGTTTTCCATTTTTTTTTTTTTACTCCGTGGAGTTACAGTAACGAGACGCACAATTTCAGTCTCGTAACAACCAGACAGATAAGTTCAAAATTTATATTGTTATTGGTACCAAGTAGATAGACGCAAAACTTGTATTAAGTATATCGAATATAAAACATGTATATACAAGTGAATTTATACTAAGAACATTGTGTTTTCTTGGAATTTTTTTATATATCTATGTTGTCACATGTTTCTCACACTCTAAACTGGGTCTATGCTACATATTCCCGCACAACATATATGTATCAATATTTCCGTTTGTGGTCATATCAATATTCACATCAGCATGCAGTCATATGAAATATATCTATCTCTGTACATATGCATGTGTGTGTGTGTGTGTGTGTGTGTGTGTGTGTGTGTGTGTGTGTGTGTGCGCGCGCGTGTGTGTGTGATAAGTGGACATTGAAGTCAACACTCAGTGGCGACAAGCCAAATGCATTGTTTTGCTTGACTATATACATGGTGCGAGGGAAAAATGCGAGAGAAAAATTGTTGTCTAAATTACGCAAAAATAAAAAAAATAATACTGACACCTCATTTTTACATATATATTATCCAAAATTCCACAAAAATATCTTGAAATACTAAAGAGTAAATTTATTCAATAAAATCATCATTGGACTAAACCATGGCCTCCGGCGACTTCGGAATAATCTGCATCTTTTGGATGATCTCTTTGTTTAAGTTAGTAAATGCTGCCATAATCTTTGACTTCAGTTCATCTTTGGTGTTACAAGGGGTTTTCATGGCCTCTTGCTCAACATATATAATAATCAAAAGAGTTGCTGTTTGGGAATTTAGGTGTCCAGATATAAGAATTAATGTAGTCGCGATATTGTTTGACAACCATAACGTGGTTCCCCTACTTGTTTGGCATGGTGTAAATTCTTGTTGCCAGACATAGGGTCTTCCAGTAGCCACCCTTTTGACCCAGAGAACCACTACCTTCTCAAGGTACTTGTTGTTGGCTACCATATTAAGTCTGAGGCCTTCACCAACAAATTCGTGAGTTTTTGTCTTATCAAAACAATGTGAGTGAATTTTTCGAGCAGCTGTACTTTCGTAATCACCATTAGACTCATTCAATTCTTTCCGAATCCTTTTCACTGTCTTCAGATTGACACCTAAACACTCTGAAATGTTTGTATTGGAACTTCCAGCGCAAATGCCAAGCAGTACAGCATGTCGTTTGCAAATTTTTGGTAGGGTAATTATATCATGGTGATCTTTTTCTCACGACGGTACCTAACCGAGCCTACTACACTGTGCAGTCGACAAAATAAAAAACAGCACGCATACGTGAAATTTAAAATGGCGACAATTTACCTATTGCACCCTATATATATATATATATATATATATATATATATATATATATATATATATATACTAGTAGTATAACCCGGCGTTGCTCGGGTGTAATGAAAGCTTTAAAACTAATCCATGATCCTGGAGCTCAGACTCTTTAAACATTGGCAAGAAAGACTAAAAAGCAATAGTTGTTTCCAGTTAAAGCGAAACCGTAGACTGAAAGAAAAATGAATGAATGTAAGTCAAATTTTGATTTCCTGGTATCGATATAAAAGTTTTTTTTGTCGTAAACTGAATTTTGAAGGCTAAATAAGTCCTCTGAGTAAATAGTATCATGGTTGAGACTAAGAACGACAATTATACCTACTTAGACCCAAACCCAAAGCAAAAACTAAAATAAAACGGCTGAAAAAATACAGACATACAGGCAGATAAACAGACACACACACAAACATTTTTTTGCCTTTTATATATATATATATATATATATTATCGATTTTCTGTATTATTGTAAGAACTGCAACCTTGAAATTTCTGAATATCGTTTCTTATGTCTTTGTCTATGAGTGTATCAAATTTGATTAAAATCGGACCACTCCTTCTATAACCCGATTTTTTCGATTATCGATTTTCGATATTTATCGGGGGTACCTCGACACAAAACCTAGGTAAGAAAACTCGCAGACGCTTATAGTACAACTGTGTAAATTTTCAAGAAAATCGGTTCAGCCGTTTTGGAGTCCATAGGTAACGGGCCCACACACACACACACACACACACATAAAGTTCCATTTATAAATAAATAGAGAGAGAGAGAGAGAGAGAGAGAGAGAGAGAGAGAGAGAGAGTGCAACCAGTCAGTCATATATCAGTCAGTGCCATACGTGATAAACGCTAAAGCGATCATGTCTCGCAATATTTTCCAGTAGTTTGGCTGCCATTTTTTCTACGGTATAAAACTCAATTTGTTATGTTATTTAGCCCATACCTGGGAGGAGAACAGAAGGATTGATACCTTTCCCAAGGGTATTTGTGCGTAAATGAATGCAAGAAATTCAACTGGAATTCGAACTCGGCTTCCCAAGTTCTTGTTCCCATTTCCTCCTCTAGACAGAGTTTACAGTTTTTAGATTTATTGTTGTAGGCTGATAAAGTATTCCTTATTTTCCATGATATTTTTAGTGCGATTTGGCTTTTGTTTTTAATCTCCCAGATATGTTTAGAAAGCATTGTGCTGTTTGCGTAATTACAGTGTGTAAAGAAAGTTTTGTGCGTGTAGTTTCCTTCACTTACTTGTATATATAAAAATACATACATACACTATCCGTAATATTAAGCACATTAACCCATAAATATAGCATACGTTAAAATAAAATATTTATTTAATCATATATGTGTGTGTGTGTATGTACGCGTGTATGAATTAGTGTGTGTATTTTTTGATAAAATAACTTTTCTTCTAAAGAAAACCTTAAAAAATATATGATGACTAATTTTATCCATGTTTTCTTAGAAAATAACTAACAATTTTAAAATGATATTTTCTGTCCCTCAAATAAATTATTTATTTGCTATATTTTTATTCTTTAAACTGACCATTAAAGAAAGAAATCAACTTCACATTAAACTCAGATATTTTCCGAAATTTTGTATTTCTTATAAATATTATTTTTGTACGTTTGGAACAAGTTTCTCTCACTAACATTTTTTTTCTTTCTATGCCAGTGTATTTATAGAATCAGTCTGGGATTTTTATTTTTATTCCACTTTCTTTCAAAAATACTGTAAGCATTCCACTCGTGACTTTATACTGTCCAAATAATGAAAACAATTTTCCTGTTTAAATAATTTGTTTTTTCCTATTCTTTATTTAATTGGCATCTGCCATTACAGGCTGAGGAAAAACATATCGCAGCCCATTAATATCTAATGTTGGCAATGGCTTCTTAACCACTTGGGAGTAGAGTATTTTTAAAATATTTTTTGAGGCAAAAATATTTTTTTGCATATTTTGTCAGTTTGTTCAAAGTGGTTGAATTGAGGCCATGTAATAAATACTTCTATTTGTTTTCTTTTTTTATGAAAGGACTGTTACCCAACCACACAGCATTTAGCAAAATAAGATGAATTTCTAAATGAAAGAGACAAATATTAAAATAATGTGATTTTCTGTATCGCTTTTTTTTTTGCTTTGTTTTGTTCATTCCCTCGTTTTGAATTTTTTGTTTTATATTTTGTCATTTTTGTTTAAATTATTAAGATAATTTAATTACCTCTGATTCATCTTGACCTGATGAAATTTCTCTGAATTTATTCTTTTTTTTATTGACTACTTCACAATATAACCTACCACAATAATGCTTGTTAATGTTGTGGTCTGAGGTTTGTTGTTTATTTTATTTTTCAGAAAAGCAACAGTGATGGAAGAGACAACTCTCAGTATTAACCAAAACGAGGCTATCAGTAACGGTAAATTGAGAGAAAGAGCATAACTATAATAATTATAGTATAATTGGGATTAAAACAAACAGATTCTTACAACAATGGGATGCGAATAACAACTCTGAGAATATAGAAAGTATATAATATATCTAAAAGCATAGAAAGCAAAAATTGTTTTTGATAATGCAGAAAATGAATAATGTCCTGGAAAGGGAAGAAAGTGTGGGGTTTGATACATTGACACCCACACACGCACACGCACACGCACACACACACATACATGGTGATTCCGCGTTCACTTGATAACTTAGTTTCCCGCGTAAACGCATGCTAATAAAAGCGGGGAACATCACGTGGTACGCTAGTTAGGATTTCGTCCCGGGGCAAGAGCAGACATGTCTCCCTAACTCACACAAACACACACAAATTTTTTTTTATTTTTCTTCTCACCGACATTAACACTATGCACATTAACTTTCATTCAAACTGGACCTTACATAAAATAACTTTCTACACATAAATTAACAATTTTTCCAACCTTCGTCAGTAGAAATCTACAGACTGCCTAAGACTACTACATTCGCATGTAAGTCTCTCTCTCTCTCTCTACTCAACGCACACACAGACACAGAACTTTGTCTTCTGTCTGACTTTCTTGCCTAAACGCATACGCAGACACAGAACCTTGTTTTCTGTCTGAATAATTTCATCAAGGATTTGAACTTTGAACTCTTGACGATAATCTTAACGATTGTACAAACCTTTCTTTCAGCTAGAAAAAGAACTTCTCTTTCCTTAATTTTACTTACTTATGCATGCTCTCAACCCTATGTAACCTTTGTTAATATATTGTTTTTTCTGGTTACTTTCGCCTTTTTGTTCTTTCTTAAATCCTGCTTTAAATCATGACCACATGTTACGTCGAGTCGACTCGTAAAAATAAATAAGTAATGGACGCTTCCTCCGCTACAAAAGTGAGTTATGTCACTAAAGTAATAGAAATCGAATCACGTCTCCTAAGGAATATAATGTGACTGACAGATCAGAAAGCGAATAACGTCACCGAAGGAATAAAAAGAGCATAATATCACTGAAAGAATAGAAATAATGTCCCTGAAAAGAATAGAAATTAAATAATGTCTTGAAGTAATAGAATGTAAATAAAATCCACAGGAATTGAAAGTGAATAATGTCACTGAAGAAATAGAAAGCGGGTAATATTACCAAAGTAATAAAAAGGAAATAGTGTCACTGAAGCAATAGGTAAGGATTCATATCTCTGAGCAAATAATATCACAAAAGGCATAAAAATAAATATAATAAATATATATAAAAAGAAAATATACAAGCGGTATAGAAAATGAAAAATGTCACCGAAGGAATAGAAAGCAAATGATGTCACCGAAGAAAGTCGAATTGTCACTAAAGAGGAGAATGTGAATAATGTCGTCGTCTTCTTCTTCTTCTTCTTCTTCTTCTTCTTCTTCTTCTTCTTCTTCTATGTGCCCTGTCCCTTCAGGACGTAGGCGATCATGGTTCTCCATGTCTCCCTATCCCTTGTGGCTCTTAGTATGTTTGCTCCTGTTGCTCCTGGCAACCCCCGTTCCGTCATCCACCTGATCAGACCCTGCAAATATGTTATCCGCTGCCTTCCTCTGTCTCTCTTTCCTTCTATCTGACCAGTCAGTCTCAGGTTCTCCAGGCTCTCCTTCCTCATTGCGTGTCCCAGGAACTTCAGTTGTCTCTTCCTTATGCTCAGTATCAATTTCCTTTTTGTTGCCATTCTTTCCAGCACCTCATCGTTGCTTGCATGCTCAGTCCACGATATCCGTAGCATCCTTCTGTAGAACCACATTTCGGACGCTTCCAGTTTTGTGCTCATTTTCGATGATATTGTCCAGCATTCACTGCCATATTGAAGAACTGACATCATGTAGCAGTCCAGAACTATTTTCTTTGTTTCTATTGAGATTTTCCTGTGTGTTAGTATTTTGCTCATCGTCTGGAACGCGTCCTTTTGCAATGCCAATTCGCCTTCGAATCTCAGTGTCGCACTTTCCATCTCCTGTTAGAACACTTCCTAGGTACTTAAATTTTTGTACTTGCTTGATTCTGATATCTCCCACCTATATTTGGCATTTTGGGTTGTATCTTTTGCTGATGACCATGCACTCAGTTTTCTTAAAGTTTATTTGTAGTCCCTTTTTGTCACTCTCCACTGCTACTTTCTGTATGAGGTCTTGTAGTTTCCTTTCCGTGTCCGCAATCAGCACTGTATCGTCCGCATATCTTATGTTGTTCAGGTTGTGGCCTCCAATAACAAATCCAGGCGTGTCATCTAGGGTCCTCAAAATATTCTCGCTGTATAGGTTGAACAGATCCGGTGAAAAGACATCCTTGTCTTACGCCTTTTTCTACCTTTGTGTATCTCCTGAGATCGTTACCTGTCCGTATGCAGGCCGTTTGCTGCCAGTAGAGATTCTTGATTATTCTTATGTCTTTCCTGAAAATGTCGAGGCTGCCGAGCATCTCTATCAATTCTTTGTGTCGTATCTTGTCGAATGCGTTCGCGTAGTCAATGAAGCATAGGTATAAGTCTTTCTTCATTTGTAATGCCCTTTCAGAGAGCATTCTAATCATGAATATGGCGTTCCTTGTTCCAGTGTCTTTGACGAACCCGCACTGTTCCTGCCCTATCTCTGGCCTGATTCTGCTTCTCGCTCTATTCATCAGGATTCTGATAATCAGTTTTGTAATGTGACTCATTAAGCTGATAGTTCTGTGTAGTTCGCACTCGTTTGCACCAGGTTTCTTCGGCAGTGCTATAAATATCGACTTGCATAGGTCGTCTGGTATTATAATGTCACTGAAGGAATAAAAATGAATAATGTCACCGAAGGAATAGAATGTGAATAATATCTCTGGAGCAATAGATAGCGGAATATGTTATAAAAGGAGCTCGATCATGTTTATTAAATTTGCCTTGTGCCAAACATAACCTAACATCATCAGAGGGTTGGAAAGAATAAAAGTGTTTCTTGTATATGTTTAAATGGAAATTTGTTTTCGGAACAGATTAACATCAATCAATTTGTAGGAAGTAAAATTACTAACTGTGTAAATGTTCAAAGAGACAATGTAGTACAGAGGTAAATAAATCCAGAGTTCATAGTTGTAGCGGAATGTGTTGCATGCAGACAAAGATTAATAGGGTAGTAACAAAGTCTGTGTTCCTTTCTTTCTTTTCGCGGACGGCGAGAAAGTGAAAAGGAAGGAAAAGCAATAAAGGAAAATTGTACTCATCGACGTTAATTTTTAGAATTCAGTTGAAGTGTTTTATTTTTGTTGTTGTTGACTTCTTCTTTGTTGTCGGCGAGAATGGTGAGGACGAAGAAGAGATACAGGAAAAATTGCACAAAAGTAGGAAAGGGAAAACGAATGTATGTCGACGAGACATGTCCGTTTCAGCGGCTTGAAATTTATCTCCTACATTTTGGTAGTGTCTTATCTGATCTCTGCTCCTATCCAACTGATTCCACTTTCTTTCTCAATCTATTTATATTAAAGAACCTTTCACACAGGCTTGTTAACTTCTCTCGGTTTTGTAAATCGCTCCCTTTTCATTGGTTAGAAAATAGTTCAATCCGGATTGAGAAATTTGGCTTCATCTTTTTTCTTTAGTACGGGTGAATCCTTTTTCCTGTTGGTCAAAATTAGATTTCACACTGGCTTGTGAAATTTGTAAACGGTAAAGAGAAGACAGTTACTTTTAATCTTGTATTCACCACAATGTTCCTGAATGAGTAGATAGTTAATAATGTCATAAAAGAAAAAAAAACGGATAATGTATCTGAAGGAATAAAAAACGAATATCACCGAAGCCTTAGAAAGTGAAAAATGTTACTGACGAAATAGAAAGAATAGAATAAGTATAACAATGTAACTGAAGAAATAGAGAGCAAATTATGTCACTGAAGAAAAAGAAAGTAAACTTTGCCCCCCACCCCCACCAATATAAAGCGAATAATGCCACCAAAAATAGAAGGTGAATAACGTCACAGAGGATATCGACAGTAAATAATGTTTGTGATGGTGTAGAAAGTGAATAATTTCTCTGAAGGTATGGAAATTGAATAATGTCACCGAAGGAAAAGAAAGTTAATAATAGCATTAAAGTAATAAAATGTGAATAAAACTATAGGATTAGAAAGTAGGTCCTACGCTTTTCCTGATCTTCATTAACGATCTCCCCGATGTAATAAGATCCCAAATAGGCATATACGCTGACGATACTACCGTTTACTCTCGCCTCGATCAAAAATCTGCCAAGGCTGACAAAGCAAACCTCGCTTCCGAGCTTGAAAAGACCTCCAATCTGTGGTGGACTGGGGTAAGAAATGACTCGTGAATTTTAATGCTCCCAAAACGAAGTTGCTATCTATTAACCATTACAGACAATCGCTCCTACCCCCCCCCAATTAGCATGGATCAGGCTAGACTCTCGGAAAGCAAACCACAGCCACATCTGGTTAACTCTCACAACAGACCTCAAATGTAATGACTATGTTGAATCCATAAATAAATCCGCTGCTAAGAAGGTTGGTTCTCTGTGTAGGACCAGGAAGTTTTTCTCGTCTGAAACCGTCCTGCACATATATAAATTTACCATCCACCTCTACATTGAATACTGCTGCCACATCTGGTTTGATGCTCCTGTTATCCACCTAAGGGTTATTGATAAAATCCAACGGAGAATCTGTAATGTGATCGATCCCGACTTGGCAGTCACTTTCTCACCGGCGCAATGTGGCTTCCCTGTGTCTCTTCTACAAATACTTTCACGGCTCCTGCTCCGATGAACTTAGCTCTCTAGTACCCCCTATATAAGAATTTACTCGAGCCACAAGATTAGCAACTAGGTACCACCCTTTTACTGTGAAACCAATAGAATGTCATCGCAAATTCTACTATAACTGATTCTTTTCTCGCACTTCCCACCTGTGGAATTCCCTTCCGTTTACTTACTTCCCCGACAGCTACAATCTCCAAGAATTTAAATGTAAAATCAATAGTCATCTCCTATCTCACTAACTTGCATCCTCTCTCTCTCTCTCTCTCTCTCATTCTCTTTTCTCCATCCACTCCACTCTCATCAGCATTCTCATCCTTCTCTTACCCACTTCCTGACACCCCCTATAACCTGTCACTCTTTCTCATAACTTTCCTCTTATGTAACCCCCTGTACAACAGTGGCAGTAAACTACCGTGCTTGGGGCGATATGATTATAAAAAAAAAGCATAAAAAGTGGATAATGTCTCTGAAGGAATAAAAACTGAATAACGTCATTGAAGAAATAGCAAGCGAATAATATCACCAAAGGAATAGGAAGTGAATAATTTTACCGAAGGAATAGAAACTTAATTATGTCACTCAAGGAATCGAAAGCAAATGATGTCAATGCAGGTACAGAATGCAAATTGCATTCATAAAAGAGTAAAAACGAATAATGTCACCGAAGGAATAGAAAGTAGATAATGTCACCAAAGGAATAGATAACGCATATTATCACTACAAGAATAAAAGCGGATAACGTCTCGGAAGAAATAGAAAGTGAATATCATTGAAGTAAAAGAATATCAATAAAATCACTGCCGGATTAGAAAATGAATAATTATAATGAAGGAATACAAAACGAATAATGTTACTGAAGGAATAAAAAGCAGATAATGGATGAACAGAAAGCGAATAATGTCAGCGAAGACATAGAAAGTGAATAACGTTTATGAAAGTGTAGAAATTGAATAATGTCACTGATGGAATCGTAAGGGGATTATGTCTCTGAAGGTGTAGATAGCGAATAATATCTCTATAGAATGCGGATTATGTCTCTGCAAGTTATACAAAGGAGATTATGTCTCTGAAGGAATATAAAACGTGTAATGTTGTAATGGATACGAAATAAGAATAACTTTCTTTTTTTTTTCACGATTTGCAAACTCGCAATGTTATCGGATAAAAAACTACAACTTAGCTATCATAGGACAATTTACTAATCGCAGCTTGACGATAATTTATTTATTGCTTTATTTTTACTAGGTAAATTTTGTGTGCACTTTTTGGAGGCTTGGGTTAGTATTCTTAAATTTTCTAAAACTCGAAATCTGATTGGTTAATTTATTTCTAAAAAATATTTTTGAACGAGACATAAATTTCCCTCCGGGCATTTGAGCCACTTCTGCCGCTATTTAAAAGATGAATCACGACAAGAAAATCAATCGGTGTCAAAAAGAAAGAGACTATGCTTCACCAATGCTTATTTCACGCTAATATATTATTAGCTTTTAATGACAACTGATGACTCGAAAACTCTTTCTACTGCTAAAGCTAAGTTTACAAAATACATCTTTTATATTGAATTCTACTGTAATATTTTTAATTTGTTTTAATCATTTTGGAAACCTTGTTTATATGGAATTCAACTGAACTCTCTCAATCTGTTTTGATCATTTTGGAAACCTTGTTTGTGGAATTCAACTTAATACTGTTGTAGGAAAACGAATTTTGGAAATGTTCTTAGTGTTTAATATTTTATAATGAACATTTGCTCTGTTTATCAAATTTACAAACTTTTAATGCGATTACTTGTCTTAAAATAAACTACTGACAATTACAACTGTGTAAAGTTGTAAATAAACTCCTTGTTGTTGTGATTAAGATATACACACGTGTTTCTTCGTCATTATACGCACCTTTCTTGCTTTACTGGTGACCTTCGACGTGCGAGAAAACTAAAACTTACATGAAGATGTTTAACGACGAAATAGATATTAATCAAGCGACCACGAGGGCTAACGAATTGGTACAAACAGTATCAATCAAACCGTCCATGTTTATGGAATCAAATGTTTAGTTCACAATTATGGAAGCACAGTTTAATATCATAGAGATAAAGATTACCGTTCAGCAAGTCCCAAGGCAATAAAAGACCTGATGAAGGAAATGCGAAAATTTGATACAGAGGATCAGTCTTCTGGACACATACATTCATCGCCCAAACCTTATATACCAACGAACTTAAACGATTGTGAATTTGTATGGCTTAGGACTGACACAGTTCGGAAATCTTTGGAAGCACCTTACACACGTCTATATAAAGAAATTAGCAGTAATAATAATTTTTTTTACTATCACGACTGCAAAAGATGTCAATATCAATATGTCCATAGACCTATTGAAACCAGCAGTTATCTAAGAAAAAACGAAACTGCCTGATATTGATAAACCTATACCAGCACAAGGAATTACTACATCAGAATCCGACAATAATATGGAAACAAAACAGCAAAGTAAAACAAAAATAAGTTTGGAAAATTGGAAAAATATATCACTACTATTGAATTATCAATTTATTCTTGTACAAAAGGAGAGGCCATCAAATGGGAACGAAAGTGATGTGGTGAATAGGAAATAAGGATAACTTTCTTTTTTTCACGATTTGAAAACTTGCCATGTCATTGAAAAAACAAATACTACTTAGCTATCATAGGACAATTTACTAATCGCAGCTTGACGATAATTTATTTATTGCTTTATTTTTTACTAGGTAAATTTTGTGTGCACTTTTTCTTGGAGGCTCGGGTCAGTATTCTTAAATTTTCTAAAACTCGAAATCTGATTGGCTAATTTATTTCTAAACAAATATTTCTGCACGAGACGTGAAGTTCGCGTCAGGTGTTTGAGCCACTTCTGCTGTTATTTAAATAATGAATCACAAGAAAGTCAATCGGCGTCAGTGAGAGAAAAAGAAAGCAGAGATTACACTTCACCGATGTCCATTTCTTGCCAATATATTATTAGCCTTTAATGACAACCGATGGCTGCAAAGATTCTTTCTACTCTTAAGCTGAGCATCTAAAAATATATCTTTTATATTGAATGCTACTGTAATATTTTGTTATGGTAATTTACTCATGCACACATGAACTTTTCCAACTATAAATAAGCAGCAGTTTCTGCTTTGTGGCAAAAGTTTATTCCAGCAGATAGTTCTGACAGCCGGACCAAACTATCACGCTAGTTACCTTCCCATTTGGGATATATTTTGTACTAATGTTCTTTGTTAAGATGTTAGTTTAACTCTATTCCTTCCTTATTTCTGGACCCTAACAAAGACACAACTTGGCAACGAGGACTCTTAAGAACCCTTGAGTACCCCAAAATGACTGCGTGGAAATTGTCACTATCGGTTCAACATTGAACGCACAGAATTTACAGAAGAGGAAACCGAACGAAAAAAAAAATAACTAACTTACACTAAGCTTGAACATGAGATGTTAGACTACGAGAATTCATGTTTTTTGAGAGAAAGAAAATTACTCGAGATTCCCTGAGTGAGTAAGAAATTAAAAATTTTTTATTATTATTCACTCCAATTAATTAATTTATATTCCGGTTGAATCCTAAAAGAAGACACGGACAAACATGGACGAAGTTAAGCTTCAACTTGAACAGCAAAACCAACGGGAGCTTAAATGGCAAATGGAACTTAAATGGCAAGAGAAGCAACGAGTAGCTAAAAAGAATAGAGCAAATCTAGCTGGATATACAAAAAAAGACTTGAAATTCAAAACAAACTGAGAAAGAATGATCTGAAATTCAAAAGTAAGCTGAAAAAGAACAATCAAAAATCAAAAGCAATCAGAAATCAAAAACTCGAAGAAATTCTACTTCAAACTCAAAAACAGCAAAGAAACTTGCTTGAACTGGCAAACAGGGTACAAATTATTGAAGACGAAAATGCGTTCTCACAAAACACGATCTGGGGCGCAATAGCTAGTTTAATATACTCTTTGAACGAGGATATAACTTTCGCCTCCTATTTTAGAAAATTCAAGGATTTACATCCCACAGACTGCATAAATCAGTCGGACTCCAAGAAAGTTTGCATTCTTCTTCGAAACTGGGCACCACAGAGCACACCAAATTTATTTATTAACTATATTTTACCCCGTAAAACAAGTAAACTGACATTTACTGAAGCGGTTAAACTTCTTACAGAACTTTTTAGTCCTTTTGAGTGCAAATGATTTCAAGTGTCTGATATTTCTTCAGGAACTCGTTTCAGCTAAAGACACTGAAATTAGACGTAGAGTTCTGAATAAATTGGAAAATGAGCCAAACCTTACTCTCCAACAAATAGCAGAAGACTGTGAGAGATTCGTAAGCACACGCCAAGATTCGAAAAATATCGAGGAATCTTGCATAGCTCTCATAAGCCAAAAGAAAAAAAACAATTTCATTCTCCCTCTAAGTCAAACCAACCAAAAAAGAAACAAAGCAACTTGTCCCCTAACCTGTGTTCTGGTTGTAGGTCACTACCCTTACCGAAATAAAAATTACCCAAATTGTAGCCGTTTCGGACACAGGAGCTCGCATTGTCGAGCGAGAAAAAAGGTTAATAGCTGTGTAAGAAACGCAAAATCATATGAACAAGACATTAAGAAATATGTGCAATACAAATCCGAAATAAAAATATTAAACTACAGCTGGATTCTGGTTCAGATTTAAAAATCATAAATCTGCACGCTTAGAAAAAGTTCGGAAAACCAATCTTGCTAAGAACTATTAAAATGGCCAGGTCCGTGACAGGGGAGAAAATCACGCTTATCACTAACGTATATTTTCAAGGAAGTACATTAAAACTAAAAACGTTCGTTTTAAAGAATGCAGAAAATTTATTCAGCACCGACTGGACAGAGAAATTTAAGTTGTGGGACATGTCAATTAATTCATTTTGCCAAAAACTCGAAAGCCTGACCACTTAGGCAAATAAAGAAATTAGAATAAACTTTTCCGAATGGTTTTCTAGGGACCTTGGTCGGTGTAATAAGTTGACGGCAAAATGGCAAAATTCATGTTAAAAGATGAGATCCAGCCAATGCTTAAGAAAAAATAAATGAAGAACTCGACAGACGAGAAAGAACCGGTGTCTTGACGAAAATTGTGAACAGTCAATGGGCTTCACCGACCGTCTATGTGAAGAAGAAGCCAAAGGAGATCTTGATCTGCGCCGATTTCTCGACGGGGTTTAATGCGACACTCAAAAACTGTCATTATTCTTTACCTAGACCGGAAGAAATTTTCGCGAAACTAATTGGAGGGATTTTTTTTTTCAAAAATCGACCTCTTTGACGCGTATCTTCAAATACTAGTGGAGGAAGAATGTTCTAAGTTACTCTGTATCAAAACCCATTGTGGGTTGTACAACTTCAAACGTCTACCGTTCAGGGTACAGGTGGCGCCGGCAATTTTCTAACAAGTAATGGACACTATGCTGAGCGACATTGACTTCACGGTTTGATATTTAGACGACATATTAATGATCAGTCAGAATGTAGAACAACATAAGAAACATGTTCATAAAGTCCTCTCAAAATTCAGGATTAAGGGTTCAAATTGAAAGAATCCAAATGTGACTTCTTTTTTTATGGAGAGTATTAAATACACATTATCGATAAAGATGACATATGGCCAGATCCAAAACGGGATACAGCAATCAATGGCATGCCAACTCCCGAAAAAAAAGTTTCTTAGATATGGCAAACTACTACCATGTGTTTATGCCGAATATGCACAAGATACATGCCCCATTAAACGAAATTTTGAAAAAAGACAAGGACTGGGCGTGGACACTTGTTGAATACAAAGAATCATTCACTGGAGCGTGTATTATGCCAGATGAATCTCACAAACCAATAGCTCATGCGCCGAGAACACTTCTTCCTGTAGAAAAGAATTACTCAGAAATTGAGGAGTCGCTAGGGATTATTTTCGCAGTAACGAAGTTTCACCGCTACATTCACGGTATACACTTTACATTGTAGACGGAACATAAACTGTTACTGACCATCTTCTATTCTAAAAATTGTCTACCTGTGCAAACAGCAAATAGACTGCAAATTATAACTTTAAAATGGAGTTGCTACCGTCTAAAAAACTCTGTCATGCCGACGGACTATCCAGATTAATCCCGAAACAGAGAACCTCTTGAAGATACCGTAATTGCTTCTCTTCAATCAGAAGAAGAATTTAAAACTACATTATGCAACACAGTAAGGGAACTCCCTGTAATTCTCGACCTAATCAAACGAGAAGCTCTAAGCGATGAATTTATCAGGCAAACTAAACCCAAAATTTGTGAAAAGGACAAACAGACCAGATGTGTTCTCTCTATGCGACGAAATACTGCTATATAAGTAGCGAGTCGTCATTCCCACAACACTACATTTTAAGGATTTTTGTGAGACCTTCCAGATCAACCATATCACGATCGCTCTATACCACCCAAGATCCAATGAACAGGCCGAGCGTTTCGTTTTGTTGTATCGTGAAATGAAGAGATACACAGAGAAATGTAGATAAACTACTTTATTAACAGAGTGATACAACAAAGATGTATATACAATATTTACAGTCTCTCACAGTAGTAGGTGTTACTTCCCGAAGTCCGTGATAATGACAACTTCCCGTGCTAAGCGCACATTGTCTTTTATGCATCCGAGCAACCGGATGTCACATGGTAAGAACCACGACACAACATCTCCTCACCTCAAAGTTTTTATGTCCGTCGGTTTTGCTGCATTGGTGAGGGCTTGGGTACCTCAAACATCTCATAAATGACGGACATGTGTTCTTCTCGTCGTTCATTTGTGTCTGGCGTGTATATTTTTTTATTTGGTTAATATGTCTTCGTACCTTCCATTTTGGATGTTTTATTATGTACATTATATTACCAATTCTTTTTTCAATAATGTCCTCTATCCAGGTTGCTTTTCCTAAATAATAATTTAAGAAATAAATTTTTTCACCTGGACTATAGATTTTATTCAAGGTATTATTTCTTTCCTTGGTTTCCTTTTTTGACGGAATCATTTTATCAAACACTCAGCGAATCTTTTTAGCAAACATTAGTTCTGCAGGTGACAGATTCGCGTTACTATTTCCATTAGGCGTTATTTGATAAATAGAAAATAATGTTTGTAATTCTTCATTTTCCGCTTCTACCTCATTTGCCTTTTTGGTCGCACTTTTGAATACGTCGATAAATTTTTCTACCAAGCCATTTGATTTTGGATGGTACGTCGCCGATTTTAGTTTATTTATCGAGAATATTTTACAAAATCTTTCAAATTCTTTTGACGAAAATTGTGTGCCGTTGTCCGATACAATAGTTTCCGGCACACCGAATCTCGCAAACAGTTCCTGTAAGAACTTTATAGTGTTTTTACTTGTCGGCGCTTTGCATTTGAAAACTTCTGGCCATTTAGTAAAGCTGTCTACTATTATGGAAAAGTGTGTTTTCTTTTTATCGGCCTAGCATAGTCAATATGTAGACGAGACCACGGTTTGTCTGTCTTAGGCCATGGACTGAATTTTATGAGTGGTGCTTTTGCTACCGTCGTGCAACCTTTGCACGTATTCACTATAATTTCTATATCTTTATCCATACCCGGCCAGTATACGTAACTCCGCATAAGTGCCTTCATTCTGCACATTTCCGAATATCAGGTATGAAAATCTCTTAAAATTTTCTTTGTTATCACTGCAGGTACGACCACCCGATCTGCATAAATCAATATGCCATTGCACACTGAAAATATATTGTTTCCTTTATTTTTCTGATTTTGAATTCCTTTTTCGTGCGATTAATAAACTTATCAAATTTTGCTTTCAATTTTATTTCCTCTGGAGTATCTGGAAATTCTTTTGCTGTATTGTATAAAACGTATTTTACGTCCATTTCGGACCTTAAGGAAGCAATGACCGTCTCTTTTAATGGTTTATTAGTATTTGGAATTAATCTGGATATTCCATTCGCATGTGCGATTTCTTTTGACGGTAAGAATTCCATTTTGAATGAATAATTTAGCAGCATCGTTGCCAATCTCTGTAAACGGTTCGCAGTCTGCGTTGGTATTCCTTTTTTAGAACCAAATATTGCTAACAATGGACGATGATCCGTTTGTAATATGAATTCTTTCCCGTCCAAGTATTTATGAATTTTTTTTATCGCAAATATTATAGCTAAACATTCTTTCTCTATTTGCGAATAATTCCTTTCCGCCAGAAGCAGCGTCCTCGAAACATGGTGAATCGGTTTTAGTTTTCCTTCTTCTTTGTGTAACAAAACTGCCCCCAAGCCTAAAGTTGCTTGCGTCATTTGCAACATATATTTGCTTATTCGGGTTGTAATGCGTCAAAGTAAGGTTTGACATTAACGCAGACTTTAATTTCATGAATGCATTTTGACAGTCGTCCGTCCAATTCCACTTTACGTCTTTTTTAAGTAACTGATTCAACGTTACTGTTAATATATGCATATTTGGTATATAGCTATTGTAGTAGTTAGCTAGACCCCAACATGATTGTAATGATGCCATGTTCGTCGGTGCGGGCATGTATTTTATCGCGTCCGCCTGATTAGGATCAGGAGTTCTGCCGTTTTCATCACTTCAGTCAGTTAAGTGCGATACGGGATGCATGCTTTGGGTGATCATGTTTCGAAAAAGACATGACTAACTGGGCAGATGATTATCCCGCAGTAGGTTGTCATTACTATCTACGGTAGACTGGTTTCCAGGCAAGGCTATAGAACCCAATCTGTCCTATTATTTAACCCATAACTGGAGGGAAGGGACGGATTAATATCTTTCCCAAGAGTATTTGTGCGTAAGGGAATTACTTGTCCCAAAGATTTGCTTTTCGGCATAAAATATACACATTTTTCCAGACCCAATTTAAAACAAAATTCTTTTATTTTTTTTATCACTTCCATTACATGTTTCGCATGCTTTTCTTGATCATCCAAAAACGCTGTTTCAAAATCCAGATCCGCTAACATTGTATCCATTATTCGCTGGAAGATGGTGCGTGCTACCTTTATTCCATATTGTAGTCTCTTGATTTTGAATAACCTTCAGTGCGTGTTAATGGTTAATAATTCTGCATACTTTTCTTCCACTGGAATTTGAAGATACGCCTCTGACAAATCTAACTTATAATATATTCGTCCACCATTTAAATTTGCAAAAATTTCTTCCGCCATTTGAAAGGTGTAATTTATTTTTGTTAAACAATCATTAAAACCTGTCGTATAATCTGCATAGATTTTATTTTTTTTTTCTTGACATATACCGTTAGAGCTGCCCACGGGCTATAGTCCGTTTTTTTTTCTATTCTTCTTCTATGTGCCCTGTCCCTTCTGGACGTAGGCAGCCAAGGCTTTCAACGTCTCCCTATCCCTGGTAGCTCTTAGCACACCTTCTCCTGTTACACCATGCAACCCTCGTTCCATCATCTACCTGATTAGGTCCTTCAAATATGTTATCCGTTGCTTTCTCCTGTCTCTCTTTCCCTGTATCAAGCCTGTTAGTATCAGGTTCTCCAATCCCTCCTTCCTCATTGCATGTCTCAGGAACTTCAGCTGTCTCTTCCTGATGCTCAGTATTAGTTTCTTTTTTGTTTCTATCATTTCCAAAACCTCATCATTGCTCACATAGTCGTTCCATGATATTCGCAGCATCCTTCTGTAGAACCACATTTCAGTTGCTTCCAGTATTTCCTTCATCTTTGATGATATTGTCCAGCATTCACTGCCATATTGAAGAACTGACAACACATAGCAATCCAGTACTCACTTCCTTGTTTCGAGTGAAATTGTCCTGTTTCTTAATACTTTACTCAACTTCTGGAATACTTCCTTCGCCATGCCAATTCGCCTTCGGATTTCTGTGTCGCACTTTCCGTCTTCTGTTATAACACTTCCTAGGTATTTAAATTTTTGTACCTGCTTGATTTTAGTATCCCCGAATGGCATATTGTGCTGCCCTTTTTACTGATGACCATGCATTCGTTTTTCTTGCAGTTTATTTGTAGCCTTTTCTTATCACTCTCTTCAGCTACCTTCTGTAGGAGGTCTTGTTGTTTTCTTTCTGTGTATAGGGTACTGGTCTCTTTGGTCTGAAGACTGGCATCACATTTTCTTTTAATTCGAACCTTGCCTTAACTTTGGAACAAAATCTAAGTCCCTCTGAAAATATTTCTAGAAATTTTTCTTTTTTTTTAGTTAATTATTTAGTTTATCTGAATTTGTCGTAGTACCATCTATTTTATTGCAGACATTTTTTCTTGGGAGGTTAAATAGATCACATTCTTCTATCCAATCCATTCTAAATACATTTTGAGAATTACGCATGACGAATGGTTTTAATTTTCTTTCTTTTCCATTGAAGCAAACATTTATAAAGGTTTCACCCATAAATTTTAACCTTTCTCCAGTAACACTTTTTGCTATTTTTTTCAAGTTAAACAGGGTTGAGCATTTTGCTTTTTTTCAGCATTAATGATGGTAAAAATCAGACCCAGTATTTATCTGAAATTTTTTTTTTTTTATTATTGAGACAGATATTGATATATTTTCTTTGTACTTTCTCGGTTGTTGCCTGTTCAGTAGGGTACTGTACAAAGTTGTTTTTTTCTTCAAAGTTTTTATTTTTTATTTTGCGTCTACAGTGTGAAAATTTATATCCTTTGAACCCACAAGCATGGCATTTTTGTGTTCAAATGGACAGTTTTTACATAAATGCAATTCTCCACACCCATAACACGGATTAATTTTAAAATAAGGTTTATTTTTCTCACCTTGTGCTTTGTTCTTTATATTCAGTATTTGCTATATCCCGTTCTTCAATTTTTGTGTTGTCCCCTCTTAAATTTAAAAGACGTTGAGATTCTTCCGATAAACTTTTCAAAGTAATTTTTTGGTCAAGTTCCAATTTGGCTAATAACCGGGTAAGCATTTCTTTTTCAGACGGCAACATTAACCCCTGAATGAAAATTAAACATTTAAACGTGTCAGGTGTTAATTCATTTAAACGAAACTTTTCACAATGTCTATTTACCGTACTGGTGAAAGTTGTGTAGTCCTCAAAATCTTTTTTGTAAGATTTAAACATTGCCAACGAGTATTAAACAATGAACTTTGTTCTCCAAATATTTTCGTTAATATTTGAATAGTTTCTCGGATCGTCACTTCACCAGGGTGCCACGGCAGAATAAAATTTGCATATATTTTGTGTTCAGCTGCCACCAAATTTGCCTAGTAAAAGTCTTATTTTTTCTCGTCGGACCACTTTTCACAGTTTTTTTTTTTTTTTTTTCGAAAAATCCCTCGTACCTTCGAAAGTATGCCACGAATGTCACTTCTTCAGGTTTGTAAATAAATTCACCGACTGAATTAATTACCGCCTCTTGCGAGAATGTATTAGAATTTGCTGAATCATTTTCTTTTTTTGTAAAGCATTCCAGCACTTTCACAAATCATTTCTCTTGTCGTTCAATGCTCTCTTGAAGGCTTTTCAAATTCTCTAGCCGTTGTTTTTCCAGCTTTTCCTGTTCTAATTTGCAAAGTTTTAAATCTTCTTGGTATTGTATTTCTTGTTGCTTAAAGAATTTCAACATGACACTTTCGAAGTCCTCCATTTTTTTCTCTTTTTAACCCTTGAACGACGCTTTGTTGGTAGTTCGCTATGAATTCGAATCCTTCGTCGCCAACTGTTGTATCGTGGAATGAAGAGATACACAAGAAATGTAGATAAACTACTTTATTTACGGAGTGGTACAACTAAAATGTATATACAATATTTACAGTCTCTCGTAGGAGTAAGTGTCACTTCCCGAAGTCCATATTAAATCCCATGCTAAGCGCACATTGTCTTTTATACATCCGGGTGACCGGATGTCATATGGTACGAGCCACGATGCAATACTCTGACACTCTGAAAAGTGCCCTGAAGAAAGATAAGGGCACACCCACAGAAAAAGCTTTGCAACAGTTCCTTCAGGTGTATAGAATCACGTCCAACGACAACACGCCATTATCATTACCCCAAGCCGAGGTAATGTTTGCGCGTAAAATAAGGTCTGTGTTCGACAAACTACTTCCCATACAAACAAAACCCGGACGAACAAACACGGTACGTATAAAATGCTACCAGCCCGGAGAGAAAGTTTTTTCCTGGATGTTTCTGGATAATAAATCTTTCTGGGAAATGGATACAACTGAGAAAATAGTAGGAAACATGGCCTACATCATTAAAGGTTCCTAGTTTGCTCACAAAAGAAATTTAAACCAAATAAGGAAACGCCTGTCGGACGATGCTGACAGCGGTTCTCCTGAAGAGAAAGAAGTCATGGATGTCATTTACGATACATTTGACATGCCAATTCCACAAGCGTCCTCGGAACATCGACGTTTAAGGAGAAAAAGAAAAAATGACGGATTTATCGTCATTAATCCAAAGAGAAAAAAGAATCAAGACTCCTACGGAGTTGATACTTAGAAGTGGGTGAAACTTAGAAATTTACTCGTGCACACATGAACTCTTCCAACTATAAATAAGCAGCAGTTTCTGCTTTGTGGCAGAAGTCTATTCCAGTAGATATCTCTGACAGCTGGACCAAACATTCACGCTGGTTACCTTCTCATTTAGTATGTTTTGTACTACTGTTCTTTGTTAATGTATTTAGTTAACTCTATTCCTTCTTTGTGTCTTTATTTCTGGCCCACTAACAAGGTCACAGCATATTTTTAATGTGAAAAATGAACACTTTCAGTTTTTTTAAATATTTTGGAAACCTTGTTTGTATGGAATTCAACTTAATACTGTTGTGTGAAAACGAATTTTGAAAATGTACTTGGAGTCTAATATTTTATTATGAACATTTGCTCTGTTTATCAAATCTACAAACTTTTAATGTGGTTACTTGTCTTGAAATAATCTACTGACAATTACAACTGTGTAAATTTGTAAATAAACTCCTTGTTTTTGTGATTAAAATATACACACGTGTTTCCTCGTCATTATGCACAGCAACGCCCCTCTTGCTTCAGTGTCATTGATCGAATAGAAAGCGGTTAATGTCTCTGAAGGAATAGAAAGAGAATAATGTCGCCGAACAAATAAAAAGTGAATAATATTTCTGAACGTATCGAAAGCGAAAATATCATTGAAAGTATAGAAAATAAATAATGTCACCGAAGGAATAGAGAGTGAATAATATTAGTGAAAGAACTGGCGGCGGATAATATCCCTGAAGGAACAGAAAGTAAATCTTGTCCAGTTCATATTCTTCACCCAATGTTTTGAGCAGAAGGAATGGTTCATCCCTTGTTTCCTGTTTAGGATTACGTTTCCAGTTCTTTCTAATGTCTACTTCAACTCTATACTTCTAACGTTTTTGCCTAAACTCTGAAACTTTATTTTTCCCTGTACGAGTAGATGTGCTCACATTTGTCCACTTCATATTACGCCACAATCTTTTGAACAAGAGTAGATGCTTATATCTGGTTTCCTGTTAAGGATTGGGTTTCTCCTTCTTTTTATAGTTTTTTTTTTTTATTCTCTTTCACTCTTAGTAGCCCCTTGCGTCTTAATGGCATTATTACCTTGTTTGGGATGAAAAATAAAAAGAATAATGTCATTGATAGGATAGAAAAGATATGTCACTGAGAGAATATAAAATCAATAATATTTGAAGAAATAGAACGTAAATAATTTCTCTGAAAGTGTAGTAATTATAAAACTTGTATTGTAATTGTAGAAATGTTTATCAAAGTGCTTTGTGATAATTACTTAATGCTTTGGACTTTATCTTGTCATCTTGTGGATGTTATAGCGGGTATATCTTGTCTTATTTATTCTTTTCTAGTAGTAGTATGATTCCGTGCAGGTTAACGGAATTTGGCCTTGTGGGAAGATAGCCCACTATAATTATGAATTATAGATTATATGATTATAAATCAAGAAAGGCAATTTGAGTATAAAATAACATTTATATATATATATATACACATATCAATGTTTTCTTACAATTAAAATAATACTTGAATACAAGTCCAACGGAGGTTAGAACGTTCATGAAAAATAATATAACGCTGAAAAAGATAAAAGGCTTAAGAATGTGGAAGCGTCTTGTAGGTAAGGGGATGTTCATTTTGAAGTTGCCGCTTGTAAGGTAAGTACTTTGAGGAATGTCTTTGAAGAGGTCAGTAAGTATTTATGAGACAGGGGAAGGAAAGAGGTCGGCATAGAGCCAACATCCGGTTTCGCTTTTGCTCGGTCGGTCTCACCACAATGTTAACATGGTGACGGGTTTTATGTGAATGACGGGTTTTATGTGTATTTTTTAGGTAAATATGTATGTTCAATTTGCAAACAAAATTAGAAGAAGCATACAAAAAACTTGTTTCAGCTATGGACTTTATTCCTGTCGGATTTCTCTATATTTGATTGCTTAATAAATACGAATTTAAGCTAATAAAAATGTAAAATCACTTTTACATGCATGTACATACTTATACACATATCGCCATGTACGCACGTATACACACATATATACGCACATATACATTAGTACAGCACGTGAAACCTCTTTTACCCGCGCTTCATTCAGAAATATATAAGCTGATGTTCACACGTGTGTAGACCAGTTGGAATCTGTCTTTCGGAGCTAACAGTCCGAACGCCGTTAGTTCCTTTCCAACTCACATACTGCGCTAATTGCTTTTAGCAATTAGTTACACCAAAAATATTTCTCTCTCTCTCTCTTACAAGCATACTTCACTACATATATAGTTATATTCAACTACTGATTAGTACGAACATCATATTTCCTTTTTTCAGGAACTCTTCCAGTACGAACATTAATACATTTTCTTCAACATCCAAGAGAGAACTTTCTCTACGAAATCTTGCATGCACAAAATAATTCATCCTGTAACTATGTTTAATACATTGTTATTATTCTTGTTATATTGTTCTCTGAGTTATTTTATTATTAATATGGTGGATTGAACAACCAGTCTACTTTATAATGGTGACTCTACTTTCAAATTACTACCACGTCGTCCAGTCCACAACAAAAGAACACTTATATTTACGATTTAACCAACATAAAATCTATTTTCATTAGTTAATTAGCTTACATATTTTTTGCCATATGCGGACATAGTCGAGGATCAAATTAATACAGCATTTTATTTATTGAGAATCCAAAAGACAGAAAAATACATTCAGAGTTGATCCTATTCTTGGGCGTCAAAATGCATAAATACACATAATTTTGCCTTTTCTCTTTTGAGGGCCATGAGCCGTCCTCCGAGCGATCTGCATTTCTTACCCTCTCACCTTCTCTTTTGAGCTGCGTTTTGTTGATTCTCTTTCTTCTTCTTGCCTCGTCATCAATGAAAGAAAGAGCAAATATAGAGCCACGAATCTTCTGTTTAGACATTCAAGAAAATCAGACGACACACATATCTCACTCTTTCACTCTCTCTTTCACCTTGACATTTCTTCTTCCTCACAACTGTCCAGTAAATTAAGAGAGGAACAAAGAATCAACTCACAAACGTTTACTATCGTACACGCATTAAAAACAATAAATAGGCATTTCACTCTAAAGTACAATTCTCAACAATAACAAAATTGATGTAACATTTTAATTTATTCTTATGGTGCCCTTATACGTGGAATGGACATTTCTTCTTGCTATAAATACTAACCGGTGTGACTTCCTGTGACGCAGTCTAGAGACAAGACGCAGCCTAACTATACCGTTCAGACATACACTTCTATCTGCTGATCACTAACATTTGTTATTGTATATATGTTCTTGTTATTCTGATACACTGTTTCAACCTACCGTCTTGTTTCCATGTCTTACTTCCGGGCCCAAACAGGCCAGAACAACAACAGCTTGGCGATGAAGATTTTGCCAAAAACTTTGATTTTATTATTATAAAAGACCTTCTGATTTATTAAATATGGAGAGTTTGGTTATGTTTGACACAAGGTCATTTTTGTAGATATGGCCGAGCTCCCCTACATCCCTTTCATATTGTAACAAAATTAAATGTCTCTTGAGTATGTCTATTTTCCTTTTCTGACTTATGAAAAGCAAGAATACAAACAGGTAAACATGGTCAAGCTGAAATCAGCTCCATGCTGACTTGGGAAGACTGAACCTCTACTTCATGAGTAGGGCTGCTAAAACACGCACGACGATGTCATTGGAAAGTAGAAAATGAGTTGAATATATGGATCGGAATCTGACAAGATGACTAGAATAGTTAAAGATTAAGTAAGAAAAAAGTGTCTTCAATTTAACGTTTCAATTTAACAAGCTTCTTCAGAGATCCATTTTAGACGACTGATTTAAAAATCTAAGAGACAGTATGTTGATCAAGGTATGGTTTTATTGGTCAGATACGTGTTAAGTCGTCAGTGGGCCAAGGAAACAAACATTCCTCAGTGGAAACACTCTTACTGTGTGGTTCACACTTTGAAGCCAAGAACATAAGAAAGTGAAACTTTAAAATCTGAAAGCACATTGGGTTAGTAAAAGGTGCCCTACTAAACATCATCTTTGTTGTCATTTTTACAACGTTTCAGCCGTTGTACACTACAGCTTTCTTCAGGTGCTAGAAATTTTGAACCAAACCCTTTATTATGATCACTGGGGTATATTATTCTCATTCCTTGTGTGAAGCTACTTCTGGTAGTCATGAGTTATCTCCCTTTAACCTAACTGTCTAAGTTATTTGTTCACCACTGCTGTAGCCTGGTATTGAACTCACAACTCTTTGGATCAAGTCACTGGAACTAACCAACGTCTATATCCATTGGGCCATATGTCCTTGAGGAAGAAGGTGAGAGCAGACAAACATTGTAAACATGGCAACAAAGATGAGGACAATAGTCCAAAAATGTAAATAGCGTAACTACTACCTCATCTTTTGTAGATATGGCCGAGCTCCCCTACATTGTTTCCATGTCTTACTTCTGGGGCCAAACAGGCCACAACAACAACTTGGCAATGAAGATTTCACCACAACTTTTGATTTTATTTTTATAAAAGACCTTCTGATTTATTAAATATGGAGAGTTTGATTATGTTATGTTTCTTTGCAATCCTTGTGTAGAACTATATTTTCTTTTGCTTCAAGTCTCTTCTTCATCTGTGAGAAAATTTTCCAGCATTCACTGCCATATAAGAAAGATAAGATAGATCAGAGGACTGATATTACATAACAGTTCAGGACTCATTTCTATGTAGAACCACATTTTCTGTTACTTTAAGTCTTTTCTTAATCGGTAAGGATATTGTCCAACCATATATTTATATGACAATGAAAACTGATCAATTTTGCAAGAAAAGAAAACAACAAAGAAAAGCAAGAATTTCTTTGTGAGCAAACGCCATGAATGACCAAAGCAGTGGGAAGTGTGACAGAGAAATTCAAAAGCACATTGAAATAGCAAAAGACACTTTTCAGAAACTGCCTCATTTCCCTGCTTATAAGACTCTTAAATGCATTAGACGTTTCCTAAATTTTGAAGGAAGAAATCAGAAAAACCTTTTTTCTTGTACGTTATAGCCCTTTCTAATATCCCCAATTTTACCCACTGAATAGCATATATCTGCATAAAAACCTGGCAAATCATAACAAATTCATCACAGACTCAGGAAAAGTACCAAATTTCTGTTAACTATGTCAGAATGCATATTAATGTGTCATTGTCAATAATGATAAGTAAAAATGGCTGTTTCAACTTTTAGTGGGCTACAATATTTGCTCAGCAATAATT
This sequence comes from Ascarosepion bandense, assembly GCA_037127315.1. NCBI lineage: Eukaryota > Metazoa > Mollusca > Cephalopoda > Sepiida > Sepiidae > Ascarosepion > Ascarosepion bandense. Next base: position 1,532,390 of record JBBBDQ010001527.1, on the reverse strand, counting down.
GATACCATTAAGTAGCATAAGTATAATTACTTAATCAAGCAAAAATACCGAACATGTGCTAATAAAAGAATAGTATACAGTAGTATTATTCTTAAAGTGTCTCCCATAAATGATGTTGCATAAGAAATAAGGAAAGAAGGTGTTAGTTAAGCAGATGCTACTGTAACAGGAATTTTGTTTCCTGTCTCAGTATCTCAATTGAATAAATAGCATCTCTAAAGGCATTAAATCAATTTTGGAACACTAGACTTGAAATTGTCTTGCAAGCAAAAGAATATTGCATGAAATGTCTAGCCTCTGTTATATGATTTCTACTCTCGTATATGACAATGAAAACTGGACAATTTTGTAAGAAAAGAAGAAAACAAAGTAAAGTAACAATTAGTTTCTAAACAAACAGACTGAAGTAACAAAGGAAAACAATACAAGGCAATTAGATACATAGTCATATTCTGTGAAAAGGTTTGTCTTTTTCTGTATACTGAATAATTTGTGTTTTCAGATTTCATTGGAGACAAAGAAAAGAGTACGAGACTGTTATATGATATTTGTCCTCCTATCTGGCAGCAAATGCTAGAAAATATCCTCACAGATGAAGAAGAGACTTGAAGCAATAGAATTGTGTTTCTACAGAAGGATGCTGAGGATATCATGGACTGAACATGTGAGCAGCAACAAGGTTTTGAGGAGGATGTAAACAAAAAGGAAATTTACACTTGGCATCAGGAACAGACAGTTGAGGTTTTTGGGACATGTAATGAGGAAGGAGGGCTTGGAGAACATAATAATCACAGGAAGGATAGAGGAAAAAAGAGACAGGGGAAAGCAGTGTGAGATATACTTGATGGTCTTGAGCAGATGGATGGCAGAACAGCATTTCAGAGATATACCAAGAGAAAAATATTAAGAGTGACAAGGGACAGGGACAAGTGAAAATCTATGACCGCCTACATCCTGAAAAGACATGACACATAAAGAAAAAGATGTACAGTGAATAATAATTTCTTGTTTTTTGGTTTGGTTCTTCAAATAAAGTAAACGATAATGAAATTGAATTAATGCAATTTTATATTGTTCTTTATGCTGTAAAATTCACATGATGTTTTACAACTGAAAAAGTTTGATTTTTAATCATGCTTTATAGCAAAATAAACAGAGGTGTCACAACATGGGGTTAGGGTTAATGAGCTATTTCCAGCTATTCCAGTTACTCCTGTGTTGTGACTTTACTTCTCATTGAGTGTCCAGTGCTTACCACTGTGTGTCAGATAAGGTAACCCTTAATAAATGCTGAGCTAAAAAATGCACAAAATAATTTTAAAAATATTAATGTGAGTCTTAAAATTTCTTTTAAAAAACCAGTCTTTTATTTTTATATAAAAGAAAATGAAGAAACCAAACCAAATTCACCTACTATATTTATTTGTATGTAAAAATCGACTTTTATCCAAAAAAAAAATATTATTCCTTACATACCATTTGTGAATTTGAAGTTAAATTCCTACTTGTAAATATATATTTTTTTTCTATATTCCCTGACAAAATAAGGGGACAGATTGATTTTATATATTCAGGGATCAAATATACCATCAAATAAAATAATTATCAAAATTAGGTTCTATTAACTTCTACTATTTTCTTTTTTAAAAAGAATGGGATAATCTTTTTAAAAAGAATGGGATAATGTTTTTAAAAAGAATGGGATAATCTTTTTAAAAAGAATGGGATAATCTTTTTAAAAAGAATGGGATAATGTTTTAATCAAATTAAGATTATTATTACCTTTTTTATTAGTCTTTTATTCAGTTTATTAAGGCCTTTTTATGACATTTTTTACATTGAATATTCTCCAACAATTAAACTAACCTAAAATAAAGTAGTAATATTCACTGAGATATGAATTTGCAATCTAAATTCCAGCAATTCATTTCTCTCAGATGATATCTTAAACAATCTATCTATCTATCTATCTATCTATTATAATGAAATATTTCAGCACCCTCTATGAACATTATGGTGGACTAAGTCTATCATGAATAAATGAGCAAGAACATTTTCACTAGAGAGTCTTGCTTACAGATTGGAACCTGGTAGTATTTGTCTGTAATAATTCTTGTGCTGAATAAATCTTTTATTCCATTATGCCTGGCTTGATAATCTTTCCAGTTGAAATTACACTTTGTTAAATTGTACCTTTGTCCAGGATACAACATTATCTATCTATCTATCTATCTATCTATCTACACATCTCTCTCTATATATCTATCGACATCTCTCTCTCTCTCTCTCTCTCTCTCTCTCTCTCTCTCTCTCTCTCTCTCTCTCTCTATGTCACTTTTTATTTTTTGGTAACCCTTTCCTTTTAGTTCTTTTTGCTGCTTGCTTTTCATTTTTGTGCCACCTCCATTTTTGGTACCCTAAGCTAATGCTTTTGTTATTTAATGGTTAATCTATTCCTTCCTTTGGTATGACTAAATACTAAACTATTCACAAAGTCAGTTAAACTTTTAGTGTGTCAAACATCACAGGAACTAAAAACAATAACTTATTTAGAACCTACCATTTACATTAAAGTTGATAAAAAAATTTAAATAAATACAGGATTCATTTTTTTTTAAACAAAGGTAAACAGGAATAACAAATTAACAATCATATCGTCAACTCTCTTCATTCAAATCTTCATTCATTGTTGTTTATGTTAATTACTGTGTAATAAGCATATATATACTATATTTTCAACATATAAGATATGTTGGTATATAGGAAAGTCTTAAAATTTGGTAGTGACATTCCATGAAAATCAGTCTAGTGACCTACCATTATCACTGAGTCAACCCTGAATTTTCACCTATCACAATGAACAGGTTTTATCTCCGAGAAGCATCTGTTGAGATTTCATCACAACCCACACCACAAGTGGAACTTGTAAACATGATCCATTGCTAAAGATGTTGAACAAATGATTGGTTCACTGTACCACTCCAGTAAGTACCTGACTCCTCCTACTATCCTTTACATTTGCAAGAGCCAGATCAGGCCAAAAAGGTTGTACTACTGCCATGTTCATGAGTTGCCCATTCTTCACTGTCCAGTATTGATAGTCCAGAAGTGTCTCTGCCTCCTTGATAGTCCAGAAGTGTCTCTACCTCTTTCCTGCAGATGAAAAATTGCAAGCCTCTTACAACACAATTACTATTTCCAATAAGACCTGCAATACCATGCAAATTGTAATGGACCACCCTCATTCTCTTTGTATTACATTAGTGAGATGTAAGTTCCACTCAAGCAGATCCTTCCCACAAATCACTATTTTGTGAAACCAACTCCCAAAATCAAGCTTTCCCAATCATTACAATCTTAACCAGTTCAAGTCTAGGAGCAAGCATTATCTTCCCTATATATCCCATGAACTGTGTCTCATACTCACTATCTCGAGTGGCTCTTGTGCCTTTTACAGGGTGAGGATTATTAGAAAAAAATTAAATATATTTGAAAAATGCAATCAAGGAAAGCTTTCTAGAATCTGACTTAAATCTCACTGGAAAAACTGTTAGAATTCAAGCTGAACATAAAATCCTACATAGATTTTGGGTGTCAGATTTTTGCCTAAACAGTGTTTTATATACCATAAAATATATGGCTCTTAAACTCTGAGATAAATGCATTTTTATTGTTCAGTTATGGTTGTTTCATATCTTATTGTTGCTTTTTCTCATTGCAACATACTGCCATAAGACTGTTTACAAGAGTCAGATCAGATCCAAATTAGAGTATTATATTATACAGGGTGCCCCTAAATTAACATAATTGAAAACATGAATATCTGAATAACTACATGTCCCAGGCGAAGGATATTAAATAGCTTTCATGTTAAACAATAAAAAATCCAATGACTTGACCAAAAGCATTGTGAGTTCAATACCTGGCTACAGCAGTGGTGAGCAAAAACTTGGAGAGTCGAGTTAAAAAGAGATAACTAAGACATCCAGAAGTGGCAAGACTCATGAAACAAAAACAATCTACCTTAGTGATTGAAATAAAGTGTTTGAAATTCCATTCACCTGAAGAAGGTTGGAGCATACAATGCCTGAAATGTCATGAATATGGCAATAAAGATGAGGACAAATGTCCAAACAATGTAAATAATAAAAGATTTATTTATCAAAATTCAAGCAAAACGTTCAAACAGCTGTAGATTTCATAACCAATTTCATAAAGCTTTTAAAATCTTCAATATATGCACTCCCCATGAAACGACATATGTCAAGTCCGTATTCCAGCTCCTGCCAAACACACTATAACATGTCTTGTGTAACATTCTCCAGCACCTCAGTGTGGACTTATCTCAATGAAAATCTACCAGGAAGATAGATTGGGTGTGCCAACGATAATGACAATGTGCTGTTGAAATGGCTACCACATTCACCTTACTAGACAATTTAAGATTTTTTCCTAGGGGACTAAAACAGATCTATATCACCTCTTTTCATACAAGCTAAAAGAAATATAGACAGAGACTCACTGAGACACTGGAGAAAAAATTGGGGACCTACCTAACAATCTTATTTAAAAGAATGACAGAACAGAGCAAGTAAAAAGACAAACATTACTCAAAGCTACAAAGGATAGGAAGTTATGGAGAGATATGATTGCCCATGTACTTAACAGACATTGAAGAAAAACAATATTATTAAGTTGTTTGAATATTTGGGATGAATCATTGTTAATCATTATCAAATTTGATATTTGTTCATCTTATTTATATGTGGAATTAACTAACTTGTCTATTAATTTACCTTTTTTAACAACCACTAGATTGTTTTACCAAAGAACTATATTTGTGGAGAATTAAAAGTTTCTTTCTTTTGTTTTGTTTTATCCACAGGATGACTTAGAGATAAGATGTCTCGTTTTCTCTCTGGGGGAACCACATGTTGCATTTATCACAATGTAGTAATTAAAATACAAATACCCTAAGATTACTAGATTACACACAGCCTTATCAAATAATTCTAAAAACCAACAGATGAAGAATTTTCTCTCATAATCTTTCATAGGAAATTTGTACATATATACGAGAAAGGATATCCCTTCATAGACTTATTCATTCATCCTTTTCATATTCTTTTCAATTAGTTTTTGCAGACAATGTTTAAACACCAGTTTTTAACATACACTGATGTTAAGCAACATTTAGCCTGGTCACTACCTAGAACAGTGGCCACTTGGGAATGTAAGCTTTGATGTGTTAGAGGAATTTGAGATTTGAGGGTCATTATATCTACTTACATGCGAATACTGTTGGAAAAAGTACTAATCTACCTCTTTTTCCCCAGGTATGGGTTAATTAGTAGGACTTGCATCAGTAAAGCATTATTATCTCTAAAAATCCTTACAATCTGAAGAAATATTTCTATATTTAAATAACCTACAGAAGTTCGGTAAGTCATTAAAAATAAGTCAGCCAATCAGTTATGTGAAGGAAATATTTGTTTTGTTAACTGTATGTAATTATTTGTATATTCCTTCTAATTCTCTTATTTGAGAAAACCCTAACAAATTCACTCAAATTCAATACCTAGTATCAGATCAACCAAAACCTACATCATTTACCTAATAAATATGCTCATAAGAATAACTTGCATTAAAAGTCTTAAGTTGTTTGATTTTCTTTGATGAAACATTTAGCAGACACTACAGCTGGTCTTGCCAGATAAGCATGCATTGAAAATACTATCAGCAGCAGTGAGCCCTTTTCAGCTGTTAGGAATGTGCAAAAAAAAAAAAAAAAAGCTAAGAGTATACATAGCGCAAATCCAAAGAGTTTTTTTTTTAATCATTTCACCCCAAGCAAGGCATTCCACTGCCACTATTGCACAGGGATTACATAGGGGAACTTGAAGAGAAAGAGAGGTTAGATATAGGAAATGTCAGAAGGAGGGTGATAGACGGGTAAAGATACCAAGGCTGAGGGTTGCGCAGATGGGAAGAGCGTTTGAAAGAATGGATGCGAGTTAGTGTGTTAGGAGGTGTCTGTTGATCTTACGTTTAAACTCCTGGAGATTTTAGCTGTCGAGGAAGCAATCATGTGGAAGGGAATTCCACAGGTGGGAAGTGTGAGAAAAGAAGCTGTTGGAGTAGAAATTCTGGTTAGATCTTATCGGTTTCACTGTAAGAGGGTGGGACCTAGTTACTAATCTACTATCTCATGCAAATTCGTACCTAGGGGGCACCAGTGATCTAAGTTCATCGGAGCAGAAGCTGTGAAAGTATTTATAGAAGAGGCACAGGGAGGCCACGTCACGTGGCAAGTCCTTTTGTAATGTGTCAGACATGAGATAGGACACTAAATTTAGCGCACTGAAAACAGATGTGCATGGCTTAGACAAAACACCTAACCTCCTCTTTAACTCACCAAAAGAAAAAGTTCTTCATTTTTACAGGGACTATTCCTTGAAATTACTCTTTCTTTCAGGAACTATCCTTGAACATTCCCCAAACCAACATTTCCTGATAGAATAAAATTTTTTAGCTTATTTTATCTATTCTCTTGTTTATCTATTTTCTCAATTAATTCAACACTTTTAGTTTTTATTTGACATGACACCTTCTCAACAGCAAATTTAAACAAAATATAATAACCAATAATGTTTGTTGCATTAAGCAAGCATTATCAGTTATTATTTTTTATTAGTTTTTTTTTCTTATTTCTCTTACTTTTACACCAAATAATATTATTATGTGAATTTCTTATGCTAGCAAAATACCAATCCTTTGAGAGGCAAACAAAAAGTAAGTAAGTAAGTAAGTTGTCAGGAAAGTTATCTTGCCACTTTCAAATTTCTCTATAAAGGACATTTTCAGTTAAACGACTATTTTCTGAAGTTCTTTAACTCACCAACATTTCTTTCTTTTTACAGGGATGACTATCATAAGAACATGCATAGAATTTACACTTTCTTTCAGAAACTATCCTTGAATATTCTCCATATTTGCAATGCAAATATTATGATATATTTCTTTATACATTTTTAGTAAATGTGCTGAACTATTGCTAGACAGGGAAAAATAAATTGTCTTAGAGTTTCTGTATAAACATTTTCAGTAAGACATCAGTTTTTAAATTTCCTTTTGACAATATGCCAAGTGCACTTGAATTTTCTTCTCTGAACCACATGGCTATATAAAGCTTAAACAAAGCAATTTCTAATGAATGGATTTATTTTTAATCCAACATTTTTATTACTTCGAATATTATCATATTGCTTAATTCATGTTTGAAACAGACACATAATTTTTATTTATTAAACAATGTCTATCAGCTTGCACATTTGAGAAATCTTAGTAAAAAAAATGCATTACTTGGTAGGGATCAAATTTGTGTCCCCTTTTGTAGGGAAAACCACTGTTTGATCCAGTCTGCTTAACTTCACAGAGAATGACACAACAAACCAGGTTATATTTTTCCTTACTTGCTGTTTTATTCCCTGTCATAATTGTTCTAGCATAAGGATGGCCAAACCTTTCTGTGCAAGGGCATATTCAAAAATTGACAATTTTATAGGGTCACATAGTATACTAACCAAAATAATTAATAATTAAAATAGACAAAAGAAAAGGCATTTAAAGAAAAAATGCAGTTAATTTTATTAATTAATATTTTACAAAACTGTAGAAGGTTCATATAAAACACAGTTATTTGGAAAACAAAGTAACTCACTTTAAACTTTAAAGGAAAACAATTTTTATTAATAAGTATTTTTAAGTGGGATCTTCACATGAAACACATTTGAAATACAAAATAACCTTGTTTTTGAAAAAATCCATTATTTTATTAATTAATATTATAAAGTATAAAAACACATTTATTTGGAAAACAAAGTAACTCTGTTTAAAGAAATAAAAGAATATTAATTAATATTTTAAAGTGGAAACTTCAAATGAAACTCATATAAGGTAAATCAATTTAAAGAAAAAATTCATTTATATTTTAAAATAAAAACTTTACATGAAACACATTTGTTTGGAAACAAAATAACTCAAGTTAAAGAAGAAAAAATAATTTCTCTTTCAAATTTATTAACATTTCTTTACTAACATTTCTTGAATATGCAGGCAGGCTGATAAATGTAATATATATATATATATATATATATATATATATATATATATATATATATATTCTAATTTGAAAGATCAGCCAATTACACTACTTTGGTTTCAATAATTTGGTGTCTTCAGGCATTTTATATTAACTAACCATCCAACACATTTTTGAATGCATAACAGGAACTTTCAGAATGCATAAGCAAAAGTTTAAAATAAGTTGAAGTTATAGTCAAGACTAGCATAATGATATTGTAAATATTTTTATCCAGGTTTGTATGAACTGAAAATATAATTTCTAAGGTGTTTACATCCAGACATTACTTTCATTTAGCAACATTTCTCATTCTGGAAATGAACTGTGGCTAACTTCTCTTCTTGGCATATTCTGCAGACATCACCACCATTAGCCAGGTCTGGCCTTTTTTTTAATATACTCTAAGTTATATAAGGTTTCTTGCCATTTTTTCTTTTAATTTCCACATGTGGTTGGCTAGTTTAATGCAATTTTTAAGGATTTCTAGCTATGTTGACTTATGGTTGTACTATTGTCTTTTTTAATTCCCTTCAATACATCCTACATATATTTTTCTGTCTATTTCTATCTTGAACTTCTGCTTTGTAAAAACTCCTTTGGTTTTACCATCTCCATCAAGTGGACATTTTTTTTTATCTTTGCAGTTATATTTTTCATTAACATTATTTTGCTGCATGTTATATTTTAAAATTTTTTGCATTTTGTCTCTGTATTTCTATTGAATTTCAATTTGAAAATTTTTTTCCCTATTTTGGACTTTACTTCTAAATTAAGCAATAGGTTGAACCAGGTAATGTTTTGTTTTCTCACATTATTAATCATTTGCTTATTTATTTGAGATTTATATTCTAATTTATTTTTATGACTTCCCTAAAAACCCAGATTAATAAACACTTCCCTAAAAACTCAGATTAATTAATTAAAATACAGATAAGTTACAGCTACCAGCAATTTAGAAAATCGCATAAAGGGACAAAACAGAAAGAATTTAAAAAATAATGGGCAGCAAAATATTGTTAATGAAAAATGTAACTGCAGAAATAAAAGCAAATGTCAGAGTTTGCAAAACTGCAGGAGTTATTTACAAAGCAGAATTTCAAGATACGTGAGACAAACCACAATCTGACATTAAAAAAATTAATCTTATTTGCCTTTTAACACTTAAACCCAGTCTCTCTCTATATATATATATAAACCAAAATTAACAATTTTTCACTCATTTAAGTAAATTGGTGCTTTTTTTTAGGAGTTTTTTTAATTTTTTATTGAGTTCACTTCAAGTGAGGAATCAAGCCACTAAGACACAAATGGGTTACTGGGTGTGGAAGCATTAGAAAACAGAAAGATTACTAAATTGCAAGAACAAAAGAAGAGTAATTGAGAAAACAGCAGATAGCAATTGACATTAGATTTAAAGTTTTGAAGGTTAATGTTGAATGGAAAGCATGGAGCTGAAAGAGTGTTCTATAAGCAAGAAGTGTGAGTAAAGAAACTGTTTGCATATAACTTAGCTTATATGCTAACATATAACTCAACTGTAAATTGATAAACCCTCTTTGCTAATCTAGTACTGCATTTAAATTCATGAAGTGTAGGTACCCTGATAAAGAGTTCATGCACACAGTTGGCATGGAAGGCATAGGGAGGCAACTTTATGGTGGTAGGAAAGTGACTAAAGCTGAGACACCAGGTCAGGACCAATAATATTGCTGATTTTTCTTTGGATTTTATCAAGGATTTCTAGATATTTGTGGGAGCATTGGTTGAATGATAGACATAGAAATGTAACATGATTTGGACAAGAAAAATTATCTAGTATGATACAGTGAACTAAATTCCTTAGCAGCTGACCTAGCAATGGATTCCATATAGTTTTTCCACTTCATGTCAGCAGAGAATGTTAGCCTGAAAAGGCACAGCAAGTCACTCTTCTGGAGGTTAGCATCAGCCATGCTGATGGAAGGCAAAGAGGAGTCTCTCAGATGATTGATTGGGAACAGTTTTTTGTGGGGGGCATTACAATAAAAAGCTACTTAGATTATTTTTATGGATTTAGATAATTTGATAAATCTATTTTTGGCTCAACTAATTTGTAGTAATGTGAAATGGTCAATAACAATGGGTATGAATGCTTTAAAACATAAGATTATTAAATAGCACTGTTGTAGCTCCAACAAATTATAGAATTTTATAGAAATTTTAACATTCATCAAAATTCTCTATGTCCACTTATTTTTAAAAGCCAACATTATATTTATTTTGCCTCTTCTTTAAATGTAAATAGTGATATTTTTCTAACTTACAACTGAGTTTTGACAAGATCATAAATTCTTTCCATACAAATATGAAATATTTTAAAAACATTGACAGAAATATTGGTTATACATGGCAATTTAAAAAGTTTTAAATAAAAATGAATAACACAGCTGAAATATTTTCGAAAATATGCTTTTAAAAATTGTTATCCAAAATGTTAATACTTATGCTGAAAATGCAATATGTTAGTAATATATAAAAGACTGATATTGAATAAACTGTTTACATGTATATATTTACTCTGCCTTAAACACAGAACTTCACACTTGGCCAGAACTGGATTAAATTGTTTTCCTTATTTTAGATGTTAGAAGTTTCTTGATTCTGGATACTCTAACCCTACAGTAGCCCTTTCCTCATTGCATTTAAAGGGGTGTAATATTGATGCCAGTGTGACACTGATCGTGAAACTGCTCCATTTTTGCCTTTTGCCCATGTCTATATGCATATATATTATGGGCTTGGTAACATCAACTCATTTGAGAAAATAATTAAAGTTATCAAGAACCTATACTGGTAGCAAACCACCTGCATACAGGCAGGAAATGAATTCAGCAGATATACGAAAATAGAAAGGAGTTTTAAGATACGGATGTTCCTTCTCATCAGATCTATTCAGTATGTACAGCAAAAGAATTCTGAAAGAGCTGGAAGTCCTGCCAGGATTCGTCATTATAAGTCACAATCTGAACATTATAAGATATGCAGATGCTACAGTACTGATAGCAGATATGGAAAGTAGCAGGGGAAAGTGAGGAGAAAGGGCAAAACATAAACTTCAAGAAAACTGAATGCATGGTCATCAGCAAAAAGAGGAGCCAAAAAATGTCAACTACAAGTTGAGGACACTAAAATCAATGAGGTGCAGAAATTTAAATACCTGGGAAGTGTTCTGACAGAGAATGGAAAGGGCAACACAGATCCGAAGGCACATTGGCGCAACCAAGGATGCATTTATTTCAAATTTAATCAGAGTACTATGAGACAGGAAAATCTCACTGGAAACAAAGAAAAAAGTACTGGACAGCTATGTGATATCTGTCCTTCTATATGGCAACAAATGCTGGAAAATCTCTTCAAAGATGAGGGTGAGACTTGAAGCAACAGAAATGCGATTCTACAGAAGGATGCTGAGAATAACATGGACTGAGCATGTGAGCAACAAAGAGGTTTTGGAGAAGATGCAAATGAATAGGAAACTTATACTTAGCATCACAAGAATCTGAGATTTTTGGGATACATAATGAGGAAGGAGAGCTTGGAGAATCAAATACACACAGGATGGTTAGAGAAATTGAGAGACAGAAAAGCAGCATGAGATATCCTTGATAGGTTTGATCAAGTTATATCATATATATTTACATGGAAAGCAGAGTGTAAAGAGAAAGAAAAATGAAGGGTCTCACCTATTATACGGAGATATTCCTATGTCTGAAAAGGCCATGTTTAGGACTCTAGCTTCAAATAGACTGGATTCATTTATGTCCTAGGCAAGGACATATTCCACAAATAAAAAACAGCAAGTCTTGTGTTTTCCCAAATTGGAGACTGTGAGCTGGAGTTTCATTCTATATCTGAGGAAGATATATTCCTAAAGGGAAAAGGCAGCATGGAGATGTAAACTGCTGGGAAGGAAGATTTGGTCTCTGCCCAGGCCATGAGCAGTCTGGGCTAAAGAAAGCAATCTATTGCTTTGGTAGCTGTTAAACAAACTGAATTTTAGCCATTACTTTCATCACTGTATGGTGTGATGATGCTAACATATCACCCACTTGATTTATCTCCAACAAAGGAAGATAAACCCCTTCTGTATCCTTGTACTCACTGTAATACTGACATCTGCCATCAATACTACCCAATCTTATCATGATTACCTTTAGATATTCTTAATCATTTTACCTTGAGCACTACCACTAAGACACAATGGGATTCTTGGAGTAAAAGAAAATAAGAAAACTTTAGTGATGAGAAAGGACACTAAAATAACAGGGTTCTGGAAGGAAAACAAAACACTGCAATTGATGTTGCATTTAAATATGTATAATCTCACTAATAGGTATATTTTAACAGTATCTTCAGTCATTTTTTTTAATCAATTCACTCTAACCAAGGTGATAATGCAACTAAGATGTAAGAGGCTACTGAGAATGACATGGAATAAGAAGAATTTAAATGAAACTGGAAACCCAATTCTAAACAGAAAATTCTCTTCCTATTCAAAAAACTGGCAAGGAACATGAACTGGATGATAGACAAACCTATCCATTCCTATTGAAGGAAAAAATTCCTTCATTCTCAAAATTAGACAACCAGCCACTAGGTGACCAGCAGTCTTAAAATATTGTTTGTATAGTCTACATTATATACATTGTTTTTTGTTATGTTTGTCTAATGATGATAGACTCTCCTATTGTCTTTGACGTATTGAGGCACTAACAGTTCAGCTCTTAGAACTTATCAGTCAGTCTACCCACACAGATAATTTGATCATTATGGTGAAGGCTTGTGCAGAACAAACCACACTTTTTGGATGAACTGAATGCAGAAAACTGTGCCACAAAGTCTCCAAACCATCTTCCTTTGTTTTGAATTCAGATTTGTCTTTCTCCTAGACTGGTTGACAAGGTTGATGAGCCCAGTCTACTCTTTAACTTATAACTGGAACAGGTGAGATTGATGCATTCATTTCCCTAGAGTATTTGCATGTAAGTGAAATTCAGCCAGTTAAGTGCCATATGTGATACACACTTGGGTGATCATGTCTCTTTCGAGACATGACTGACTGGGTAGAAGATTATCCCGCAGTAGGTTGCCATTGCTTTCTAATGAACTTAAATGGAATTCAAACTCAGTTGCTGTCTATTTCACCCACTCACATATCCAAGTTTGCCTAGAAATTCCTGGTAAATAACAGTTATAATTTTTTTTTATTTTTGCTTTTAGTCATGCACTTTTCAGGCCATAATGGATTTTGTTTTTATATACATCAGTATATTACTTTTGAGTACATATTGATGATGTAGGGATAATTGCTACCAGATGATTTTCAAAATGTTTCTATCAGTCACCTATTTTTATCTACTTCTTCAGAGTGATGTTGGTTGCTATTTTTGCTTAGTTTTATCTATTTCATTCAAAATGAAGTTAGTTGCAATTCTTACATGTTTTTATCAATTTTTTCACCGTGAAGTTCACTTCCTGTAATAACATATAGTTTTCTTTATAAAGTGAGTATTACATTTCTTTTTACTTACAACTGTTAATATTTGTTGGTAGAGCAATTCAAGTTAAATGAAATCATTACTACTATTAATTCTGGCAATATAAAGATGGTCATCATTTGTCTTTGAATATTGTATTATATGGCAACACACTGGAACGTATTTTTTCATTTTAGCTACAGTCCAGTTGATAGCATTGACACTATAAGTAATAACAGTGATTTAAAGTTTATTTTACTCCTTCCTCTTGTTCTCCTTTCCAGCCTCCTTCTGGTTGTTCTTTTTGTTCTTCTCCCCCTCCTCATCCTCCTTCTTCATCATCTTTTTGCCTTTGGCCAGCATTATAACAAAATCTTAGGAAGCGAACATTAACCTCTCTGCCACAACTAATTCTCCAGTTGTCAATATGGTTGACAAATGCCCTATAAGCACTCTATCAAGATTATATCTTGACTAGACAATTCATACATGCCTTATACAGCTTTGAGACAGATTCTAAAACATTCCTGTTGTACCCCTGGTAATGCAGAAGTTCTTCACTGGAGGAAGAACAATACTTAAAGGATAAAGTACAGAAGCACTTTATTTAATCTTCAATTCATAATTGACATGTTCACTTTGATTTGACTGCATCTAAAACAAGATAAATGTGCAAGTTAGAATCTTTTCCTTTGTATTTAAAATTTTCTGCTTTTGGCCAGGTCGTATTTTTTTAAAAATCTGAAAAACATTCTTAAATATTTTTTCTGAAAATATTGCAATAAGATTTGTATTTTTTACTTGAACTGAATATTTCTCTTAACCACTAGTTTTTCTTGTATTTTTATGTTGTAAAGGGGCTCTTGATTTGTGACAGATTCATTCCTACAATGTCTTGTCATTTGATTTTCTGTGTAAGTCAGAACAACTCATGATTTTCCATGAATAATTACTTACATTACTCACAAATGCAAATGCAATATTAACAATCTAGGACATAACAACACATTTCTATGACATATATTAACATAATTGGGACTCAAAAATACACATGAGGACAATGTGGCATTTCTAAAAAATATTTTGAACTGATTCAATCTTTCCTATGAAATCACAAAATGAAAATTCTTCTGAATTACCACACTTTGAGATCTTTCTATAGTAATGATCTCTAAGGATCTATCCTTAGATCTACATTGCTCCTAATTTTCATCAGTGAACTTCCTGATTGTTTCAATTCTCAACTTGGTATCTGTGGTGATGACAATTAATTATTCCTGTCTTAATAATCAGATCAGTTTGATAAGGTCAAATTAGCAGCTTATCTCAAAAGTGACCAACCATCTGCTGTTAACTGGAACAAGAAATGACTTGTTAATTTGAATTCCTTTAAAGCAATACTTTTTATTAATCATACTAGAGACCTCTTGCTGACTTCCATCAGCATGGCTGAAGCTACCCTTTAGGAGAGTGAATTATTGTGCTTTCCCACACTAATGTTTTCTACTGACAGAGAGTGGAAAGATTATCTTAAATCAGCTGCCAAGAAAGTTGGTTCACTGTGTTGTGCCAGGTAAGTTTTCTCATAAGAATCTATCTTAAATATTTGTCCATACTTCAAATATTACTGCCACATATGGTCTACTACTCCTTCTATATACTTTATGTTTCTTGACAATATCCAAAGAAGAATCCACAGGTTCAGTTAGGAAAAAAAGAAATTACACCAATAAACTAATACACTATTCCAATTCTGTTGCAGATGACACAATAGATATTTTATCTTATGTTTACATTTGCTAATGAATTCTGTTTTTTAATAAGTATTCTGTTATAGTTGCTCAATCTTTCTATGGCAAATTTTCCTTCTATGTAAAGCTTTTACTTAGCGTTTTTACATGAACTTCATTTTTTATAAATTCTTCAAGCAATACTAAGATACTTACTCATTTTTCTTTTAATCGTCCAATAATATGCTGACAGTGTTGTAGTGTTTATGTATTCACTGAGTTTAAAACTCAATTTATGATTATTGTATCTTTTTTCCATTCATTTTCAATAGCCCCTATATATTTATTCTCTTCCTTAACTTTATAATTATTTTCTATCTCTGTTTTAGCCAAATAAGCCACAGAAGATTTCATGGTTTAACAAAGTTAAATTAAGCTGTAGATACACAATCTTCTGTGGCTGAGTGGTAAAATACATCAGATTTAATAATGGCCTCACCTATGTGCATAGGAGTCGCAATTCAAATCCTGCTGGAGGATAGATACTTTCCAAACAAGGTTTCTTGATTATTCAGGCTGGTGGATATATATAAATCTACTTCTTAATTATAGAAAAACTTACTATCCACTCAAATATGAATATCCATTAAAAGTAATGTTCAAGCAAATAAATATGTTGCTTAATACCATTTTGTAATCGATATATATATATATATATTAATCTGTAAACATCTAATAACAGACAAAACATTCTCTGTACCCAACACAAAAATAAAATTACACCCACCAAACCTTACTTGTGATAGCAAAGACATCATCTACTTTCTCTTCTGCTCAATTTGCCCCAACAGTGGATATATCGGCGAATCCGGTAATAGCTTTAGATTTCGCTTCAATAATCACAAACTAAATATACGACAAAAAAATGTATACTCCCCAATTGCAGCACATTTTAATCAACCCGATCACACTTTAGAAAATTGCAAATGTTTACTAATAGACTCCAATTTTAGTTCTACATACACACGCAGAAAGAAAGAAAAATACTGGATTTTAAAATTAAACACACACAAGCTAGGGTTAAATAGGGACTTAGGTGTGTTGAATCTCTACAAATATTTCAATAGGTAAAAAGAATTTTCTTTCAGATATTCCAAGGAATTTTTTATCTAAAACAAACAGACTTTCTCCACGGACGTGTCGCGTGTTGATTGGTTGACCGAAAATAAACAAACGGACATGCCGCATGCTGATTGGTTTATCGACACCACGCGATATAAACAAAAAAATAGATATTCCAAGAGATTTTTTGTCTAAAACAAACAGACTTTCTCCACGGACGTGCCGCGTGTTGATTGGTTTACCGAAAATAAACAAACGGACGTGCCGCATGCTGATTGGTTTATCGACACCACGTGATGTAAACAAAAAAGTATTCGGACGCTATCGTAAAATACGTTTCCAATTCTAATTTAAAAATCACTTGTTTCTGATGAAGGACCGAGGACGGTCTGAAATATAAAAATACAATAAAAATAAACAAATACTGTTTAAAAAAGTACGTTTTTAAATTCAAAACTTTTTATTAATATTCTTTCCTATATATATATATATATATATATATATGAAATTTGAAAAAAACAGTTACCACTCAGGCAATATATGCATAACTCTTCAGCAATGAATTGAGTTCTTTCAGTGACTGGCGTGTGTATGCCACTTATATATAGTACACTAAAATTTTCCTTCTCTGATACCATGTGCCTATGGCTTAGGGGTTAGCGACACTGACTGACACCAAATCAGTCAAGTTTCGATCCCGGTAAGAGGTGAATGTCTAGCCACACTGATGAGCTGTGATACACCGAAACAGGCTTGTATATGGATGGCAAATATATATATATATATATATATATATATATATATATATATATCCGTCTTTTCATATTATATATATATATATATATATATATATATACTTCTTAGGGGATATGTATATTTGAAATAGACACACTCTTGTTTATGTTTTAAACAGTTCAGTTTGCATTGCAATTGTTGGTTTGCATCCTCAAGAAATTTTAATGTAGAAAATGTGTGCTCTGGCAGGGTTTGAACATGTGTCCCTTTTTTTAGGAAAAAACTACTGCTTAATCCTGCATGTCTTACACTGCTCGGACACAGTGGGTGAACAGCCCAGCCAAGTTGTATTTTCATTTTTAACGGAAGCACATTTCTGCTTCCAAATTACTTTTCTCAAAAGTTCATATCTGTTCAGTTTTGTATCCAAAACATAAACACAGCAATTCCTAAAGAATTAATGGATTCATTTTTTTATCTGTTTTTTTTTATTTGTCAGTCAGTCTAGAGTGTGCCATATCTAATACATAAAAAAACCATTACCTGTTTAGAAACACACACACACATATATATATATATATATATATATATATAATGTACAAATCTATATACCTGGCTCATTGTGGATAATCAAATGACAAAATTGAAGACACATAAAAATCTGTTTTGCCACTAAAAGAACCTTCTTCAGACTGATAATTTTATTGTATTGTTAGAGTCATTCTTATATAATAAAATATAAAATAACAATTATAACTATAATTATGAACAATATAATAGTAGTAACAATGATAAAATTAATTATAAATAAATGTAATTACAATTAAAATGTTAAATGTAATTAAACAATTATAATAAAAATAAAAGATAATAGTAATTAAAAAATTTAAAATATTTTAATGAAGATAAAACTAAGAAATTTAATAAAAATAACAGCAATAGAATAAAAAAATTATAAAAAAAATAAAAAATAGCTAATTAAAATCAAATTAAACATCTTAATTAAAACAATAAAAAGGAATTAAAACATCTTAATTAAAAACAATTAAAACATCTTAATTAAAAACAAAAAACACTTAAAACACCTTAATTAAATACAATAAAAACAATTAAAATGGTTAATTAAAAACAATAAAAACAATTAAAGCATCTTAATTAAAAACAATAAAAAATAATTAAAACGTCTTGATTAAAAACAATAAACCATCTTAATTAAACAATAGAAACAATTAAAACACCTTAACTAAAAACAATAAAAACATTTAAAACATCTTAATTAAAAATATCTTACTTTAAAACAATTAAAATATCTTAATTAAAAACAATTAGCATCTTAGTTAAAAACAATTAAAACATCTAAATTAAAACAATAAAAACAATAACACCTCATAATTAAAACAATAAAAAAAATTTAAAGTATATAAATTCAAAACAATTAAAATCAATTAAAACATCTTAACTGGAAACATTATAACATCCTAATTAAGAACAGTAAAAACAATTAAAACATCTTAATTAAAAACATTTAGCACCTACTTTAAAAACAATTAAAAAAACAATAAAAATTGAACCATATTACTTCAACACAATTAAAAACATTTTAATTAAAAAATATTAAAATAATAGTAATAAAAATAAATAGCAATAGATTTTTTGGTGGCAGTAGAAACGTCTAGATGCAGAAATATCAAAAACTTTATTGCTCAAAATTTCTGTTTTTTAATTTTTAGTATAAATTTATAACTCATATTTGTATCTATTTACCTATCATATATATATGATATAACACTTATATATATATATATGTGTGTGTGTGTGTGTGTGTGTGTGTGTGTGTGTGTGTGTGTGTCGTACTTATCCATCAATAAAATATTACTAGTTTGAAAAAGTTAAATTCTTTCTATGACCAAAATATGTTACTTCAGAATTTTTTCTTTTTTCATTTGATTGCTCACATTATATATATATATATATATATATATATTGAGTTGTCAGAAAATTTTCATTTTCTTTTTCCAATATTATTTGAATTAACATGCAAAATATTTTTACCATAGTTTTATTAGCCTTTTTAGCTTTATTTTTCTCATACAACTTTTGTTTGTCATTTCATATTATTGATTGATTTGTTAAAATTATTGATGAATAATAGGATTAAAATAAATAAAAAACAAATAAATTCATCTGACAACCCAATAGATGAGGGCCGTCTGCTTAATTTCAAGCATGACTACTTTCTTACATGTAAGAAATTACCTATAACTTAAAAATATTATAGTAACATATTCTGCTCAACTGCGGTTGCTATGGCTTCAGTACACTGAGTGTCCCAAAGACACTCATGATTTAGAGCAAAAGTTCCCAAACTTGTTACAATTGCAACCCATGATTCATGATCACAGTTTATGATGAAACACTCAAATTTACTGAGAAAAAACATATAAAGGAATATAACAAATATTATTTATCTGAATAGGTAAAAAGTGACTTCCTTTTTATGATGATGAATTATTAAATTGAGAGCATGACCAACCCTGATTCATTAAGCTGGTCAAAACAAAATACTGCTTGATACAACAACAGCCTTGCAATGAAAGCCTGAGTCTTGAACTATCTGAACAGATAGTGTTTAATTAAAGCTAATTCTAATGTAATTCTAGTATAACATTTTACAACCCACTAACAATCCACCAGTGAGTCATGACTCAAACTTTGGGAAATACTGGTTAAGAGGTTTTGTGATCATAATAATATTCATTATTTATTATTGTCAAGTAATCATTATATCTGTTCCTTATTAAATTCACTTATTCTTCCTGAATATGGAGCATTGTAAAATTTCACTATTGACTTGTTACATCTTCTCCATACTATTGCAAAATAAATTTTGAAATTGTATTTTTAACTAAATAAAAAGTATAATATACTAAAAATATTCCTTACTAGCAGTATAGCCTGGCATTGCTTGGATGTAATGAAAGCTTTTAAACTAATCCATGGTCCTGGAGCTCAGACTCTTTGGACGTTGGCACGAAAAATGTAGGTTGTTGAAAGGTTGATCTCAAAGCTGTAGAACTTGCTAAAATGAATGGATGTAAGTCAAATTTTGATTGCAGGTATCAATGGCAAAAAAGTTTTCCGTCACAAACTGAATTTTGAAGGTTAACTAAGTCTTCTGAGTAAATGGTATGATGGCTGAGACTAAGCACTACAATTATACCTACTTAGAGTGAAACCCGAAACAAAAACCAAAATAAAAGGGCTGAAAACCTGATTTTGATCAGACCCGATTGGATATCGGAGTATTGATTTCCAATATTGGAGTCAAAGAAGTCATTCAAGGATAAACTAACCTAAGTAAGTCCATGAAAACTTATCATACCAGTCAGGAGTAAAATTGGAGAAAATGAGCCATATTGATGGCTGAATATTGGTTTTTGATTTGATTCAATAAAATATCAGGGGTATGCAGACAGACACAAACACACACAAACATCTTGCCTTTTAGTTCCTTTTTCAGTACATAGATCAATAAAAATACATCCATCAATCTTAATTAAAATTATTTTAATTCATGCTAAAATAGCAGAAGATGCATTCCAAATGCTAAACAAAGAAAACTTTTGGTAGAAACAAAGAAAAAAATGCTTAATTTATATGAATTGTTTTCCTGGTAGCAACAATCTCCAAATATTTAAATACAATGTCAATTGCCATAGTCTTTCTCTCACTGTAACCCTTAGCACACTAGAGATGGTCCCATCTTGCTTGGAGTAAAATGAGTAAAAACAAAATGTGATGTCTATCTTCTAATATGGCAGAAAATGCTGAACAATTTCCCCACAGATGAAGAGAAAACTGGAAGCAACAAAAATGTGGTTCTACAGAATGATACCAAGTATTCTATGAATTGAGTGAGGAAGGAATGAGGAATTCTTAAAGAAAACATATACTTTTATATAGAAAGAGACTGCTAAAATGTCTTGGACATGTAATGAGGAAGGAGGGCTTAGAAAACACAATTCTCACAGGCTATATCAAGGACAAGAGAGATAGGGAAGGCAATGAGCCACTGATCTGACAAGCTTTTGTGAATGGATGACTCAACCATGAAAAATTATAGATGCTGCACAAGGGATAGGAAGTTATGGAGAGTCATGACTGCCCACATCATGACTTTGAAACTGAGGCAGGAACTCCATGATGACCATTAATGAGAAACCTGAGGAAAAAGTAAAATCAATAAATTATGAAATTATTTACATTTTTTTTTAACATTTCACACCAAGCAGGATGAAATGTCACAAGGTTACAAGGGGTTACAGGGAATGAAAGAGAATAAGAAAACATTAGTGAGGACACTGAAAAAACAAAATTCAGGAAGTTAGAAGATGATGGCAATTACATTTAATTTTTTGCAAATTGTAAGTCACAGGGAAGAAAGAAATCAGAAGAGAATTCCACAGGTGAAAAGTGATGTAAAAGAAATGAGAATAGAATAGTTGTATCTAGTTATTACAACAATAAAAGAATGAGACCTAATAGCCAATCTAGTAGTATGTTTACATACATGTACCTAAGATATCAAGGTAGTGAGCTCATAGAAATTGCAATGAAAATATTTATAGAAGAAAACAGAGGTAAGTCACGTCATGACTGTGAGAAAGTGACTGAAGTCAAGATGACAAGGCAAGTCTGACAATATTAAAGATACTTCTTTAGATTTTGTCAATAATATTGAGAAATACAGAAGGAGCACCAGACCAGATATGAGAGCCATAATCTATGTATGGACTAATGGCAGAATGTAAGATGGATTGTGATGAGAAAGATTTCCAGGCTTGACATCATGAGCCAACGTTCTTAGCAGCAGAGCTAAGAGTTGATCCAATATAATTATTTCATGTTTTCTTTCTGGGTGCAAAAAAAGATGGATTCATATCTTTCCCAAGGGTATTTGTGTATGTGAATGTAATAAATCTAACTGGAATTGGAACAAGACTCTCTGATTTTCAATTCTGTGTCATTATCCATTACACCACCTGAGCCTTACAGCATTTCCATATTGTTACCCACCTGGCCAGGCTCAATGTTGCTTAATTTCAATGATCAGATAAAAACCTGTGTTTCAATATGATATAGCTGTAGGTCTGAAAATCTTAAGAACAGTTCATGTGAACATGGGGAATTAATATTTAAGAAGAAAAAGAACTACAAAAAAATTAAATTGTTACTGAGATCAGTTGTTTTGTTTTTAATCATTTCTTCCTAGTAGAACTGCTACTAGTGTGCAGCAGGTTACAGTGACAAAAAAGATTGGTTACATGGAGTGTCAAAGAAAAAATAAAAAATGGATGAGCTTCAAAGAGATAGAATATGGCAGCTGACATTGCTTTTAAATTTTTGGTGATTGTAGTTATCAGGGAAGCAAGTAAATGGAAGTGTGAGAAAAGAAACTATAAGAGCAGAAGAGGTGGTTACATTTATCTATTTCAATCATAAAAGGGTGAAACCTAGATGCCAATCTAGTAGAATGTTTAAATTCATGTGGTCAAAAAAATCCATCTTTTTTTGGGAAAGATATGAATCCATCTTTTTTTGCACCCAGAAAGAAAACATGAAATAATTATATTGAATCAACTCTTAGCTCTGCTGCTAAGAATGTTGGCTCATGATGTCATGCCTGGAAATCTTTCTCATCACAATCCATCTTACATTCTGCCATTAGTCCATGCATTGAGTATGGCTCTCATATCTGGTCTGGTGCTTCTTCTGTATTTCTCAGTATTATTGACAAAATCTGAAGAAGTATCATTAATATTGTCAGGAAAAAAAACTCATCAGAGTAGTTGCCATGAAAATATTTGTAGAAGAGACAGGGGGAAGCTACATCATGTTGGTGAGAAAGTGACTGAAGTCGAGATGTCGAGTCAAGATCCTTCTTTGGATTTTGTTGAGAACCTTGAGGTGAACAGCAAGGGAACCAGACCAGATATGGCCACAGTATTCAATATACGAGCAAATGGTAGATTTATAAATGTGCAAGATATATTCTGATGAGAAAAACTTTCTGGTCCGACGCAATAACCTAACCTTCCTAGCTGTAGATGCAGCTATGGATTCAATGTAGTTGGTCCACTTCAGGTTGGTTGAGTAGAAAACATGAGATCAAAAAAACACAGTGAGTTTCTCTCCTGGAGGTTAGCATGAGCCATGCTGATGGAAGTCAAGAATTTTTCTCTATGACAATTAAATGATAGCAGTTTTGTTTTGGGGGTGTTCAAATATAAAAGAAATTTCTTTCCTCATTTAACACACTGGGAATTGGACCTGGGCCACCTGGTTGAAAACTAAGGAGTATTGTTCTTTTCTTTTTTATTATTATCACAATGTTTCAGCTATTGTGGGCTCTGGCTTTCATATGACATGTCAATCCATGTAATTTACAAGGAATTTTAAACCTAACCCTTTATTTAAAGTATTGGGGGATAGATTATTCTTGTTCTATTGCTCATGTCTATTACATTTGAACCCTATGTTAGTACTGTTCAGTTATTGGAGCCATAAACCTAACCAGCCTGCTGATGTGTGCTGCTGCTGGACTCACTGAAGCTTCTCTTTTTTTATAGCTAATTTTACTACTGCTGCTGTAAAAGACCTGCTACCATTTGTCTTACTAACAGCTCCCATATTATATTTATTTCTATGCTTAACCTACTGAGGAGGTCCTAATAGCCTTGTATATCTGCTGGTTCTTTCAGGAGTCTAACTCTCCAGTGTTTTTCCTTGTCCAGTATTTTCAGTTCAGTCCTTGTCCAGTATTTTCAGTTCAGTCCTTGTCCAGTATTTTCAGTTCAGTCCTTGTCCAGTATTTTCACTTCAGTCCTTGTCCAGTATTTTCAGTTCAGTCCTTGTCCAGTATTTTCACTTCAGTCCTTGTCCAGTATTTTCAGTTCAGTCCTTGTCCAGTATTTTCAGTTCAGTCCTTGTCCAGTATTTTCACTTCAGTCCTTGTCCAGTATTTTCAGTTCAGTCCTTGTCCAGTATTTTCACTTCAGTCCTTGTCCAGTATTTTCAGTTCAGTCCTTGTCCAGTATTTTCACTTCAGACCTTGTCCAGTATTTTCACTTCAGTCCTTGTCCAGTATTTTCAGTTCAGTCCTTGTCCAGTATTTTCACTTCAGTCCTTGTCCAGTATTTTCAGTTCAGTCCTTGTCCAGTATTTTCACTTCAGTCCTTGTCCAGTATTTTCACTAGCATAATGATGATCCACCTATACTGTATTAATATGTATAAGAAAAACTACTGAAAAGTTGTAAGTTTAAAAATGTACTTTTTTGGACAGTATTTATTTATTTTTATTATTATATATATATATATATATATTTGATATTTCAGACTGGCCTCAGCCTTTCATCAGAAACAAATGATTTTAAAATTTATATATATATATATATATATATATATATATATATATATATATATATATATATATATATATATATATATATATATATACATATATACATATATATATATATATATATATATTTGATATTTCAGACCAGCCTCGGCCTTTCATCAGAAACAAATAATTTTAAAATTTAAATTAGGAACGTTCGTCGTGAGGAGCGTCTTTTTTTTAAATATTCAAAAACTCTATCGCTTTCTATGTCATGTGATATAAAGATCTCGCAAAAGACACTCCTCACGATGATGATGACTACCCTTTTTTCTCCAGGCATTATCAGTGATTTCATTATCTGCCTCCTCACCTAGGATTTTTTATGTCCCTTCAGCCTTACTTTTAAGGATGGCTTTATATTCTTTGCCACAATTGTGAAAAATGGAGTACATTCAGTTCTTGGTCATGTTCTCTCCCATGATAAGATTTACTTAGCAGAAATTTTGCTGTAGAGTGGAGCTACTTCTGAGCTACTTCTGAGCTACTTCTGAGTATTGTCCTGATGTTATACAGAATGTTGATCTTCTGAATATTCTTTTTAAGCCCTTGTTGTAAGGCAGACAGCCCATGACAATTTTATGGTCTTCCTCCTTGACCCTTATGTTTCCACCAGTAAATTCTGATGCTATGTCTACAGGGAAGTTGTTATTCTGAATGTTACATTTGATGTTGATTATTTCCTGTTGATATAAGTCACCGCTTATGATTTTTGCATCATGTGGTAGACATCAGGTAATCCTTTCTTCATGGTCTTTAGATGGTAAGAACTGAAGTTGAGGTATTGTCTGGTGAAGGTTGGTTTTTGATATAAGGATGTCTGGAACTCATTCTTTTTGAGAGTCATTTGTAAATCTTGGAAGGCTAGCTGATTGTTATTTTCTTTTCCTATTGCGAACTGAATCAAAGGTCTTATTGATTTCACCTGATCCAGAAGTATTTGTGCAACTTCCTAGTAAGACCTAAGTATGAATAATATGAATATCTCAACCATATTGTTAGCTTCAGTGGTACCATTCTTAAAGCCATTTCCTCAAAATATTCCATTTATATATTCACCATCACTGGTGGCAATGATGCATCTATAGCCAAGCCTTACTTCTGTTGACATATGTTTGACACTAGTTGGAACCACATTGTCTGTATACAAAGCATCAATGTTTCCATCAGATTATTTAGTGGAATAGTTGTAGGTTCTCCAAGTGAGAAGTCTAACACCAGTCAATTTCAAACCACTTTCAGGACCTAAACTGAATCTGATATGGCAGGCTTTAGAAAACTTGGCCACAAAAAGAATCCCAACCCAACCAGTGAGCATGTTTCCCTTATTCACTTTTCTTGAGTACACAAACTGGTAGATGCAATACTTACAGATTATCTACTCAAACTTGGGTATCTACTAAAAATAATGTTTAAAGTAATAAAGAAAGATGTATTTATCTGTCTATATATGCTGATAAAATATCTATTTACTCCTGTCTTAGTGGTAAACCAGATTGGTTTGATACGGATAAATTAGAATCTGATCTCAAAAATGACCTACAACCTGTTGTTAACTAGAGTAAGAAAATGAAACTTCTCATCTGAAAACCTTTTTTTTACCTTCCATAAGTATGGCTGATGCTAATCTCCAAGAGAGTGACATTTTACAACTTTTCAGGCCAATGATTCCACTGACATGATGTGAAAAAATTACATTGAATCACTAGGTCTGCTGCTAGGAAAATCAGTTCCCTGTATCATGCTATCAATTATGTCACCAGAATTTATAAATCTACAATTCATCCATGAAATGAATATTGCTGGCATATTTGGCTTGGTACTTCTGTTATGTATTTAGAGATTATTGATAAAATCCAAAGTAGAATCTGCATTGTTATCTGCATCTCAGCTTCAGTCATTTTTTTACCCCTGTAACATTCTTACGCCTTTTCTATAAATAGTTTCATGGTCATTATTCTGATGTGTTCCCCTCTTTTACACCTATACTTTATGAATTAATGTTTTTTTTTTTTTTTTTTTTTTTTTTTTTTTAATCATTTCACCCCGAGCAAGGCAGAAACGCCACTGATGTGCAGGGGGTTACATAAATGTAGAAAGATTAATTAGAAAAGAGTGAGGAGTACAAGCTAGTTAGAAAGGAACAATAGAAAACTGAGAAAGCAGGTGCAATGACAGGTACATGGGCGGAGAGAAAGGGAAGGTTATACAGGGGAGGGGAGAGAGAGCTAGAGGCCAGTGGTTAGTAGGTGAGTATTAACTTTGCTTTTAAATTTCTGGATGTCGTAGCCGTCAGGAAAGCAAGAATACGGGAGTGAGTTCCACAGGCGGGAAGTGCGAGAGAGGAAGCTGCAGGAGTAGAATTGTCGTCTGCGTTTGGCTAACCTGACTGTGAATGGGTGGGACCCAGTTGCCAGTCTGGTTGAACGGGTAAACACCTGTTGAGGAGGCATCAGTGACTTAAGCTCATCCGAGCAGAAGCCATGAAAGTATTTATAGAAGAGACAGAGGGAGGCCACATTTCGACGATGGGAAAGTGGCTGCAGACGAGTCGCCAGATCAGTACCTATCACATTACAGACTCTCCTTTGGAGCTTGTCAAGAACACTGAGGAGAACGGCAGGGGCACCTGACCATAAATGGCAGCAGTACTCCATGCACGGACGGATGGTTGACTTGTATATATGCAGGATGGATTCAGGTGGAAAAAACATCCTGGATCGACATAGTGACCCAATCTTCTTAGCAGTAGATTTTGCTATGGATTCAATATAGTGCTTCCATTTGAGGTCTGAGGACAGGGTAAGTCCGAGGAGGCGTAGTGTATTACTCTCCGGGAGAATCATCTGGTCCATGCTTATGGGAGGCAGAAGAGGTTGCCTGTAATGGTTGACAGACAACAGCTTGGTCTTAGAGGAATTGAAGTTGACAAGCCACTTCTTGCCCCAGTTCACCACAGAGTGTAGATCCCGCTCAAGGTCAGCAGCGAGATTATGTCTGTCCGCCACGACAGGTTTCTTACTGGAGCGGGAGTATATTGTAGTGTCATCTGCGTAGATGCCTACTTGGGACCTGATCTCATCTGGGAGGTCGTTGATGAAAATAAGGAAGAGCGTTGGGCCCAGGATAGAGCCTTGTGGGACACCAGCATTCGTGCTGTAGGACGAAGAGGCACGCCCATTCAGAACGACCTTCATTTTGTGGTTATTTAAGAAAGATTGGATTAGGTCAAGCAGGCGACCGGTAATACCATAACCGCGTAGTTTGCATAGGAGGCCAGGGTGCCAAACCCTGTCGAAAGCCTTGGAGATATCCAGAGCAACCGCGCGAGCCTCGTCAGACTCATCAAGGGCCTGTAGCATGTACTCCGTTACAGTAGTTAGCAGGTCGGCCGGCTGTGGACCTGTCAAATCGGTGGTAAGATGTCATCATGTGGCAGTTGAAATGGCTAGATGTAACCCTAAGTTCTATGCTAACTGTTTCTTCACTCACACTGCTTGCCTGTGGGATACTCTTTGTTTTTCAGCCTACTCTGATCCTTTTTTTTCTGTACCTTGTGAATTGGTGCTGTAGAATCAAAAAACTGTACTAAATACAAAAACCGTATCGCTGGAGAATTTACAACATTAGCAATAAATAAAATGGATATCACATGTATCACATGTAACTTGAAGAGAAAATAATGACATAATCAAAATGCTGAAGTTCAACACTACTTAAAGAAAAGGTTAGTAAAGAAGCCTCCATCAATAATATAAAAAGCAATAATAGTTTGCCGATTTGAGAAACTTATTTTTATGAAAAAACTGTTTTAAAAGAAAGATTATACAAATTTTAACCAAAAATAGCACTGATTGCTTAGTCAGTAATTATCTTGCAAGAATTGTTTGTGCAGCAGCCATGTTTCCTTATAAGGAAACAGCTAATGTTGCTATTATCTTGTGAGAAACTTTTGTGTAGCAATAGTGTTGTCTTATAAAGAAATGGTGAATATTGCCATTGTCTTGTGAGAGTCTTGTGCAGCAGCAGTGTTTCTTCATAAAGAAACAGCTAATGTTACCATTATCTTGTGAGAAATATTTCTAAAGCAACAGTGTTTTCTCATAAGGAAACAGCTAATGTTACCATTATCTTGTGAGAAATATTTCTGAAGCAACAGTGTTTTCTCATAAGGAAACAGCTAATGTTACCATTATCTTGTGAGAAATATTTCTGAAGCAACAGTGTTTTCTCATAAGGAAACAGCTAATGTTACCATTATCTTGTGAGAAATATTTCTGAAGCAACAGTGTTTTCTCATAAGGAAACAGCTAATGTTACCATTATCTTGTGAGAAATATTTCTGAAGCAACAGTGTTTTCTCATAAGGAAACAGCTAATGTTACCATTATCTTGTGAGAAACATTTCTGAAGCAACAGTGTTTTCTCATAAGGAAACAGCTAATGTTGCTGTTATCATCTAAGAAACGTTTGTGCAACAGCAGTGATTCATGATTTATTCTCAAATAAGTCTCTTAAGTCTTTTCTAAATATGTTAAGGCTGCCAAGCATCTCCATCAATTCTTTGTGACGTATTTTGTTGAATGCCTTCATATAATCAATAAAGCACAGGTGTAAGTCCTTCTTCATTTGTATTACCCTTTCAGAGAGCATCCTAATCATAAATATGGTATTCCTTGTCCCAGTGTCTTTGACAAAACCACACTGTTCTTGTCCTATCTCTGACCTGATTCTACTTCTCGCTCTATTCATCAGGATTCGGATGATCAGTTTTGTTATATGGCTCATTAAACTGATGGTTCTGTGGAGTTTGCACTCGTTTGCTCCTGACTTCTTAGGTAGTGCTATGAAGATAGACTTGCTGAGATCATCTGGTATTACACCACTATTATAAATTTCATTTCTTATTTCCGTAATTTTCTCTATACCAAATCCTTCCAAGGCTATCAGCAGCTCTATGACTATGCTTTCTGGTCCAGCTGCTTTGTTTCTATTCAGTTTGACTATTGCAGATTCCACTTCAGACTTTAATGTTTCCGGTCCATCCTCATCTTTGTGTATTATTGGTTGCTCTCTCTTGTCATGGAAAAGATCTTTTACATATTCTTCCTATCGTTGCAGTATTTCCTCTTTTTCCAATATGATTGTTCTATCCTTGGATTTTATACATCCTGTTGAAGAGCAGATTTTTTGTCCTGTCAGTTATTTTATTTCTTTATGCATGTCTGCTTTATTATTCTTACTCAATCTCTTTACTTCTGCACATTTGTCATTGAGCCATTCCTATTTAGCCTGTCTGCATTTTCTCCTTATTTTCTTGTCTAGTTCCCTGTACTCCATTTCATGTCTTGATATCATTTTCTGCTTCTTTTGCATCATGTCCAGAATCTCTTCAGTCATTCACTCTTTTTTTCTGTGCCTAATTTCCTGTGAGGCAATGTTGTTTGCTGATGTCAGTATTGCTTCCTTTAGCGAGTCCCATTTCAAGTGTCCTTTTCCAATTTGTTCTTTGTATTTGAGAAAAATAGAGTATTGCTACCATTTATAGGCAGGAGCTTCCCAGTTTTCACTTGATAGAATCTTGATAGAGTCTAAAAACATCTTCACATCCTTGTATGTGACAAATTATTCTCAATTATATAGTCTTGTCTAAGAGTTAGGACACATGAAGGTAGCTGCTAATAGCCCATCCTCCAAGGCCTAAACAATCAATGTGTGGGTGACAAATTATTTTTGACTTTACAAACCTTTTCTGAGAGACAAAAACTTTGCTGCTCTATCATTATTGGCATAGAAATTGTTCAGCCAAACTACATTCCTCAGTTCCAATGGTTCTTACTTTAATAGCTTAGAGTCACTATATCATACACATTGAACCGCTGCTTTGTAGAAACAACTCCCAAGAGGATGCTTCCCTGATCATTATAAGTCTAGGGTCAACACTTACCTTTCCCACATATCCTCAAAAACTATGTCACTTACTATGTAACCCTCTACCTTGAGTGGTTCTTGGGCATTGTACAAGATGAGCAAAACTATAAAAAATCATTCTGTCTTAGTGGCTTTATTGCCTTGCTTGGGTTGAAATGATTACACACACACACATATAAGTATTTGAATTAATGAGTCATGCCACCAATATAAGATAATATGCATATTCATTAATATATATATATATATATAAGACAGCCTAGGCCCAGATATTTAAAAAAAAAATGAACATGAAATTATGTTTGTTTAAATCCATATATATATATATTAAATCCATATATATATATATTAAATCCATATATATATATATATATATATACAATATTTATGCTCTCACACCCTGATTGAGCACTCTAGAAGAAAGGTAGACATTGAAAAACAGTAGTCACTCTAGCGTGTACGCATCGCTCATTCAGTAAAATGAATTGGAGCACTCTAGCTATTGGGTGTGTCATATGATATGCGCTAAAAAGACTGCCTTCTTCCACCAAACGCCCTGTGGCCCAGGGGTAGAGTCGCCGACTGACACCAGTTCGGTCGGGTTTCGAGCCTGGGTTATGTAGCAATCGGAGTCTAACCATACTGATGAGCTGTGATACGGCAAAACAGATCTGTCTGCGGATGACAATATATGTATATATATGCTTAAAAAATCATTTCAGATTAAACACAGCTAATTTACTCTCTCAAGAACATAATGGGATAATTATACAGAATAATCACAAATGTGTCATAAAGGCTGATAAAGTGAAATAATTACAAATATGATTATAATGGAATTGAATAATTTCCAATATGAGCAAAATAAACACTTTACAAGCATTCTCACATGTGTAAGTAGCTTGATTACTTTACGGTCAGATTCCAATTTTTCTTGTCCATTCCCCAGATGCAAAAGAAATTAAATAAAAACAAAAAATAAAATGCAAAGCCAATAATTTGTCTTTCAAGGAAGATTTTCTGAAACAGATTTTAATTTTAGTTTATCATACATTTTTAAGTGCACTATACTGTCTGAAATTTCACAATAAAGATGCATACTAACTTCCATTTTTAATTAGGCTAATTATTTTCAAAGACTCTGTAATTCTTGATCTATAATTAAAATTCTGATCGTTCTTTTTCTGAACAACTTCAGTCACTTCTTTTTTTTAAATTCAACACCATTCAGTCATTCATATCTAAGGACATTCAATTTTTCTAGCTTAAAATTTTTGTGACTATTTTCCATTTTTGAAGATAGGAAACTAAATGACATAAAGAGAGTTGCAGTCATCTTTTATTTGCTAGTTTCAACACCACCACCAACATAATTTATAACATCATATACAGAATGCAGCCAACTATCCAGCTTCAACACCACCAGGCTCTAAATGCCAAATTGCAGCAATATATTATATGTCAACATTGTCTACAAGACTTCCTCATCGCCAATGCAATTATCTTGGCAACCTAAGTCAGTACAGGCATACCCTCGTTCTACCACGGGGCTACCAGCTACTTCTAATTCCTCATCATCACTGCAGTCACCTCGGCATACCCAACACACTGCAGGCATACCCACGCAATCATCACCACAACCCCATTTCTTTGAAATAACACCCAACTTCCTTGTTGTCACCAACACAACTCACTACAGAAACACTCCCTTCAGAGTGAGACATTCTACCACAGGCCTACCAACTTCACCTAATTCCTTGTCACCACTGCTGTGACCTTGACATACCTGACATGGTGCCATCTTCACAACCCAAATTTGTTGAAGCAACATCTGATTTCCTTGTTGCTACTAATGTGATTTACTACAGGCATCCTCTCACAGTGAGACTTTTCACCACAAGCCTACCAGTTACACTGATCCCCCATCACCTTGGCAACTAATGCACCTACCATAAATCAACCCACCACTACCACTGTGACTTTGATTTAAGAACACATGAGTCAGACCCAAGTAATAACTATATCCTGTGACAATAGTCAAACCAAATCAGTCAAATTATGTGCTTTTACACCAGGATGTGCGTTGTGGTGCAGTGAATATCAGCTTGGAATGATAAATTAGAGTGCCAAATTTTAATTTCAGTTGAATTCATTGCATTCACTTTGCGTAAATACCCTTGGGAAAGGTATTAATTCATCTCTTCTCCCTCCATCTATGGAGTAAATATCAAAAAAGATTGGTTTCTATAGCATTGGTTGGCAATCAGTCTACCACAGAAAGTAATGCCCAAGCATGTATCATGTATGGCACTTAACTGACAGACCCTTACACTAAATGGGTCTTCCTGATGATCAGCAATTAAATAGACATTTCATCCAATTTTCAAGCACCTAATATACCTTGTATATTAAACAAATACTCATTGTTTAGAAACCTAATCCTTGTTATTCCTTTCCTTTCACAATCAGAAGTTTATTATAACAGTGGTAAATATATTTATTAGGCCCAAATTATTAGGAATTATCAGCAACTATAGTTTCAAACTTTTGAGATCAGCAGGCGTTAGAAATTAAGTTATTTCCTAAAGCTTTATTTTTAATGAACAACAGGAATTTTAATATGCATAAGAGAAAATTCAAAATAAGGGGCGCAGTTAGTCAAAGCTAGCAAAATAATATTGAAGATACTTTCATTCAATTTTGTAGAAACCCAAAATGTATTTTCTAATGTGTATAGATCTGTACATTATTTCTGACATTTCATTTAATAACATTTCTCTTTCTGGAAATTATACTATAGCCAACTTTCCTTCTTAGCACAATCTGCAGACATCGCCATGATTGCAAGGTCTTTCTTTATATACTCCAGATTACAATTTTTTTCTAGATACATAGTGTGTGTGTGTATTAAAGAATGTATTTTACATATTCTATTCAATTAAAAATTCATAGTAAATAAGGGAACATTTATTACCACACACACACAAATATCTATATACACACACGCACGCCCACACATACACACACACATATATATATATTGTTTTAATATATAACATCATTACACAGTGAAATATGTATTACCCACTGGAAATGTAATAAATCAAAAATCTTTTCTAAAGTATATATATATATATATATATATTATTTATTCACAAATTATAACATGGATATGTTACAATATCACTACAAAAGTAGCCATTTTGTTTCAACACTTTTGTCTTTTCAAGTGATGTGATGGTTCTTAAAAGAATGGTTTAAATGTCTGAAAATGAGCGTTGCCCCTTTAATCAGGGAGGTATTATTGTATATGTAATGTGGACCAATCATAGTGAAGCAACTTCTCATTTGGAAAATATGCGGGCAGGCTTAAGGTTAATTTTGGAGGGTATTGTTATGAATATTTGTATGAAGTCATATTATTATTATTAATACTTACCACTACTTTGTTCTAGTTGCTAAAATTATAATTCAATAACAGTATATACTTGTATGTATTTTACGTTGACTACGAGCACACAGACACACATGCACGCACACCACGGCCATGACATATAAATCTTCAGATGAACCAGATAGATAAGGCGATGTCCATGAAATTGATACTCTTTAGCCAGGTCAACGAGTCAAAAGAAAACATCATACCACACTGAGGTGGGATACATATATAGGCAGACTAATGTTGTTGGACAACCGGGGCCCTAACTGGAGTATACACACGTATACACGCGGACACATGTCCAGCGGTTGGGATACATACACACCTACATGCACGCATACATACATACATACATGTACACACACCTACTCACACATACACATACACATGCACATATATTCACACACATGCACACACACACACATATATATATATATATATATAAATAAACATACTCATACAAACGTATACATATACATACACATACATACATATATATATATGCACATACACACACATACACATACATACACATATACACACATATATATACCCATACACACACACACATGTATATGCATACATATATGCATATATATATATATATATACATACACATACATACATATACGCACACATACACACACATATATATACACATACATAAACATACACACATGCATATATAGACATACATCCACAGACATATACACGTATGCGCATATACACGTACTCGCACGTGTGTGTGCAGATATACATGCACACATACACATACATGTACAAATACTCATATACAGCATCGGCAAATAACCCTGGACTGCTTTTCATAGGGGCGTCTATAATATTTTGAATTCATATTTTAGTTACTCCAGTTTGTTAAACAATCGAAAGGCGTGTTTCTTATGAGGCAGTTTTACCTTCATAGTAATAAAAAAATCATCATGTGTCTAAAATTCATCTTATAAATCTGCTATTTTCATAGGGATAAAAAATTAATGCAAATTAAGTAATCGGAAATATAAGTATATTATATCTGCTGATAAATTTGACATGTTCCAATGTGCTGGAACAGGACAGAACAACTAAAAATTGGCATGAACAATCTGGACAATGCAAAATGTGTGTGTGTGTGTGTGTGTGTGTGTGTGTGTGGAAAGAGAAAAAGAGAAAGTCTTTTGTGGTCAGGTACCTTCTACATGTGAATGCAATTATACCTTTTATAAATTTCCAGGAAAGTTTGAATGGCATTAGGAAAACCAGTGACAGCTGGAACAACAGAGATTGGTATCCAAATTCACAATGTGCATTCTCAGGGGACAGCAGCATCACACATTTGGCATCATGTCACAAAGCAATAAGACATACACCAACATTAGCCTGAAATTTAAGGGGAGAATACTGTTATCAAATCAGAAGAGTATAGAGCCATACGACTAAAATTGGTCACTTGCCTCAGTAATATTTAGCAGAAATTAGTAAATTGATAGAACTTGAAATACTGAGAATATATCACAGTACAAATGATTGCTTTGTTTTTCAGTATTGGCTATCAGTTTAAGCAAAGGATACTAGAAATTTCAGGTTAGTTAAGAGAGAATGTACTCATGACTTTCCAAATGATATTCATTTTAATTGTTCAGCATCAACAAACCAGTAAATTCAAATCTCTTTTTCTCTGCTCATTTATGTTGACTAGAAAGTTGTGAGGCTGCATTTTTGTCTGACATTGCAGCATTGTGCCAGAAAATTACTAAGATTTTGTTGTATCTTAAGGTACTGATCTCATGTTCTGGATTATTGCTGATAATACTACAAGTTTACATAAATGGATGACAGAACAAGGGACTGAAAGGAATAGTAAAGTAACAAGCATTACTAAAAGATTTGAAGGATAGGAAGTTGTAGAGAGTTATGATCCCCTCTCTTCCTGAAGAGACATGACACATACAAGAAGAAGAATTACTTAGACTTCAAATTTTAATTATTGGCAGTAAAAAACAAAATTAAACTTTTCTCTATTAATATTTCTTTCAGATTTTAATTCTATTTGATTGCACAATCACATTAGAATGCATAAATTTAAATTAAACATGTTCTAACAATTCCATTTCCATCTCCATGTAGATTATGTAATTTGATGTTTGATGGAAAATTCCTGCTTTTTTTTTATGGTTTATAGACTGATAACTTTTTTAAGAAAATTGCTTGTTAATTAAAT
The DNA here is from genome assembly GCA_037127315.1 of Ascarosepion bandense. Taxonomy (NCBI): domain Eukaryota; kingdom Metazoa; phylum Mollusca; class Cephalopoda; order Sepiida; family Sepiidae; genus Ascarosepion; species Ascarosepion bandense. Next base: position 1,496,095 of record JBBBDQ010001527.1, on the reverse strand, counting down.
TTATGAGAGAAAAATATTGGCTTTTTTCTAAAAACTGTAGAAAAGTATTTGTTAATAAATAAAGAGTTTATTCTCAGTATTTCTTTGTAAATTATTGTTTGATGGATGCCTTTATGCTATGGTGGCTAGACAATCCTTGTTGCTGATGCTCTGATTATAGCCTTATTTTCTTTTTGAGATACATGTGCTAATTGTTTTAATTGCTGCTGCTATTGAATGTCCTTAAGTGATATTTGTTTTTGATCTGGTATAGATCTTTGTGATTCTGTAGTGCCAGTCCACAAGATTCAAAGAAAGATGGTAATTACTAAGATCATAGATAGATAGATAGATAGATATCAACAGACTGGGATAGATAGATAGATAGATAGATAGATAGATAGATATGATAGATAGATAGATAGATAGATATCAACAGACTGGGATAGATAGATAAATAGATAGATAGATAGATAGATAGATATCAACAGACTGGGATAGATAGATAGATAGATAGATAGATAGATAGATAGATAGATAGATAGATAGCAACAGACTGGGATAGATAGATAGATAGATAGATAGATAGATAGATAGATAGATAGATAGATAGATAGATAGATATTAGTGTTTGATTCTAGGTAAAATCCCTAGGATTTTACCAAATGGAAAGTTGGCAAAACACCTTTATCCTTCACCTATTTAGTTTTATGTTCTATTAAGCCAAGCTTAGTAAATATCAATAAGAGAAGAACATTACACTTGAGATCATTTTCAATTTCCCACTGGCACAAGTGGTCAGGTTTAGAACTCACATAAAAACCAGATTTCAAGGCAGGCAAACACAATGTTTCTAACCCACATTGAACCTAAATCTTGCTCTTGGCCATGCTTTCTACATATATATATATATATATATATATATATATATATATATATATATTACGAAAAAGTGAAAGAAAACATAGATTAAAAACCCACTGTTCAAGCATTTACTTTTATAAAGAGTGTTCGAAACAGAGAAAAGCTTAATATTGTAATTTTGTTATTACAATGGTTTATAAAAGCAGAATATTACTACACAAAAATTTTCATGCTTTTGAACAAAACTGTTCCTCTCCAGGTGATATGTTAAAATAAATTGTGAAAATGATTTATTTTTAAAATATAAGATGAATTCATGGTTATTTAAAAAATTAGGGAGTTGTAGTTAGAGAAAATACTTTAGGAAATGCTTTATTAGTTCAATCAACATTGAGAATTATGCAACCATGGAGATTTCATATTTGGGTTATGAAAGGGGGCTTTTAACAAGAGGCTAGATTTTAGGTTTTTTTAAAATTTAATAATAGATTTGTTTAACTATGAGTAAAGAGGCTGGAAAGTTTAGGTCAGAATTAGGATTAAATAATTATGGTATACTTAGTTATATTGTATTAAAAACAACAATTAAGTATTGTGTGGCTCATTTATTTTATAAAATAATTTTCATTTGTTTATGTTAGAGTATAAGTTATGAATGAAAAATTGTAATTAATCAAATTTTAAAGAAAATTATTTTATCTGAGTAAGGTACATAGTGAGACCACACACTACTTAAATAGGTAAATAATTTTTAACAGCAAGTTGTATTTAATTACTTCATCAGTAAAATGGCCTGAAATGTTCATGTTATAATTATCTATCTAAACTTATTTATAAATAGAACTTTGTCTCTGTGTGTGTATGTGTATGTGCGTGTGTGTGTGTGTGTGTCCATTACCTATAGACTCCGAAACGGCTGAACCAATTTTCTTGAAAATTTACACAGTTGTACTATAAGCGTCTGTGAGTATTCTTAGCTAGGTTTTATGTCAAGGTATCCCCGATAAATATCGAAAAATCGATAATCAAAAAAATCGAGTTATAGAAGGAGTGGTCCAATTTTAATCAAATTTGATACACTCATAGACAAAGACATAAGAAATGATATTCAGAAGTTTCAAGGTTGCAGTTCTTACAATAGTGCAGAAAATCGATAATATATATATATATATATATATATAAAAGGAAAGATGTTTGTGTGCATGTCTGTTTATCTGTCTACATGTCGTTTATACAAATCCACAATTTTTATCCGATTCTCACCAAACTTCACACAAATATTCATCTCTACGGTTCAATAGTTCACCATTTTTAGGGAACCTTAAAATCTGCAGCTTTTCACTCAGGCACAAAGGGCAGATGTCCTAGAACGACTTACAGATTCTTGTTTTTTTCTGGAATTTTCCATTTTACTTTGGGGCTTTTGTTTGTGTCCTTTATCTTCTAAAAATATGCAGAAAGGGATGTTTGGTTTTGGTATGTGTTGTTTTTAAAGGAAGATAATTGCATATGCCAATGTTGTTTAACACTTTTAAACAACATTGGTATATGCACTTAACTTATGTCTTCTGCATCAAAACATCATCGCATCACATTACAGGCCCTTCTATAATGCTTGTCCCTGTTCTTTCAGTTCTGTTTATTGGCAAATTTGACCAAACATGAATCCCATTTTACAAATACAACAAAAACCAATACTTACTTCCCATTTTTTAACTTCACGGCAACCTCATACTGAAGATTATAGTAAATAATAAGTTTTAAGGTTTTATTAGAATCAGCTGGAAACACATTATCGTTTATTATAGACTTAAGGGCCTTCTCATCCATGCTGTATTGTCTGTGCATTCAAATTCTCTAACATATTTTTATGACATTTAAAATCTTTAGCAACCAAGTATTCCATATAATTCACGAATCTATGTGAGAACATATCTTCACGTGTGCATGTTGTTTACATCATTACTGCCTTTGAATTTAAAAATTTTTCGTAATCTTTATTTCCTTTTAAAATGTTGTAACACTTTTTCTGTTACAAGGCAATATATGATTTTTAAACTGTAATATAGTCCCTGATGATGAACAATGACATTCGTAAGTACTAGGACAACCTTTGGACAATTTTTATACAAATATAATTCGGAAATAAAAAGTCGAATGAGAAAATAAGAAAAAATTCAAAAGAAAATATATAAGACTATGTTGTCTCTATTGTTTAACACAACTTGTTTAAATCGAGTGCCTGTAGCCCAGAAGTAGAATCGCCAACTGACGGCAATTCGGTCGGGTTTTTTTATCCTGGGTTAAAAGCAATCGGAGTCTAACCATAGTGATGAACTGGGATACAGTGAAACAGATCTGTCTGTGGATAACTATATATATATATATATATATATATATGCGTTTGCCAGTCAAATGAGCATTATGGAGAAATGGTAGACTTTAAAAACAGTAGTTACTCACACATTTACGCATCGTTCATTCACTAACAAATTTGATCCCTCTTGGCTACTGGCATGTGTTAACATAGCGTAAATGACATGCTAAAATCCACATTCCTCCACCAAGTGTTCATAGCTCAGAGTTAGAATTGCCAACTGATGCCAATTCAGTCAGGTTTCAATCCTGGCTAGAAGCAATCAGATGTCTAACCGTACTGATGAGCTGTGATACAGCAAAAATTATTTTATCTGAGTAAGGTACATAGTGAGACCACACACTACTTAAATAGGTAAATAATTTTTAACAGCAAGTTGTATTTAATTACTTCATCAGTAAAATGGCCTGAAATGTTCATGTTATAATTATCTATCTAAACTTATTTATAAATAGAACTTTGTCTCTGTGTGTGTATGTGTATGTGCGTGTGTGTGTGTGTGTGTCCATTACCTATAGACTCCGAAACGGCTGAACCAATTTTCTTGAAAATTTACACAGTTGTACTATAAGCGTCTGTGAGTATTCTTAGCTAGGTTTTATGTCAAGGTATCCCCGATAAATATCGAAAAATCGATAATCAAAAAAATCGAGTTATAGAAGGAGTGGTCCAATTTTAATCAAATTTGATACACTCATAGACAAAGACATAAGAAATGATATTCAGAAGTTTCAAGGTTGCAGTTCTTACAATAGTGCAGAAAATCGATAATATATATATATATATATATATATAAAAGGAAAGATGTTTGTGTGCATGTCTGTTTATCTGTCTACATGTCGTTTATACAAATCCACAATTTTTATCCGATTCTCACCAAACTTCACACAAATATTCATCTCTACGGTTCAATAGTTCACCATTTTTAGGGAACCTTAAAATCTGCAGCTTTTCACTCAGGCACAAAGGGCAGATGTCCTAGAACGACTTACAGATTCTTGTTTTTTTCTGGAATTTTCCATTTTACTTTGGGGCTTTTGTTTGTGTCCTTTATCTTCTAAAAATATGCAGAAAGGGATGTTTGGTTTTGGTATGTGTTGTTTTTAAAGGAAGATAATTGCATATGCCAATGTTGTTTAACACTTTTAAACAACATTGGTATATGCACTTAACTTATGTCTTCTGCATCAAAACATCATCGCATCACATTACAGGCCCTTCTATAATGCTTGTCCCTGTTCTTTCAGTTCTGTTTATTGGCAAATTTGACCAAACATGAATCCCATTTTACAAATACAACAAAAACCAATACTTACTTCCCATTTTTTAACTTCACGGCAACCTCATACTGAAGATTATAGTAAATAATAAGTTTTAAGGTTTTATTAGAATCAGCTGGAAACACATTATCGTTTATTATAGACTTAAGGGCCTTCTCATCCATGCTGTATTGTCTGTGCATTCAAATTCTCTAACATATTTTTATGACATTTAAAATCTTTAGCAACCAAGTATTCCATATAATTCACGAATCTATGTGAGAACATATCTTCACGTGTGCATGTTGTTTACATCATTACTGCCTTTGAATTTAAAAATTTTTCGTAATCTTTATTTCCTTTTAAAATGTTGTAACACTTTTTCTGTTACAAGGCAATATATGATTTTTAAACTGTAATATAGTCCCTGATGATGAACAATGACATTCGTAAGTACTAGGACAACCTTTGGACAATTTTTATACAAATATAATTCGGAAATAAAAAGTCGAATGAGAAAATAAGAAAAAATTCAAAAGAAAATATATAAGACTATGTTGTCTCTATTGTTTAACACAACTTGTTTAAATCGAGTGCCTGTAGCCCAGAAGTAGAATCGCCAACTGACGGCAATTCGGTCGGGTTTTTTTATCCTGGGTTAAAAGCAATCGGAGTCTAACCATAGTGATGAACTGGGATACAGTGAAACAGATCTGTCTGTGGATAACTATATATATATATATATATATATATGCGTTTGCCAGTCAAATGAGCATTATGGAGAAATGGTAGACTTTAAAAACAGTAGTTACTCACACATTTACGCATCGTTCATTCACTAACAAATTTGATCCCTCTTGGCTACTGGCATGTGTTAACATAGCGTAAATGACATGCTAAAATCCACATTCCTCCACCAAGTGTTCATAGCTCAGAGTTAGAATTGCCAACTGATGCCAATTCAGTCAGGTTTCAATCCTGGCTAGAAGCAATCAGATGTCTAACCGTACTGATGAGCTGTGATACAGCAAAAATTATTTTATCTGAGTAAGGTACATAGTGAGACCACACACTACTTAAATAGGTAAATAATTTTTAACAGCAAGTTGTATTTAATTACTTCATCAGTAAAATGGCCTGAAATGTTCATGTTATAATTATCTATCTAAACTTATTTATAAATAGAACTTTGTCTCTGTGTGTGTATGTGTATGTGCGTGTGTGTGTGTGTGTGTCCATTACCTATAGACTCCGAAACGGCTGAACCAATTTTCTTGAAAATTTACACAGTTGTACTATAAGCGTCTGTGAGTATTCTTAGCTAGGTTTTATGTCAAGGTATCCCCGATAAATATCGAAAAATCGATAATCAAAAAAATCGAGTTATAGAAGGAGTGGTCCAATTTTAATCAAATTTGATACACTCATAGACAAAGACATAAGAAATGATATTCAGAAGTTTCAAGGTTGCAGTTCTTACAATAGTGCAGAAAATCGATAATATATATATATATATATATATATAAAAGGAAAGATGTTTGTGTGCATGTCTGTTTATCTGTCTACATGTCGTTTATACAAATCCACAATTTTTATCCGATTCTCACCAAACTTCACACAAATATTCATCTCTACGGTTCAATAGTTCACCATTTTTAGGGAACCTTAAAATCTGCAGCTTTTCACTCAGGCACAAAGGGCAGATGTCCTAGAACGACTTACAGATTCTTGTTTTTTTCTGGAATTTTCCATTTTACTTTGGGGCTTTTGTTTGTGTCCTTTATCTTCTAAAAATATGCAGAAAGGGATGTTTGGTTTTGGTATGTGTTGTTTTTAAAGGAAGATAATTGCATATGCCAATGTTGTTTAACACTTTTAAACAACATTGGTATATGCACTTAACTTATGTCTTCTGCATCAAAACATCATCGCATCACATTACAGGCCCTTCTATAATGCTTGTCCCTGTTCTTTCAGTTCTGTTTATTGGCAAATTTGACCAAACATGAATCCCATTTTACAAATACAACAAAAACCAATACTTACTTCCCATTTTTTAACTTCACGGCAACCTCATACTGAAGATTATAGTAAATAATAAGTTTTAAGGTTTTATTAGAATCAGCTGGAAACACATTATCGTTTATTATAGACTTAAGGGCCTTCTCATCCATGCTGTATTGTCTGTGCATTCAAATTCTCTAACATATTTTTATGACATTTAAAATCTTTAGCAACCAAGTATTCCATATAATTCACGAATCTATGTGAGAACATATCTTCACGTGTGCATGTTGTTTACATCATTACTGCCTTTGAATTTAAAAATTTTTCGTAATCTTTATTTCCTTTTAAAATGTTGTAACACTTTTTCTGTTACAAGGCAATATATGATTTTTAAACTGTAATATAGTCCCTGATGATGAACAATGACATTCGTAAGTACTAGGACAACCTTTGGACAATTTTTATACAAATATAATTCGGAAATAAAAAGTCGAATGAGAAAATAAGAAAAAATTCAAAAGAAAATATATAAGACTATGTTGTCTCTATTGTTTAACACAACTTGTTTAAATCGAGTGCCTGTAGCCCAGAAGTAGAATCGCCAACTGACGGCAATTCGGTCGGGTTTTTTTATCCTGGGTTAAAAGCAATCGGAGTCTAACCATAGTGATGAACTGGGATACAGTGAAACAGATCTGTCTGTGGATAACTATATATATATATATATATATATATGCGTTTGCCAGTCAAATGAGCATTATGGAGAAATGGTAGACTTTAAAAACAGTAGTTACTCACACATTTACGCATCGTTCATTCACTAACAAATTTGATCCCTCTTGGCTACTGGCATGTGTTAACATAGCGTAAATGACATGCTAAAATCCACATTCCTCCACCAAGTGTTCATAGCTCAGAGTTAGAATTGCCAACTGATGCCAATTCAGTCAGGTTTCAATCCTGGCTAGAAGCAATCAGATGTCTAACCGTACTGATGAGCTGTGATACAGCAAAACAGGATTGTTTGCAGATGACTATATATATATATATATATATATATATAAAAACACTTACTTAAATTCTTATACCCAGATTGATATAGATTCCTCTATATGTTTGCGTATTTCTTTCTTTCCTCCCTGCCCCCACAATAGTACCTTTAACCATTATGAATAAAAACCTTTTATTTTTGCTCTGTACATTGTTAATTTTTAATTCTTAATTCTAAATTTTACTTCTTAATTTTTCTTTTCATTTTTATTTTACTTAATTTTATTTTGTTTTATTTTTATTTAAAATTTTAAAATTTTAATTTTCTCTACATTTTTTTATGTACATGTAATATTTGAATATTTAAATTTTTAAGACTTGTAATTTATACCCCTTTATTTCTTCTTCCCACACTTTATTATTTAAATTTAAAATTTTTATTTACATGTAAATGTAGAATATATAAATTTTTAATCTTGTTATTAAAACAGCAGTAACAGTAAATTAATATGATTTAATTCCCATGAGCATCGACTGAATCTAAATTTAAATCTATTAAACTGTTAGTTTGAAATATGCACCTGATGAATGCATGAAACTTCGAGTTGATCTGTAGACATAGAATAATATATATATTTTTTTTTAATATATATATATAAAATACAGCCCTGTTCATACATTGAGCAAAGTTTTATTAACACCTGAATAATAATACTATACATATGTACACCCTTCTCATATGTATATTTATTAATTTACATCACTTTATATATATATATATATAAAGAAAGAAAGAAAGAAGGAAGAAAGGTTATTGTACAATTGATATATATATATATGTGTGTGTGTGTGAGGAGACAATGGGAGTAGTGAGTGACAAAAAAGAGAGAGAAACTGAGAAAACTAAAAGTATTCAAAATACCTGGTTGAAATATGCATTTCCAACTGCTTAACTGCAAAATTAAATCTGTCTGGAAGCTTACTTATGTGGTTGTACTTTGTATCAATATTACCAGAATTGGTATTTTTGGCACCAAAGAGGGTTTAATAGCGCACATGACGACTTAAAGAATTTATATGGGATTGAGATAAAAACAAAATGTGTGCACACATGCACACCAGAGCACGTAAATATACAGATATACATTCACACATAGACATACACATGCCTGCATACACAGACACACAAAAACAAAATATGCACGGATACATAACTGCACATACATAGAATCATGCCTGTACACATACACACATACATACACATACACACATATCCATAGATATGCACATATACAAATACTAATACATACATGCATATGCATAAACATGTGTACATGCACATGCACATTGACACACTTATTTACACTCATGAACACAGACGCATGAATGTCCACCCATAGATACTTACACATACACACAGACAAACAAATAATTCATAAACACATAATTGTAAGCTCATGCATATACACTACATGCATAATATATACCTATAGATACAAATGCACATGCATACACACACAAAACTTGCACATACATGCACATATACATGCACACTCATATGCACATGAATACATGCTCATATGCACATGCACATATGCACATGCACATACATATGCACACACATATACATACACAAACACACATCCTCACAAATACATACAGATACAGAAAAACAAAATGTGTGCATGAATACACACATATTTCTATTTATGCACAGACACACACATATACACACACACATTTTGACATGGTGTAGTTATTACCAGGCTTTTGTCACTATAACAATTACAATTGAGTAGAGAGTTCAATTCTCACTGGGTGCTTCACATCTTTAGGCTTTTTGCCACATCTAAGCTACACTGGTATGTTGCTATACACACAAACACACACATACACACTAACATAACCATAGATAGACAGATATACATCTACATACACGTATGTATACACACATAGGCAGACACATATGGTGTCTGTTATTCTTCATCAGTGCATATGTATTGAAAATGTATTCTTATCTAATCGAGCGTATATGGATAATGTAATCAGATATACCCATGTAGCTGTGATTAATGCATATATACAAAAACATCACTGTATTACTGAAAAAAATGTGTGTGTGTGTGTGTGTGTGTGTGTGTGTGTGTGTGTGTGTGTGTGTGTGTGTGTAATTTAATTTTTTTCTGTTTTTCTTCTGTTCTTTTACTTGTTTCTTTTTATGGGATTGAGAGCGAGAGAGGTGGCGGCAAGAAGCACATGTGTTTGTGCCTATATTGCATACATACCAATACTAGTAGGCATCTATCAGTCTCTGGAGACTTGTAAGGTAGATAGAGTGTTTGTAAACTGACCCCAGTGATTATTGTCTCAAGCGGATATATTTTTTAATATATCCATGCAGATATAATTATCAGGCTTTACTTACTGAACACTTTCAGCAATTTGTGTAGCAGACATTAAACAAATATAGTGTTAAGCTATTTATTTCAAATATATTGATGTAAATACATTTATTAATACCAATATTTTTTGTATCTGTAATGAATATGTGTGCCTGTGTATGGGTAATTACACACATACACACAAACACACATACACACATATCCAAATACATACTGATTTAGGTTCCCATCTGTTTTTATTTGTTTTCGTCCGTTTTCTCTTTCACATATATTCTATTTATATTATGTTATGTATTTAAGTTTAGTCTAATGTCAGGCATGAAGTCTAAATTTAACAATCTCTTCATAAGTTTTTAATACTTCAAGGCATCTTAATAAAGCTTAAGACGTGTGACTGCTTAGAGAGTGCTGCAAGAATTGGATGTGTGGTTGGTGCAATAGTTAACAACTCAGAAGGGGAAGTCAGCAAGCTAAGTTAAAATTCAAGCCAAGTTTATTACATTCACTTTCATGTAAATATTCTTGTGATATTTATGGATTCATTTCTTCTGCTTCCAACTATGGGTTAAATAGTAGATTAGACTATGTTTTTTTGCCTTGAGGGAACTGTCACTCAAAAAGAAGAAAAACCAAAAATTGAAAAACCAGCCTGAAGAAAAATGGGATCTGTCAGACTATCTTGCCCTAGACACACTACTGATGTTATGGCAGCAGTAAATGTGGTGCTCAAATGACCCGAAAGGTTTACAATACTTGTTATATTTGATAGTTACATAGAAACGTGTTAACATTTGCAAAACACATAATGTTATTTATACAAAGTGTTATAGACAAAAAGTCAATGTTTGTTTTTGTCTTGGATGAGTTGGTGATCTAATGGGTAGCAGCTTGGAATAGGAAATCAAAGAACTGAGATTGAATTCCAGTCAAGTTCATTATATTCACTCAGGCTTAAATACCCTTTGGAAAGTGATGAATCCAACTCCTCCTTTCAGCTATGAGTTAATTGGTAGGAATGTTTTTCTGGAAGAATCATTGTTATCTCCCAAAACTTATTAATATATTCACTAACAAAAAATTAATTATTCTTACAATCTCAAAATATGTTTCAGCTTTAAATAACCCACAAAGGGGTGATAAATTATAAAACCAAGTTAATTACTCAATTGTTTTTGTTTGTATGCATTAATAACAGATTTTTATGTCAGTATAGATATATATATATAATGTTAAATTGTAATGATGTTTAGTGTCAAAATTGTTGATTTTTTTCAGGTATTTTAAGCAAGCAGGTTATTTTTTTGTCATAAAGTGCTTCATATCAAGGTAAGGATACAATATTAATAGAGAGAAAAAACCTTCAACAATGAAGATATTACAATAATGCCCTCATGAAATTTAAAGTCAGCATGACTGAAAAAAACACCACTCAGTTAAGTGGTAAGTTTCTCCACATTAATTGTATATATGTTAGTTTTTGGTCATAATTAAATTAGACCAGTACACAGTTGTATTAAAAAGTGTTCAATACAATGATATTGTAGAACTTTTGAATAGTTTTTATTTGGAAATGGGTCATTTTTGCGACCTAGGTTTCAACCTTTTCGTACTTCAGGTGATTTATAATAACTGATTTTACCATTTTATATATATATATATATATATATATATAAATATATTTCTTTTTAATCATTTCACCTCAAGCAAGGCATTTCACTGCCACTATTGTGCAGGGGGTTACGTAGGGGAAAGTGATGAGAAAGAGTGATTAGATATAGGAAATGTCAGAAGGAGGGTGCTAGACGGGTAAGGATACCGAGGATTAGGGTTGGATAGATCAAAAGAGTGTTTGAGAGAATGGATGCAAGTTAGTGTGTTAGGAGGTGTCTATTGACCTTACATTTAAACTCCTGGAGATTGTAGCTTTTGGGGAAGCAGTTATGTGGAAGGGAATTCCACAGGCGGGAAATGTGAGAAAAGAAGCTGTTGGAGTAGAAATTGCAGTTACATTTTATCGGTTTCACTGTAAAAGGCTGGGACATAGTTGATAATCTAGTATCTCATGCAAATTCATACCTAGGGGACACCAGTGATCTAAGTTCATTGGAGCAGAAGCCATGAAAATATTTATAGAAGAGGCACAGGGAAGCCACATCACGCCAGTGAGAGAGTGACTGTAGCTGGTCAGTCAAGTCGGTATTGATCACATTACAGATTCTCCATTGTATTTTGTCAAGAACCCCAAGGAGAATAGCAAGGGCACCCAACCAGATGTGGCAGCAGTATTCAATACATGAGCAGATGGTAGATTTATATATGTGCAGGATAGATTCAGACAGGAAAAACTTCCGAGCCCTGCACAGAGAACTGACTTTCATAGCAGCAGATTTAGCAATGGATTCGATATAGTCATTCCATTTGAGGTCCAAAGAGAGTGTGAGGCCAAGGAGGTGTAGTGTTTTACTCTCTGGGAGGCAAGCCTGTTCCATGCTAATGGGAGGTATGTGCAATTGTCTATGATGGTTAATTGATTGCAGCTTCATTTTGGAAGCATTAAAATTTACGAGCCATTTCTTACCCCAGTCCACTACAGATTGGAGGTCCTTTTCAAGCTCGGCAGCAAGGTTCGCTTTGTCGCCCACACCAGATTTTTGATCGAGGCAAGAGTTATTTAATTTATTTGTTTAAACATTATTTTTAATGGATATTCAGCTATGTATGTACAATTTCTTTACATCTGCATTTGTAATTTCTTCATATTGGTTATTTTTAGCTTTGTGTATATTGAGTGTATATATTGTGTGCATATATGGGCCACTTAAGTAAGTGTTTGTGCACATCTGTTTAGTGTGTGATTCTATCTATTCACTTGTGTTGTCTTTGTACATTAGATTGTTTTTTCCTTTTATGATTTATTTTTGTATATGTGGGTTGGTTTATGTGTTTTTTAATTTTTGTGACATTTTCAGTAAGATCGCTACTTTAATGCTAAGCTGTCTACAACTCTACCTAACCCCACTATTTCTTCTCTGTGCTAACCTATACTTTTTTTGAATATTCTGAATTAAATTAAACTATTTGATTTTTCTAGTCTGATGAGACAGTTGTATTTTTGCATGATTGCCAAAATAAATTCAGATTTATAACCTTTTAATTATGTATTGAGTTTTCCTTTTATATATATATTTATATATATATAAGTAAAGAACAAGTAAGAAAGAAGTGTCTTTAATCTAACATGTTTCACTTTAACAAGCTTTTTCAGAGATTTTTTAAAGACAAATAATTTAAAAATCTTATTAAAAAATCCAAGATACAGTATCAGTATGTTGATTGAGGTATAGTTTCATTGGTCAGATACATGTCACATGTGATAAAGCAATGGATGAATATTAAATGTGGAAGAAAAACTTGTGTCTTTTTCAGTTTATATATTTATTTATTTCTCATACATACAATTAAAAAAAATCAGTATATATATCTAATTAAAGAATTGATATTTTTAAAAAAAAACGATATTTGTCAATATATATGGGCATAATTCTTTTAAAAAAGTCCATAACTAAACCCCTGATTTCTATTATAATTCAAGTTTTTGAAATATCAATCTTCAAGTTTTCAGAAGGTTCAAATAATGATGCTTTTGTGTTTATATTTTGAAATAAAAATTACAGAACCATGTGATCACCATTATAAATTTGTAGGCAAATGTAATAAATAAACAGAGCATCTATTCAAATATGAGTATCCACTTAAAATAATGTTTAAGTAATAAAAATCTGTCAGATTAATAATAATATTCATCCCTTTTCTTTATATATACATATATTCATCACCCACATACAAGCCAGTTTTGCTGTATCACAGCTCATCAGTGTGGCTAGACAACCACTTGCCTCTGGCTGGGATCAAAACTCAACCAATTTGGTGTCAGATGGAGTAAATAACCCCTAAGCCATAAGCACATAGAATCAGAAAAGGGAAATTTTAGTGTGTTATATATAAGCAGCGTATACACACGCCAGTCACCAAAAGAACTCAATTCCTTGCTGAAGAGTTATGCATATATCGCCAAATTAGTAACTGTTTTTCAAATTTTCCTCTCTAGAGTGCTCAATCATAATGAGAGCATAATATTCATCCTCCATATCATCCTGTTTTGCTGTATCACAGCTCATCAATATGGCTAGACATCCACTTAGCTCCAGCTGGGATCGAAACTCAACTGATTTGATGTCAGTCAGAGTTGCTAACCCTTAAGCCATAGGAACATGGAATCAGAGAAGGGAAATTTTAGCATGTTATATATAAGCATCGTAGACACATGTTCAACCTGTAAAAAAATATTAACTCTACTATAAATAATAGTAACTCTACTAAAAATGACTGTAACTACCGAAAAAATAAGACCTGCCCCCCTAAACACCCAGAGCATGACCAAAAGTGTTATTTACATAGCTAGCATCTATTCAGATGACGATGTTAAAATTCTATTTTCACTCAGCTGAAAGCCAATGGGAATACCTTTATTACAATCATTAAATGACTTTAAGCAATAGTAAATACAGTAAAAGCACTGTTTTTCAAAATATTTCTGGCAATTAAAAAACAACAACAAAAAAAAACAATTATCAGCTAGAATATTGCAAGAAACAAATCTTATGTTGGAAAATTAAGTAGATGTAATTTATGCCTTTTAGAAAAACTTGTTATCTTAAAGCAATTAAGTACAACTAATAAAAGAAGTATATTGATGATTACATGCAAACATAGAAATAATATCTGCTCAAATATGTTTACATGGATTAATATAGAATATTCCATTTAGAACTTTTTGCAGTTATTATTATAAATTTCTTTTGTTTTCTCCAAACTAAAAACAAGTGATCCTCCTTGTCCCATAGGCACAAAATGTATATTCCCTTCCTAAAAATAATCTACTATTAATTTAACTTTTGAGATTTTACTTTCCAATTTTATGTTTAAATATTAGTTCAAATCAAATTAAAATATACAATTAAAAAATAGCATCTCAACATTACAATATATAACTACCATGAACAATGTGAGAACCAAAAATTCAAAACCTGGAATGGTCAGTTTAAAATGCACCTGATGATTGCATAGGGCATGAACCTCCAACGCTCTCACACCCTGATTGAGCACTCTGGAAAAATAGTAGACTTTGATAAACAGTAGCTACTCTGGCATGTACACATCGCTCATTCAGTGAAATGAATTAGAGCGCTCTAGCTATTGGGCGCGTATAATGATATGCGCTAAAACGTCTGCCTACTTCCACCGAACGCCCATAGCCCAGGGGTAGAGTCGCCGACTGACGCCATTTCGGTCGGGTTTCAATCCTGGGTAAAAAAGCAATCGGAGTCTAACCATACTGATGAGCTGTGATACGGCGAAACAGATCTGTCTGCGGATGACAATATATATATATATATATATATATATATATATATATATATATTTATATATAGTTTTTGTTATGCATCAATATATATATATATATATATATATATATATACATATATATATATATATATATATATATATGTATTGACTGATAATATATATATAGTTACAGAGTCATTCTTGTTATTATATATATATATATATATATATATATATATATATGTGTGTGTGTGTATGTATGTATGTATTGACTGATAAAAAAATAAATTTTGATTGCAAGAAAAGAGAGAAATATGTTTTGATACTCAGTTTTTTAGCCTGATATTATTATTTTCTCTCACTCCAAGAATTTTGGTTCAAGTGAAAAAATAAGTGTCTTTCCAGATAAACTATCAGGTGATTTTTCTAAAAGTTTACCATTTCCATTAGAAATTAGACAAAACAAGAAAACTTCAACCAAAAAAAAATCAGATTGTTTTCTTTCTGACAGTTTGTCCATTTCACTCTTGCCTCTTAAAATGAAGGTCTTTTGTCTTCTGAATCCAATTTTTCTGGCTACTGATCCTATTTCTTGATCCTGGCTGACAATTCCATGAATGACAGTCAATAAAATATACAAAATTTTCCAGCTTCTTTTTGATAGTTCTGAACTTCTTACCATCAATATATACTTATATATTTTCCTTATATTGGCAAGTATTTCTGTTATGGAAAAGGATTCTTATCAAAAATACATTTTCATGAATCTTATTACATACTATCTATCTATCTATCTATCTATATATATATATATATATATATATATATATTGTCATCCACAGACAGATCTGTTTCGCCGTATCACAGCTCATCAGTACGGTTAGACTCTGATTGCTTTTTTACCCAGGATTGAAACCCGACCGAAATGGTGTCAGTCGGCGACTCTACCTCTGGGCTATGGGCATATAGACTTGTGTGTTTATTACTTTAAATGTTATAGTGGATACATTGTATTTGAAATATTGATCCATTTTTCAAGACTTATTAACCCTTTGCAGGCTATTTAAAGCTAGAAATTATTTACAGTATTTACAATATTCAGACTAATGTCTTCATCTTTGTTGCCATTTGTACAATGGCCCATTGGATATAGATGTTGGTTAGTTCCTGTGACTTGACCTAAAAGAGTTGTGAGTTCAATACAGCAGTGGTGAACAAGTAACTTACAGGGTTAGAGGGAGATAATTCATAACTACCAAAAGAGGCACTACTACACAAGGAATGAAGACCATATACCCCAGTGATTGTAGTAAAGGGTTTGGTTTGAAATTCCTTGTACCTGAAGAAGGCCAGAGTGTACAACAATTGAAATGGTGTACAAATGGCAACAAAGATAAGGACATTAGTCCAAATATTGTATATAGTGTAAATACTACCTCATCTCAGAATTATAGACAAACAGAAATTATTTATTTTAGAAAATAAGTGGATTCATACCTTTTCCAAGGGTATTTGTGTGAGTGAATATAATGATCTGTATGGGAATTGGAACTCATCTCTCTGATTAAAGGTTCCAAGCCATAATCCATTATACCACCCACACATCTAAGCTTAAGGCACCTGATAATCCCATGCAGTCTCTAATCTAGGTATTTTCCAGGCTCAACATTGTTTAACTTCAGTGACTGTACAGGAACCAATGTTTTCAACATTAGACAGCCATAAGCCTATATTTGAAATAGATATCCCAAGATGCACCACTTCTACTGTAGTTGCAGTACTGTGGTGCTCTGTAGAGGCACCACAGTACTGCAGGAACTCTGGGAAGTCATGGGACTCATGATCATCGTTATGTCTATCAGGCTGCACATTTCAGCAGAAAAATCTTAAACTGCATTCCTTGAGAGAGATCAAATCTGCATCTCTTATTTTGTGGAGTAAACTACCCTTTGATAAAGTAGGTTCAGCACAGCAATGGAGAATGAAGCAGCAAGAAAAGTTCAGTTTTTCCATTTTAAGGAAACATATCCACCCTACCCAGATTATTTTTTCAAAGCCTTCACATCTAAAATGTAAACATTGCAAATTCTAAAGAATTAATGGGTTTATTTTTAATCTGATATTTTTATTACTTTAAATGTTATTATAGTGAATACTCCATATTTGAAATAGACTCTCCATTTTTATTTATTAAACAGTGTATATTGTGTCTAACATTGGCTCCCATAATCGAAAAATCTTAGTAAAGAAAATGTTTTCTTCTGCAAGTATTAGACCAGAATTCCACTTTGTAGAAGAAACTACATATATAACCCCATCAAATCTAAACTAGCAATGACCAATATAGTGTATCAATTTCACAGCTTAGTGCAAGACTGTTTCTTGTCATAAATCAATTTCTTTCTCCATGAGTAGATGCCTATCACTTATCAGATCTAAGTGATGTAAAAACCATCTTGCCACCCACAATTTTCAAGATCTTTTTAGAAAAATTCTGGTTCAAAACACAAAAATTCTATGTAAATTAAATTACAGGAAACATCTTGCTCTGAGAGAGGCTCTGTATGTAAATGGCAATGTCTCTTCATACAGGGTTGGCAGTTTTCTGGTTGCTGCTACAGACTGGTAGTTAGGAGCCCTAACTCTTGTTTAGCATCTAGAGCAGCTGCTCTGATCAACAGTTGCATATATAAGGTTCTTGCAGTGCCATGACACACATGGATAAGTGTTCCTGCAAGCACTTCTATTGGGTAACTAAGAGGGCACATTATGCTGCAGTCTGTGCCAGTTCCTTCCCTACACATATCATAGTCAATGACTGTTTGCTATCACTACTTGATGCCTCCTCTTACCAAAATGACCCAAAAATAAATATTCATAAGCAAAGATACAAAACTAAACTAGCCAAACAAAACTCACCTAAACCCCTCAACATTTCTTTCTCTAACATCTATATGTGTATCAACTTCTGTAGTGTGGAATTCTTTTTTCACAAAAGGTTACCAGACATCCTGACTTTCCGTGAAACCACCCTTATTCCTACAATCCCCGCCTCTGGTTTCTCAATTTCTGGTTATCTTCCCTTCTTTAGGAGGGACTCCAATGTGTTTATATCAGTGAACATTTCCCTCTGGCTAGGGGGATTTCTCTTAAATCATCTGACTATTCTTACATGTGTCTCTGTCCCTCTCTTCTAAACTCAGTTAGCTATCATTTATTTTACTACCACTTCTCTTCCTCTCCCAAATGTTCTTTGCTAGACAGTATTTCCTCTCACCCATTTGCTAATGTATTTGTGTTCAGTAAAATGTGCCCCTGAACTCTCCACTGTCCTCTCTAAACTCTACAATTATTGCCTCACTGCTTCTTGCTTTCTGGCTTGTTGGAAATCCTCCTTTATTGTTCCCATCTTTAAAAACTCTGGAGAGCTCTCTGATTATCACTCTGTTGTCGACTTACTGATCTTTGGCAAAGTGTTCAAGGCTATCGATGCTGAAGTGGTTCATCATATGCTCTGACAAACACTATGGATCTCTGCTTCACTAGATCTGTTACTGATATGCTAATAACTATCACTGAATACATATACCAGGCTCTTGATATATATAGAAAAGCTTGAGCTGTTACCCTGGATATCTCAAAAGTGTTTGACAGAGTTTGGCATGCTGGCTTACTGCACAAGCTACAGGGCTATGGCATAAGTAGATGTTTGTTTGATTCAATCTAATCCTTCCAATCAAATCGCATAATGAATGTCTTATTAAGCAGGCTTCCAGATCCTATTATACAAATGTTTTCTAGATCCTTTGCTTTTCTTGATCTTCTTCAATGATCTTCCTGATATAATCAATCTGTGGTGGATTGGGGTAAGAAATGACTCGTAAATTTTAATACTTTCAAAGCAAAGCTGTTCTCCTTTAACCACAATAGAGAAACTTTCTTAACTGCTATCAATATGGACCATGCTAGTCTCCCAGAAAGCAATACACGGCACATCCTCAGCCTCACTCTCTTAGCTGACTGTTATGTGTTAAGTGTAACAAAAACAAAATGATTGACCAAAACTCAGAGTTAAATCACATACAAATATTTAATTTACGATAAACACAAAATGATATATATACAAAATTTACAATTTTTTACATTCAAAACAGAAATCTAGAGTTTACTACTAGCAGTCGAAGTGTTACGAAGGGAAAGGAAGGGTCAGTATCTTTACCCAGTTAAGTTAGTGAAGTAGTTTAAGTGCTTTACTTTTTGAAAATCCTTAAATGTGTATATAAAGAATAATTTCCAGTATGGTCAATAAAAGGTCAAAAAAATCTATTTATCCTTTTAGTTCCATGAGGTTCTCTTTCTGGTTTTAGTTGATCGGTAACTTTTCTTAGAGATTCCTTTGGCTAGATATAAATCCTTGAATCAAAGCTGGAGTTGATAATGTCAGCAAATTCTTTTAACAACTAACTACTCTCCTCTCAAAACCTATTTTCATAGGGGCTAATACCTAATTTGCATATTTCTAGAACATTTCGAATTCTCTCGATTTTACTCAATTCCTAATTTCTCTATTTAACAACTACTTCATGAATTAAAACTTTTTTGTAATAACAAGTAGAACTCAATAGAATCCCTTACTATAACGTTTTAGACATTATTAATATTATTTTTATATATAAATGCATCCTTGTAACACTGACCTAAAATGGAACGACTATATTGAATCAATAACTATATCTACTGCTACTAAGGTTGAGTCACTGTGTTGAGCCTGAAAGTTCTTCTCATCAGAATCTATCGCACACATATACAAATCTATCATTCATCTGTGCATTTAATAGTTGTCATATCTGGTCCAGTGCTACTGTTATTTATCACAAAATTCAAAGAAGGATCTGAAATGTAATCAATCCTAACTTGGTAGCTCGACTTCAGTCACTTTCACACCAACAAGATGTGGCTTCTCTCTGTCTTTTCTACTAGTATTTTCATGGCTTCTGCTCTGATGTTCTCATCTCCCTGGTGCCCTGTCTGCACAAATTTACTGGAGCTACTAGATTAGCAACTAGATTTCATACTTTTACAGTTAAAACAGTGAAATGTAACTGCTACCTCCACTGTAACAGTCTCTTTTCTCGGTCTTCCAATCTGTGTAACTTCCTTCCATGTATTTGCTTCCATGATAGCTACAATCTTTAGTTTAAGTACAACACCAATTGCCATCTTTTATCTCCTTGATTTTCATCTTTCTCTTATCTTTTCTCTGACAACCCCTGTATCTTTTTCTTCATTTTTTCTTCTTTTCTTTTCACTCTCTTCTTATGAAGCTCCCTGCACACCAGTGGCAATACTGCCTTGTTTGGGGTGAAATGATTATAAAAAAATAAAAATAAAATAAAAATGCTGGATTAAAAATAAATTGATATATATGTGTGTGTGTGTTTACACATTTTTCTGTTAATAAATATATAGGTGCTGAAATAGTATGTGATCTATGTGCACGTTTCTGATATAGCTTGTAATCTAGAACAACATCTAAAGTTTCCAAAATACAAGCTTAGTACTAAGGTGCAGTCACCCCTGCTCTCTCTATGACAAGTTCAGATTTAAATTAAAACTACCTTCTTTGAAGATAACCGCCTGACTTTGTCTAGAACTACACATTTTTACTCAACTTCTGATTGGTTTGATGATTTGAGATGTTAGCCTTTCAATGGAGATTTGAGATGTTAGCCATTCGGTGATGAAAAGCAGCTTTTATAATTTATACACTATAATTTTGAATGTAGATGACAAACCTGTCTAGATTTAAGCTGTAGATCCCAATGGTATGTAAAGCACATTCTATACCAGCCCCATTATATGTAAATAAATTGAAGTATCAAAAACTTAGAGTCAATTAAAATATATGCAATTCATAATGAAGAATGAGGCCTGAATTTGAATGCTGTGGATGTCAAAGATCTCTGGTTTCAACAGAACAGCGCCACTTGCTACACAGCTAATGCAACAATAGTTTTACTGAATGAGCAGTTTCCAGCTTGCATCCTCTTTTGAAACAGTGATATCATTTGGCCACCACAATCATGCAACTTCAGGCCTTTAGATTTTTCCTTTGGGGGTCATCTCAAAAGTAAGGTGTATGCCAATAAACCAACAACAATTCAACAGCTGAAGGATAATATATTTTAATCACTGGAAGCAAGTGGATATCTAGCCACACTGATAGCAAAACAGGCTTGTATGTGAATCACTAATAAATTATGCTCTCATTACAATTGAGCTCTCTAGAGAGGAAAATTTTAAAAACAGTTACTACTTCTGCAATTTACACATTACTCTTCAGTAATGAATTGAGTTCTTCTGGTAACTGCATATACATAACACGCTAAAATTTTCTCTTCTCTCAGCCATGCGCCACTAGCTTAGCTGACTGACACTAAATCGGTCAAGTTTCAATCATGGTTGGAAGCAAGTGAATGTCTAACCAAACTGATGAGCTGTGATACAGTGAAACAGGCTTGTATGTGGAGGACTAATTATGCTCTCATTATCTGATTGAGCTCTCTAGAGAAGAACATTTTTAAAAACAGTTGCCACTTCTGTGATTTACACATTACTCCTTATGCATGAATTGAGTTCACTGAGTTGCTGGCATGTGTATACACTGTGTATAATAACACATTAAAATCTCCTCCTTTGGCAGTCATCCAAGTGCCAGTATCTTAGAGGTAGACTCTCTGACTGATTCCAAATTAATTGCTTGAGTTTTGATACCGGCTGGAAGCAGTTGGATGTCTAATCCTACTGATAAGCTGTGATACAGCAAAACAGGCTTGTATGCGATGACTATATGTATGTATGTATGTATGTATTTATGTATGTATGTATGTATTTAATAAATTGCAAGCCTTGTGTCTGCTTATTTATAATAAAATCTGTTCATACTCAAAGATAGAGTTTTATATATTATAATTGAAAGATGTAAGAAATGCACAACTTTTGACAGTTGATTTTATTATTCATTTCTTGTTTTCCCTAGCACTTTCAATATCCTTCCAAAGTTATCATTCATTACAAAAACTATATTAACAATATGTCTTATAGTACACACATCTGACCATTCATCCATTTCTAAACATCTACAACATTTTTGTCTATATTCACAATATAAGAAATAATCTATCCTCCACCAAGAAAACAACAAAAGCAAACTAAAGATCCTTGAGGCAATATTCATTAAAAAACTTAAGCTGTCTATTAACAGAATCAGCTATGAATACTGTAGTAATGTTTTAAAATGTTTATAAAAGAACAATTTTTTCATGCATTAACAGATACATGGCTATGACATTACAACATAAAAAATTCCATTGTGGATAATTTTCACGTTCTAATGAATGCTAAGCAATTTGACAACCATCACATTTGAAGCAAGAAGAAAATTTACAGTAATTTTAGCAACACAGTTTTGCAGATATTTTTTGTTACTACAACTTACACCCCTGAAGATTATCTCAGAAGGAGACTGAAAGTACTTAGGAACATTAAGATGAATTAATACCTTTCCCAAGAGTATTTGTACATAAGTGAATGCAACAAATTCAACTGAAATTTGAACTAGCCCCTCTGATTTCTTGTTCCAAGCTGATATCTACTGCAACACAATGCACATCCTAATAAGATACTGAAGCTATAGGGAAATAGCTGATGTTTATTGAATTGTCCTTGTGTCATACATAACCAAATTCCCTACAACTTAGGTTTTATCCACTATCATCAGAAGGTTGTCAGCAGGTTGGAATGTGTGGATTTGTGGAAGAATAAAAGTGTATATTTTGTATGTTCAAAGATAAATTTAATAATGGAAAAGAATAACATGAATTGGTAGAAGTTAATGTTCAATTAGAAACATTATTAAGAAGTTAAGGGTAGAGTTTGTAGTAGTCCTTGCAAGAGTGAGTTTATGTATATGTGGACAGGAATGTATATGTGTATATATGTATAGGCATTTGGTAGGAATGTATTTGAAGTTATCACTCAGTGTGAATGGTGAAAGGCAGAAGGTGAGAGGTGAATGATGAAGAAGAAGGAGATGAGAGAGAAAGAGAGAGGCAATAATAATACGATCGCATGATGTTTGTCAAGGGTACGTGTTACTTGCGCTCATCTTAACTCTCTGACTGACTGTCAAACTTGCTCGTTTTTTATTTCATTTGGGATTTCACATCTGAATGTGATTCTGTCTTTCCATTGGATGACAAACATTTTGCATCGAGGTGTGAAATTTTGTGAGTGTTGTGTGTGTTAAGCAAAGTTTGTAAATTCGAGAAAATTTGTTTATTTCTAACAATGGGTCAGATTTGAATTTTTAATGTAGATCTTGTTTGTTTCACTACAATACAATATCCTGTCTAAATGAATACCAATAAAATTTAATTACCTTAATGGGAAGATAAAATTTACACTGCATTTAAAGTATCTATCAAATTATTAATCAGCAAAGTTTCAAAACATTTATGGCTATTAAGATATTTGAAATTATATAGACTTCAACTAAGAAACATTCAAATAGAGCTGAGCATTTTCCTGCTAAATATTCACTCATATTTTTGTATTCACTTCTACATCCTTGTGTCACACATAAATCAAAGGACAATGTATCAAGTAGTCAGTTAAAGTAGCAGTTAGAGTAACAGTCTGAGTTAAAGTAGTAAGTGCAGTCATAATGAAATCATGAGAAGAAACTTAAAAAACAAAAATCCCCTCAACAATTTCTGGAATATAAAACACATTGATCTACATTTTATTTTCTTTCTTTCTTTCTTTCTTTCTTTCTTTCTTTATTCACTTTTTCTTTGTGGAATATTTTCACAAGGTCATGTTTTCACCCCCTTCCTCATGTTAAAATATCAAGTCACAATTGAAACATTAATATCTGAAATCACTATTGAAATACTTTGAACTTTGATCCAAAGTGCTTTTAATCAACTTTGCCATGAAGAGCATTATTGATTAAGCAAGATTGTATACTGACTTGAAACACATCTGAAACTACTTTGTTTATTTTTCAGATAATGAAACCTTTGGGAATCGAAATTAAGAAGAATGTGCTTAAAATATGCAAATGGAACTTTACATATTGCTTAAAAAATCACTGGTATACATGATTGAGATTATTGTAAGAATTTTTCAAAAGGACTAAGCAATAGTGGTTACCAATTTGCACCAGTTCACTTGAACCAATTCTAAAATTCAAAAAAGCTTAGTGAACCAATCCAAAAATAATCTTATGTATTAATAGCTAATGATCTCAGTAAATTGTTAGTTACAATATGCTCATGTGAGCCTAGTGAAACTCTAATAGACACATGCCCATGAATGTTTTGGCAAATCTTCTAGTCATAAATTTGAAATGTCTTCCATTGGATCTTTGGGACTTCAGTGATTCAGTTTGCATGAGGCTAAGAAATCATAACACAGCTAATAATATTAGAGTCAAAAAGTATCATAATTCTGAACAAAAATATGATGAGAACAGAATTTCAATCTGGAAATATATTAATTAAAATGCCTTCTATTAAAATTATCAAAATGGTTTAATTCTTTTTGATATTAGTATATAGTGCTTTGTTTCCATTCTCAGATTGAAAAAAATAGAATAGGTTCCTAAAGATTCAGGTAAGTGTCATACATGATATACGCTTGAGTGATCCTCTCTCAAAAGAGACCAAACTGACTGAGCATGATTTTTCCACAATAGGTTGCTACTACTTTCTGTGGTAGACTGGTTGCCAAATAAAGCTACAGAATCCTATCTGTGCTGCTATTTAGCCCATAGATGGGGGAGAAGTGATGGATTAATACCTTTCCCAAGGGTGTTTGCACGTAAGTAATTGCAACAAATTCAACTGGAATTTGAACTCGGCTCTCTGGATTTTCGTTTCAAGCCAATATCCAACACACCACAACACACATCCTAAAGATTACCTGCTTTTATAGAAGTGATTTGAGACGCCATTATTGAAACTAGGGCATTGCTTCATAAATGCACCAAATATTTTCAATAAATAAACTGTGTAAATAAGTTAAAACAACTGATATAAAATATCTAAATAAAGTATTCATGAGGGAATATACAAAAATCAATTGAATGTTTCAATTTGATTTTTATTTTATTGCCAACATTTCATTCAGGAAGAACATCATAAGAACAATTGAAGAGGTTAAGGAAAAAATCATTAGCCTGGCAACCAAGTTGATTTGAATTTTTTTTTTTGCTAAATTAACTGTTAATAAAATTAAAAATAAAGTATTTGAATAAAATAAATATCTATCAATGAGATATCTAAATATCTATATATCTATATCAATGAGGTATCTAGATATATATCAGTGAGATTTATACAAAGAAAAATTTTCAAATAAATATATAATATAATTATTTGTTGCAGGAAAAAAATGAAATTTAAGGTAAGAAAAGTAAATTATAAAGATGCCAATAAATTTGTGTGTATATATATATATATATATATATAAACAAATGCTTAGAAGTACAAAATTGATATACTATTTTAAAAACAAGGAATTTATTGTTAGTCTCAAGGGCCCTTTCATCCAACATCTCATCAGGACAAAAATTGTTAGAAAATGAATTAAGCAAAAAGAACAGTCACAACGAAAATGAAGAGCAAAAAAGAGGAAAACACGATAAAATAAATATACATATACACATGTATACTCACAAGAAGTAGGGGAATTAAATAATTAGTGAGGTACAATTAAAATAAAATATCTCCCAACAAATTTTGAGACTTTAAAAAATCCTTCTGCCGGCAGAGAGAAGGTTTCAGTAATGATATAGAAACTGATTCCAAAATCTTTAAATGATTATTGGTACCAGTTCTATTTATAATTTTAAACCACTCCTTATTATAAGACTTGGTGCATGCTCTATTCTCTACTAGATGTTGAGCAATAGCCAATTTCATATTTGTAGAGGGAAGGCTACACATGTTACTTATTTTGCTAAATTTTATTTTAGAAGACACATGTTGATTAATCCTTGTTTCTAAATTTAAGTAGCTATGCCCCACATAACCAGCAGCACACTGGCAATTAAATTCACATACCAAATTACTCAATTTGATGTAGTGCAAATTATCTTTACGAAACGACAGAAATGCAGACCTAGTTAGAAAAACACAACACAGAGCAACAGACAGAAAACAACCAGAAACTGTCTTATTGATCTGCTTAACTAAATTTTGGCCCTTATCTCCAATGCTATCCCCTGATATTCTCTGATTCAGAGTCCAATCTTGTAGGAGAACAAATTTTGAGCACCCTGTGTTTTAATAAGACTAATTTTCCTTGATGTAGGTGCATACACACATCAATTCATGTAAAGGTCAGTAAAGGTGGGTTTACGAAAGATACTCATAAGGAAACCCACTGTACTGTACTATACTGTACAACAACGTCTAAAAAAAGCAAACAAGCATTTATCCTTCTCAACTATATATGTATATATTATAGTATATATATATATATATATATACTCCTGATCAAAATTTTAAGACCACTTAAAAATCTTTAAAAAGAATTTTTTTTTACGGATAGATTTTAAACTCCTACCACTTAAGGTTACCAATACTACAATCTAAAAGGTTATGGAAACAAAAAGCTATATTCCAAACATTTTATTTAGAAATTTACATTTTTATAAAATGAGGCAATTTACACATGATCAAAATTATAAGACCAGAGACAAAAATTCTATGAAATTGTACAAAAAGTGTATGAAAAGTTTATGAAAACATTCAACAACCCAATTTAATAATGAGTTCTACCTCCACTGATTTTGATCACTTCAAAAATTGTGTCGGGCATGCTAGGAATAAGCGTTTCCATTAAGGTGCGGGGGATGTTGCTCCAGCTTTTGAAGATGGCTTCATGAAGTTCATTTTTTGTTGAATATTGTTTGCCATTTCGATAAACATCTCTTGTCATCCATCCTCAAACATTTTCAATTGGGTTCAAGTCTGGTGAGCATACAGGATATCCCAAGAGATGAACCCCATTTTCTTGTAGAAAGGTCAAGGTCCATCTTGCAGCATGGATTGCAGCATTATTCTGTTGGAATAACCATCCATCCACACACAAACGATGGCCCTCCATCATCAATGATGCTTTTCGTAGCATGCTAACATAACCAGCCGCTGTTTGACAACCCTGTATCACCTGAAGCTCCATCGTCCCTCTGTAAGAAAAGGCACCCCATACCATTAGTGACCCTCCACCACGATGACATGCGGAGAAAATTTCAGGAGGCATGTTTTTGTTATGCCAATATCGTTGGAAGCCATCAGGACCATTTAGATTGAATTTTTTCTCATCAGAAAACAGGACTTTCTTCCACTTCCCAATGTCTCATGTTTGGTATTCACAACCAAACTTTAAGTAGTCCACCTTGTGACGTGGAAGCAGCCAAGGAATTTGTTTATGCTTTTTATTTACCATGCCTTTTTGTCATAAGTGTTGTCTGATGGTTACGGGACTGCAATCAGAATCTGTGACTGCCTTAATTTGACTAGAAGAAAGTCCCCCTTCTTTCATAACAACCCATCTTATTCTCTTACTCAATGCAGGAGAAATCTTTGGGGGCCTACCAGAGGATTTTGCTTTTCCATAATTCTCACTGTTCTATAGAAAGTTGCAAATTACAGTTTTACTGCAATTTACCTTAGCTGCGATCGCCCGCTGTGACAAACCTTGCTTATGGAATTCTAGAATTCGAGAATGCTCAACTTTGGTAAATTTGCTTGCTTTAGGCATGGTAGCACCTTTATGCAGTGATTGCTAATCTCTAACTGAACTAAAAGCATTGGAATTACCATATATCTAACAATTTATACCCCTGGTCTTATAATTTTGATCATGCGTAAATCGCCTCATTTTATAAAAATGTAAATTTCTAAATAAAATGTTTGGAATGCAGCTTTTTGTTTCTATAACCTTTTAGATTGTAGTATTGGTAACCTTAATTGGTAGGAGTTTAAAATCTATCTGTAAAAAAATATTCTTTTTAATGATTTTTAAGTGGTCTTAAATTTTTGATCAGGAGTGTGTATATCTGGATGACTAATTATGCTCTTGCTCTCGTTATCTGATTGTGCTTTCCAGATGGAAAAATTTTAAAAACTGTTACTGCTTCGGCAATTTATGCATTACTCTTCAGCCATGAATTGAGTTCTCTTGGCTGCTGGCATGTGCATACAACTCATATATATAACACATTAAAATCTCCTCCTTTCTCAGCCATTCACTGATAGCTTAGAGGTTAGTTTTCTGACTGATACCAAATCTGGCTGGAAGCAATCAGATGTCTAGTCACACTAAAACAAACATCGAAACAGGCTTGTATGTGGATGACTATATATATGTGTGTGTGTGTAATCACATATGTATATTTATTAATTCACACATATATATATATATATATATATATATATATATATATAGTTATGTGAGTTATATGATGTAGGATAATATGCACATTTATTAATATATATAATTAATAGCTCTGTTTATATTACATTGAGCACTACTTTACTAATACTTGAATAATATTTCTATACATGCGTGTATTCCCATATCTATTTTTATTAATTCACATAAATATAATCTGTGGATGACAATAAATATAATATATATATAGTTCTGCAAATTAATAAATATAAATTAATTCTCATAACTATATATTCTCATAACTATATATATATATATATATATATATATATATATATATATATATAGTTATGTGAATTCATAAGTATACATGTGGGAATACACACATGTATAGAAATATTCAGTTGTTAAGAAAGCTGTGCTTAATGTAGTATAAACAGAGCTATTAATGATATATATTAATAAATATGCATATAATCTTATGTCAGTAGCATGGCTCAGAGTTTCATGCATTATGCAATGATCAGGTGCACATTACAAATCTAAGTCATGCCACCAATGTAGGATAAATATATATATATATGTAAAGACAAGCAGAAAAACTATAATTAGCTGACATATTTCATTCTCTGAGGAACTTTATCATGGCCAATGTAGGATATATTTTATTGCACATGTTCATAACAAGAGCAAGGATATCATTGGTTTATCAACACTTTTGAATTTGAGAATGTTCATGAATATTCATCAGGTCAAAACATATGAACAGCAAAAATTGATATAATTCAAAAGCTGGTATCAAAAACTTTCTCAAAATTTAAATTTGCTTGTGCATACAGTGGAGGCTGTTGTTCGAAAGTGAAAAAATATACTACTGAAAATATTGAAAGGAGTGGACAACCTAGTGGCTTTTGGTTCTTGTACAGCATGAACACTTTTGCAAAAATAAAAAAAATAAAATTTTTCTCTCTGATTTCCCCCTTATAGTAAGTACTGCACTAAATACATTCAGTGAGTATATATATATATATATATATATATATATATATGTATGTATTTAAATAAAATGAGAGAATCATGTATGAATGTGTGTGTTTATGAGTCAGTAAAGTTAGTAGTGCAAGAATGATAAAATGAAATAGATTTCCATTTAAAATTCTAGTGAAATAATGTATACAAGTATTAAGTGAACTTTTTATAAATAATTAAATATTGAAAATAAGTAGCTAACAATTAGAATCTTTCAATGAAATAATATGTATTAAACATAAACATATTATTAACATATTGTCTCTGTGGATTTTTAAAAAATATTTTTAAAATTTTTAAAACTTTTTAAATGGTAAAAGTCTCTGAAGAAGCTTGTAAGCGTAAAACGTTAGATTAAAAAACACCTTTTTTCCACTAGTTCTTTACTTATTCTATTGATCTTGTCAGATTTTGATCCATATATTTAACTCGTATCTATATATAGTAATATTTTTATTATAAGTATATAGTAAAAACATAACTTACTAAAACACAAGAGCCATTGTGTTTCAATACTATCTTATTAGCACCTCGTCAGGCAGTGAAATATTTTTCCCTGTTAGGAATTATTATACATAGAAGCTTAAAAACAACACAATTTTTACCATATCCAGACAATTAAGAGGAGGATTTTTGAAGCATTTGTCTCAGTGAACCAATAGAAAGTCAGGTCATGATGTATAGGAGCAATTTGATTGTAAGTGTAAAGTGGAGTAGAGAATTGAAATGACTTGAGACCATGACGTTTTCTATGCCAGTAATGAAATAAATTGAATGATACATATGTAGCATTTAGCAAGTCTGAAAAATTATCACATGTCATTGTGAAATGGTTACAGGATTTTCTTTAAGTTATATTTCAACTTAAAGTAGTGAATAAGAGACAAAGATGGGGAAAGATGTTTTTTTTTTAATATACTGCATGTCAAGCATATGTGATTGACTTAGTAGGTGATTTATCAGTTAAACTGAAACAAATTAATTATCAGAAGATAGAAGATTCAATCAATTTATGCCAGCAGATAAATTACAGATGTCTGGTTATATTATATTAGGAAAAATTAACTATTTTTCAGGGTATATTTTAGATGATGATGACAAATAGAACATTACGTTTATTGAGTAAGTGTAGTTTTAGGAATTTGATAATTTATAATTTTTCCTCTGAACATAGAAAACATTGAAAACACGAAAGAAGAAAAATTATAGTTTTTCCTAAAAATAGTTAATTTTTCTATTCCTCAGATTTTAGAAGTTCATGATAGTACTAAAATAGTTTTTTTTACATAAGCTCACATCACATTAAGTGAACAATAAAGCATAACTAATAATAAGTGAAACAATAAAGTGAAACAATAAAGCATAACTAATAATATTACTAATGTCAATTTCTCTCTCTCCGCTGTATTAAACCAAACAAGGGAAAGTATCTCCGCAGAATATTATTTTCAGTTTCTTCTTTTTCTTCAATGTTCCATGCCCATTCAGGGGTTATGGCTCTCTACAACTTCCTGTCCTTTGTCTTTTTTCTATCCCTCCTAATCCATGTTCTACCAACTATTCATAAAAACTTGTTAGGTTGGTTGTTCGCTGCTTTCCACATTACGTCCCGTGAGCATCAAATTCTCCAAGCCCTCTTTCCTTATTAGAAATTATAACTGACACTTTCTGCTTCTGAATATAACTGTCCAGAATTCACTACCATATAGGAGAGCTGATATTTTTTTTCAAATCTTGACAGATGATCTGAACAAGTAATCTTTCTTTCTTTTTTTTAAGTGATGTTTATCCTTTTCAGTACTCTATGATTCTAACCTCTTCAAGTCTAAAATAAATAGTGATGTATATGCCAAATCCTTACATTCTTTATTTCCTACTTGTTCTTATGTTTATATCATACACTTTATTCTGTAATCCTCTAAATTGAGTAGCTCTTGGGTATTGGATGACCTTTAGTAAAAAAATATAAAATAGTTGGAATTGTACAATAGGCAATTTACAGTTTACATCATTGTCCTCATCTTTATTGTCATATTTACAGAGGGAGGGTAAGTTGAAATAACTTGGAGACTTAAGTCCCTAAAGGGAATTAACTGAAACTGAGACATCCAGAAAAGGCATGACACATAGAACTAGAACAATCTCCCCCCTGAACTCAATAAAGGGTTAGATTAAAAAAATTAATGCATATCACTTCAAGAAGGCCAAAATGTCCAACAGCTGAAGCATTGTAAATGTGGCAATAAAAATGAGGAAGTGTCTGAATGACATAAATAATTACAATATCTCATCCAGAAATATAGACAGATGCTGTACAATAGACACTATAACCAGAAATAGTTGTTTTTCAAATTTAATTTATTTTTATATTTCTATAGATTAAGCACTCCCAACTTCTTCTTCATGTGCTATGTCTCTTCATGACGTAGGCAATCATGGATTTCCACTTGGTTCTGTCTCTTGTTGATCTTAATATTTTTCCTCTTGGTATCTCTCTGAAACCCCTCTTTGCCATCAAGTTGTTCAGGCTTATAAACTATGTCTTGTGCTGCTTTCCCTGTCTCTCTTTCCTTCTCTCCATCCCATGAGTATTAAATTCTCCAGGCTCTCTTTTCTCATTACGTGTCCCAGGAACCTCATCTATCTCGTCCTGATGATAAGTATGAGTTTTCTTCTCGTTTGCATCCTCTCCAACACCTCATCATTGCTCACATGCTCAGTTCATGGTATATTCAGCATTCTTCTGTAAAACCACATTTCTACTGCCTCAAGCTTCTCCTTCATCCTTGATGAGATTGTCTAACATTCACTTCTATAGAGAAGGACCGATATCTCATAGCAATTCAACACTCTTTTCTTTGTTTTCAATGAGATTTTTCTGTCTCTCTCTACTCTGGTTAGCTTTTGAAATGCACCCTTGGCCATACCAATGCATCTTTAGATCATAATGTCACACTTTCCATCCTCTGGAAACAAAAACACAATTTTAACCTACTATGTGAATTCTTAAGATGTAACAAAATAAAAAATAAAAATTTGAAATACATAATCTAGAGTTCTTTTTCCATATATCACTAAGCACTAAGGTGGTTTGTTCCCAATAAATATTTGCTATTATTCTAATATCTTTCCCAAATAAATCAAAATTTTTTCTACCATGTTTTAACTGATCTATTCTCCATCTTTTTTTTTTTTTCAAGTATACTACAGCTAAAAAAAAAGTCTTTTTCATTCATTTTATGAATTAAAAAGACTGTTTTAACTTTTATTTTCAGTGGTTGACTTTATTGAGTAATAAATTTTGCATTTTTTACTATCTTTTGACACCATTCTTGATTATTCTATCCTCTCAGATTTTACAATCTATCTGAGCAAACAACTTCCCCAAGTGCCTTTTAGAGATTTCTAGGGAATTCACTTTAATTAAATGAATTCTCAGAAGACTAGAATAAATGATTGTAAGGATGCAAAAGGCAATTTTCTTTCTTTTTACAGTACAAATTGACTAATTTCATGATAGTCACATGCCAATCCATTAGCAATAACAAACTGTGGGTGACAATCAACAGTTGTTGTATAAACCAAAATGAAGATAGACAATGGTCGTTAAGAGAATAAGTGAAAGTCATGCAACTTAAATAATGTCCCTCCAAAAATATTACAAATGACTTTCTTTGTACTTCACACTTTATTTCTTTCACATACTGCTTGTTTTATTCATATATGATATAATTTGTCTGTGTGGAATAAATAATGATAAATATTTATAGATAGATAGATAGATAGATAGATAGATCGATCTGTGTATAACATTTTTATGGCATATTCATTTACTTTTGTGCTGCACATAAAATCTTTTTAGACAAAATTCATTTTTGAAATTCATTTCTGATCCTTCCTTCTGTTTTTTAAGATGTTAGCATATCATGGGTAAACTAATGCATATTATAGGCCTTGGAGAGTGGAGAAAACAAAAGGATTTCTTCTCTCTTTTGAATCATTCCGTTATGATATTCCAAGGATAAATAAAACATCTGCTAAATTTTTCTCTCCAGAATCTATTTTACATATTTATAAATATGCTATTTGTTCATATCTTCGAATATTGCTGCTATATATGGTCCAGTATTCATAATTAGTAAATATTTAGAGATTCTTGATAAAATCCAAAGAAGAATTGACAAATTTTATTGAACCTGAATCAGCATTATGGCTTCAATCACTTTCCCTGTGTTGGTTTTTCTAAATCATGTAGCTTCCCCATGCTTTTTTCTATAAATACTTTCTGATAAACTTTAATCTATGGTACCGAGACTTTATGAATTTAAGTACAGTACATTTTTTACCTTGGAGAAACAATTGAAAATTTGTTGCAATTTCATAAATTCCATTTTATACACATTTGTTTCAAAATATTTTCTGTTGCTTAATTTGCATTATAATGGTTTTAAAACTTGCACTCATTTATTTTCACCCTGTACATATGAAAAATACATATACATATAAAAAAAAGAAAAAAACCATTGACTTACCTTGGTTTATTATTTTTAATACAGAAAGAATATTTTACAGAACAAAACATTAAACACATTAGCAAGACTGGCCAAAATTTTGACTTAAAAATGCTACTTTAATTAAAAGAGAAAACAGTTCACTAAGATTAAAATGTTTAGCAAGTGTTTTAAACATGAGATCATCAACAGTAAATTTGTGTCCAAATTCTAATAACACTTCACCATTCTTAGAAGATCTTCTATTATGACAGTATGGTATGTTTAATAACAAAAGGGATGGAAACAAAAACAAAATTAATCTAAACGAAATTGGATAGATTATATGCTAACAGAAAATGTATAAAAAAATGGAAAAAAATTATTTTTAAATTTAAAATCCCCAGTGTCTTTTGTTCACGAACATAGGGATAGAGAAGGTGCTTATCTCTTTGGTGGATATAAGTCATGTGGGTTACATGTCAGCTGCCTTTTACTTCATTCAGTGATAAAAGTGGCAGTCAAATTTCAGCTTTGTTTACAGTAGCTAAACCAAAATGTTTCTTTTTTTAGCTCACTCTGGCCTGGGCAAAGGTTAAATCTGTCTCCTCAGCAGCTTACAAGTTCATGATGCCATTTCTCTTTGGGAATATCTTTCCCAGATATAGAAAGAAACTCCACCTGATTTCTGTTCATGGAATATGTCCTCCCCAGGGATACAAATGTATCTGGCCCATTTGAATTTGGACACAGGAGTATCTCCATATTACATCCTTCCTTTTTGTTTCTCTTTACACCGTGCTTTGGTGTATAGATATACGTGATACATTATCTTCTGCATAAGATACTTGTATATATGTTAGGTACCTTTATCATGATGTTAAAAGGGCTCAAACTTAATAAAAACAAAGTTTTATTATCAAAATGTTTAAGTTATTATTAAGAGGAAAGATCAAATTTTGTTGTCATTATTTTTAAAAAAATTTAATCTTTTCTAACACATTCAAAATTTCAATAATTTTTTTTTCCCCCATCAGTGATTCAAGCCATGTTTACGTAATGTTACTACTAAGGAAAACAATATTATACAAGTTATTTTTTTTGGCACTGAAAGACACATTAATTTGAAAATTCTTGTAAAAATTAACTAATAGTCTGGTCTTAATCAAACTTTTAGGATTTATTCACAAATGAATGAAATTATTTATGCTATTATTACTTTTAGAAAATCTTGGTAAAAATATTTTTTACAACTGTTACCTCCCACTAATTAATTGCATGAAACTTCTAGAAATACTTTATCTATACCAATTCTTTTATTAGTAAAATGCAGGACTCATTGTAGAATGTTAATCATGTCATTTTTTTTTAATTATCAGACCATTTTTTTCAAAATTCTGCTCCAAATAGTAAAATTAAAAATGCATTAAGATAACGCCATTTTTAATTTAGATAAACTTTTAATTGATTTTATAAATAATATAATTAAAGGATATCATATTCTGAAAAAGAAAACAATTCAATGAATAATGAATTTTTATAAAAATTGTTTTCATTTTTTCTTTGCTAATTATGATGATTTATAAGATTTCAAACATCTTTTAAAATTTTTCCAGTTACTCAGTGTCTTCAGTTATTAATTTGTTAACTAAGATTTTATTTACAAATTGAAAATTGAAAAGCTTAACACAAATCATTTAAAATTAAGATTTTTAAAATAATTTTAGTATTTTTTTAATTATGTTAAATTGCCCATTCTCTTTTACAATGGAAACTTATAAGAGATTTATTAAAAGGTCAGATGTTTCAAGGGTTTTTCTCCTTATGAAATGTTAAATTGGGTTATGTCATTTTTTGGTCATCATACTTCCACACGTGTGAACTGATTTACGACAGAGGTTATCATCGCCTACTTGAAAGGTCAACAAGTCACACCTTTTTGATTAAGAAATACTTTTATTCTAAATTTCATGCCATGAACAAGTAATATTTGTTTCAAATCAGATTAATTTAACTTTAAATTTGCTAATTTTCCAAAAATAATGCATGAGAGATGTATATTTTATTTTTGCAAGATTTTTAAAATCTTTTATTTACAAATGCATCGATCACTCAAAAAATTGCGAAAAAATTGAAATTTTTTTTTTAAATCTCAAAATTTTAGATTTCAATGAATATAATTTCTGTTTTAAATACACCCTAGTATTTTGTTTGCTGGAAATAGTATATTTATATTTCAATTAAGCTAAAATTAAAGTTTCAAGAAAAAAAAAATTATTTTTGAAAATTCAGTTTAAAATTTAGGTATTGAAAATGAGTGGAGGTACCTAAATGTATATATCATATTTTTTTGTATGTTGTAGTAGACGAAGGTGTCCTCTTACTAATTTAGATTTATGAGTCGACTCAACGTAACATGTGGTCATGATTTGAAGCAGGTTTTAAGGAAGAACAAGTAAGGAAGAACAAAAAGGCGAAAGTAACCAGAAAAACAATGTATTGACAAAGGTTACATGGGGTTGAGAAAGCACGCATGAGAAAGTGAAAAGGAAAGAGTCATTCCCCTTCGTCTGTTCATAGAAACAAAATACGATGTATGAAGTTTTTTCTCTAGCTGAAAGAAAGGTTTGTAACAATTGTTAAGATTATCGTAAAGAGTTCAAAGTTCAAATCCTTGATGAAGAAAGTCAGACAGAAGACAAAGTTCTGTGTCTGTGTGTGCGTTGAGTAGAGAGAGAGACTTACATGCGAATGTAGCAGTCGGTGGATTTCTACTGACGAAGGTTGGAAAAATTGTGGATTTACGTGTAGGAAGTTATTTTATGTAAAGTCCTGTTTGAATGAAAGTTAATGTGCATAGTGTTAATGTAGGAGAAGAAAAATAAAAGAAATTTTTGCGCCACTAATTGCTACACGCAATTAGTGCGCGTGTGTTTGTGTGAGTTAGGAAGACATGTTTTCTCTTGTCCCGGGACGAAATCCTAACTGGTGTACCACGTGATGTTTTCCGTTTTTATTAGCATCGTTTTTGGCGTGAACCAGTCATCACGTGGACGGCGAGTGACCATGCGTGTGTGTGGGGGGGGTGTCAATGTATGAAACCCTACAATGTCTTAGTGATAGAAAAGTCAATCTGGGAACAGAGAATGTTTCCAATTTCTTTTCTTTTCACATTCCGCTCACTAATGAAGTAAGGTGTTAAATTAACACGAATATAATAATGGCCATAACGGAGGAAATTCAAATGGGAGAATATAATTCCCCCCTCTCTCTCTCTCTCTCTCTCTCTTTCTCTCGCTCTCGTTAGTGTTGGCCACAACGCGATCTTATTTACTTGACATGTGATATTATTCTCACCCATTAACTGTTGCGATATGAACACGTAAATATGAAATGTTAATTTCTCACTCAGCGCAATGCCGCTAAAAGGATAAAATACACGTGACATTTTCCATGTGAAACGAGTCGCTATGATACATTTTTAAAATGGCGCAGCGACAGATAACACGTGGACATTTTTCGTCAAACATTTTGGGCATAAAAATTACATGAACTGTTGTTCACGACGTGAAAAATAATGAAATATTAACTAGCGACTTCCCTAACATATCTCTAACGAAATACAGTTTTTATGCGTATTTTTCATCAGGGTAAATGTTGGAGTGGAAAAGACAATTAATTGTCAGTGAAAACTTCAGAAACATTTTTTAAAAACTCTTATTTTTCTAACATATGAAATAATTACTATTTTTTTACTTTTTTATCTTAGATTTCACCAGGTATGCATTAAGAGAGTCTATCTAATTAGTGTCTTTTTTTACGTGTGGATATTTTCTCTGCCCACGTGTTCATTCAGAGTGTGTGGTTACAAAAAGGAGAATTTAATGCAGGGTATCCTGTCCACAAAATACAACACAAATTTTAAGAAAAGACAACACAATAAGAAATGTTTGAATAAAATTAGAAAATAGTATATTTAACAACACATATACAGAATAAACAATTTGTATATTTCTTTTGTATCTTTTGTTTGATAGAAAAAATGTCTTTTAGATTTGAGCGAATGTTGGTTAAACAAAAAAGTGTCTGTTTTGCTGCCTGTAATTCAACAGAGTAATAGAACAATGTTTCTTTCTTTTTTATGTGTCCGCCGCTAAGTTGGTGGAAAAGGAAAGGGTGCAAAATTTAAGGTGCAAAAGAGTGTGAGTGAGAAATACCCAGAGAGAGGGAAAGGGTCAAATAGAGATAAGTAGTAGAATACGTGTGTGTAAAACGATTAATCAGTCTACTTCACGAATAATGTCTGTTTTCCTTCTCCTTTCTGGATGACGAGAGATGCAAAAATTTTATTGGCAGTTGAAGATATCTTGTTCTTGTTGTTTTCCTTTCCTTCTTCTTTTGTTTTGGCTGAGTTGGTGACGGACCTGTCTGTCGGGTCTCTAGCCTTTCTGATCTCCGCATCTTTCTGACTGGTGTGAACGCTCAGGGGACGTCCTTAGGTATTGAAATTCAGTCATGTGACCGGCTGCCAGGGCATATTCTTCTTTAGCTGTAAAAAAATGTGATATTTGAATTTTCGATTTGTAATCCAATCAGGATACAGAATTTTGCTTTTCACACTGACTTGTGAAATTGTTCTTAGTTGTTTTTTTCCAATATGCTTTTAGTCGTTTGAATCCGATTTTACTTTAGGTTTTTCCAAAATGTTTTTAATCGTTTGGATACGATTTTTCGGGTGTGTAATTTTGCTTTGTGTGTTTTAGTTAGCTGTTAGATGATATAGGATTTGTATCCTATAAGCGGTTGAATATAAAGACAACTTTATCCACCTTTGACTTCTTTTTACCTCTATTTTATTTTTAACTTATATATAACTATAGCAATGTTAAATACAATCTTTCTAAATTGACAAACGGATTTTTATGTGCTGTTTTTGGCTCATTTTAACAGCATAACGTTTGTCATGCTTCTTTTATTAAATAAGTCAATGATGAAGAACGCGTTCCAGAAGCTGAGCAGAGTAATCAGAAACAGGAAGATTTCGCTAGAAACAAAGAAAAGAGTACTGAATTACTATGTGATGTCAGTTCTTCAATATGGCAGTGAATGCTGGACAATATCATCAAAGATGAAGGAAAACCTTGAAGCAACTGAAATGTGGTTCTACAGAAGGATGCTACCGATATCATAGATCGAGCATGTGAGCAATGATGAGGTTTTGGAAAGAATGGAAACGAAAAGGAAATTAATACTGAGCATCAGGAAGAGACAGCTAAAGTTCCTGGGACATGCAATGAGGAAGGAGGGCTTAGAGAACCTGATACTAACAGGCCAGATAGAGGAAAAAAGAGACAGGGGAAAGCAGCAGATAACATATTTGAAGGTCCTGAAGGTTGTGTGGTGTAACAGGAGAAAGCATACTAAGAACTACCAGGGATAGGGAGATGTGGAAAGCCATGATCTTCTATGTCCTGAAAGGACACGGCACATAGAAAAAGAAGTATAGTGTTTTATCATCAGAATAGATGTTTACAAAAAGTCGGAATATATTCTTACATAGATCATTTATGCAAATCAAAAATAGAGCCGGTCCAAGAAGTGACCTTTTGGGAATGCCTGTGTTGACCACTAGGGCCTTAAAGGATTGCTACTTGTTAATAACTACCTTCAGAGATCTACCTGTTAAAAAGGATTTTATAATAGAGAAAACTCTTCCAGTGATTTCATAGCCAGAAATCTTGCGCAGCAAACATTTATGCCACACCCTCTAAAAATTCTTCAAGATATCTAATGCTATGGTCCTTGCAGTGTGTGTGTCATCACAAACCTTAATGATTCTGTGTGTACTAATAGTTAGCTTGTCAGCAGTGGATCGAGCTGATCAAAACCTATACTGCTCGTTGCACAAGAGCTTGTTCTTATCCAGGTGCTTGACAACCTTCTTGTTGATTTCTCATTCAAGTAGCGGTTAAATGACTTTGCTAGAATCAGGGATAATTCTATGTTGATATTCATAAGAAAAACCAACAGAATTTTATCCAGGCCAGTTGGTTTCGGGGTTAATGCTTTTGATAAATCTAGAGACTTCAGTTACTGAAATGAGCATATTATCGAGATTGTGCTCAGTAAGACATAGGAAGCTGGAGAGAGGATGGCCTTTTTTCATCTCGTGTTGAATTTGAGGTAAATATGGATATATATAGAGAGAGTGTGATAGATGAATTGTCTTCTAAGGCAAAAATTAAAATAACACTGACATCTTATTTTAACATATATTTACCACAGTTACAAAAAAATAAATTTATTTGATAAAATTACCATTGTCTTCAACTTTGATATCTCCTGTAACTCATCTGGTCTGTATCCTTGTTTAATTTGGTGAATGCAGCCATAATCCTTGCCTTCAGTTCATCTTTGGTATTAAAAAGTGTTTTATTAGTCTCCTCAACTACACACCACACCTAATAAACAAGGGGAGTTAGATGGTCAGATATAAGGGATGGTGTGGTCAAAGAAATTGTCTGACAGCCATGACTGGGTTCTCTTGCTTGTGTGGTATAATGCCCAATCCTGTTGTTAGACATAGGGTCATCCACCAGCCATCCTTTTCACCCAGGGTAGCACTACCACTTCATGGCACTTGATCTATGTATCTGTGTTGAATCTGAGGCCCTGTCGGAAGATGAATGGAGGCATAACATTGCCATCACCAGTGATCACTGCCAGCACCTTTGTAATCACCATTAGACTCATCCAACTCTTTACAAATCTTTCACACTGTCCTAAGATTGACACCCAAACACTCTGAAATGTTTGTATTGAAGCTTCAGCACAGTACAGCATTTCTGAAGAAGGTAATTGCATTGTCTTGCACTTTTGCTCACAGAGGGTGCCCAACTGACCCTACTATACTGTGCAGTTGACAAAATC
Source organism: Ascarosepion bandense (assembly GCA_037127315.1). NCBI lineage: Eukaryota > Metazoa > Mollusca > Cephalopoda > Sepiida > Sepiidae > Ascarosepion > Ascarosepion bandense. The sequence continues at coordinate 1,454,895 of JBBBDQ010001527.1, read as the reverse complement.
AAAAACAAATATGCATTCATTAATTACAAATATAAATTGGTGATAACTGACCCATCACACCCTGTAAACACACACACGCACACATAAATATATTTATATATACACTTATACTTACACACACATGCACACTCACACACATACACATTATATATTTCACGTGAAAAATGAAATGGTGACATTAGCCAATACTGACAAGGAACCATGGCCAGCAATATAACCAATATGAATATTGGCATCTACAGTCTGTAGATATAGGACACGAGCCAAGGGTGAAAAACTAACCTCTTACATTGTAAGTACAACCTTCCACTGCTGACAGCCTCTTGGCAGATGAGCAATTCAGTTCTGTAGAAAAGGTAGATAGGTAAAGAAATATAAAAAGAAAAGAACAGACATAGATAGATAGATAGATAGATAGAAATAGAATGAAAAAGAAGAAGACAGATATTAATAGAATCAGCTAGATAGATATAAATAGAATGAAATAGATAGAAACACAGAGAAACAGATATGAATAGAATAAAATAGATATTGATGGAAACAGATAGACATATAGACAGAAAAATAGACATGAAAAAAATGAAATAGAAAACAATAAATAGATAGACAGATAGACAGATAGACAGATAAATAGAAATGAACAAAATGAAATAGAAAAATTAAGTAGATAAATATGAACAGAATGTTAATAGATAGATAGATAGATTCATTAGATGCTAAAAATAATATTTAAAGTCATAACGCATGTCAAATTAATAAATTTTAAAAATCCATTACTTTAGAATTAGATAGATAGATAGATAGATAGATAGATTCATCAGATGCTAAAAATAACATTTAAAGTGATAAAATATGTTGAATTAATAAATCTAAAAAATCCATTACTTAAGAATTAAATAGATAGCTAGAAATGAACAAAATGAAATAGAAAAATTAGATAAACATGAACAGAATGTCAATAGATAGATAGATAGATAGATAGATAGATAGATAGATAGATCAAATTGAGATATCTATAAATTTATCTGAAGAAAATAATTTGAAATGATAAAACAAGGACATATTTTTGCTTCATGAACTTCATGTAAGCAAATTGAAGGGATTTATTATGAAAAACCTGTAGTTTTGCACATAGACAGATTATCATGAGAAAATAATATAAAGTGTTCAAATTCAAATCTGAGAAAATCTGCAAACATTTGATAAACTCTCAATACTACTGAAAGTGAAAGAAATTATAAAGAATGTCAAATGATGTAATTATTATGTTAGTAACTGAAAATACAATTTTTTCTAATTACTATTATCAATTTTAGTTTTTATTTCTGAGATGAGTAATTGTCAATATCTTTGTATTGTTTCTAACTAATGTTCTCATTTCAGTTGATATAGATGTTATTATAGACATGAGAATGAGATAAGAACAGTAGTTTGAAACAGTGCCAAGATATTGACAATTACTCATCTCAGAAATAAATAATAAATTATAAAAAAAGTGGCACAAATCCGTGAGCATGACCAGAATATAAAAAGGCTCCAAAAGACACCACTAATTTTGTGATGATGGTATAGTGGATATAGCAGTTGGTTAAACATGTGGTACTATCATCTAGTGGTCATGAGTTCAATCTTTGGTTCTGATAGTGACACACCAATCCAGAGGGAATGAACAACAACTGATATTACAGGATATATCACAAGAATCAATAGATAATCCATATCAGCCAATCAATGGACACCTGATAATGACCAGAGAGTACTTGGTCAAAACATTGTGTCTATAATAGCATTTATATCAACCGAGATGAGAACAATAGTTCAAAACAATACCGAGATATAGACTGTTATTATTATTGATAGACAGATGGATAAAAATAAACTGAGATAGATACAGGAATAAATACTTTTTATCATTAAGCTACAGACTTCTTGATGCAGTTATGTATGAGAAGATGCAGTAAATTTCTTAGCCCAATTTCTGCCCAAATGACCAACAATCAGATTTTTTGGTTAGATCAAGAACTTATCAACAATCTTCCATACACAACTATAATAAATTATTCATAGCTTAAGAGAAAAAAAATGTGATGTCTTTTCTTCAATATGGCTGTGAATGCTGGAAAACACCCTCAAAGATAAAGGAGAGGCTTGATGCAACCAAAATGTAGTTCTACAGAAGGATGCTGAGAATATCATGGACTGAACATATGAGTAACGATGAGGTTTTGGAGAGGATAGAAGTGAAAGGTAACTAATACTCAACATCAGGAAAAGACAGCTGAAGTTGGAGAATCTGATACTCTCAGGTCAGAGAGAAAAAGAAGAACAAGGGAAAGCAATGTGTAATATACTTGATGGGCTTGGGTGAGTTTTGGGTGGGGTAATAGGAGAAAGCACGCTAAGAGTCACTAGGGATAGTAAGATATGGAAGGCTATGATTGGCTATGAACTGAAGGGACATGACACATAGAAGAAGAAGAAGAAGAAGAAGGAGAAGAAGAAGAAGGAGAAGAAGAAGAAGAAGGGAAAAATAGCATTAATTTTATTTAACAAATATGTATTTTTCAACTTAATCTCTTTCTTTGTCAATGCATTTAACCCAATCCCTATTAAGAACAGAGATCTAACATTATACAGTGAAAATTTTAGATTAAAATTCAGCTGTGTAGACTTACTAATCTATTTTATAATGTATGTATGTATTGTTTTGGGTCTTGAGAGTGTTAATAAAGTGTCAATTCTGCTACTTGCTGACCTACGCCAGCACTGCTTCCTCTGTAACCAGTTGCCCATGTCTTTTATATAAAGGATGCTTTTAGGGTCATGAAGCAAAGTCATTTATGTGCGCAAATCAAGTTTGGCACTCTTTGCCTTTCTGTAAAACCATATACAGGAAATCATACCGATGTCAAACCAAGTTCATTTCATATAAAATGGTCCTGGTATCAGGAGCAATTAATGCTACTCCATGACAGCTGATTTCTCATCAGGTAAATCATTTATATTCTCAAAAAATCATTAAAAAATGAATCATTCTTACAATTCAAAATGTGTTTTGGCTTTAAATAATCTACAAAGGGTTGATAAACCATAAACCATAAAAACAAGTCAGTCAATTAGCAATTGTTATAAGGTTCATCTAATACAAAGCTGAAGAGCTATTCTGGTAGGAACTTGAATGTAAAAAGAGGGTTAGATTGAGGTAGAAAGAAGTGAAGATTATAAAGATCAGAACCACCAGATAGCAATTGACTCTTGACTTGAAGAAGTTAAAATTATGATTTTCAGGAAAGTATCAATGTGGAATATTGTTCCACAGAGCAGCATTTCTCTGGGGAAAGCTGAGTGAAACGTGCTTTTTACAAATTGAATATGGGGGAAATGTTGGTTAGACTCTGTGGACATAGAATGGCAAATCCTAGCTGTAAAAGTCTGAACTGGTGGAAACTAAAGAGTAGAAATAGTGATAGCCTTGCAATGTTGATATGCCAAATAAAGAAGTCAAATGATTAATCAAATAGCTGACTATATATACTCTATTACTTTCTACATGACCCACATTACTCTAGAATGGTTAGCTGAGAATTTTCAGTCATTTCACCAAAGAGATGTGGCTTTCCATCTCTCCAGATTCGAATCTCCATGGATTACTACATCTAGGGCATCATCAAGAGGATCATCAATGACTCTATGAATGAAACCATCTGATGTGAGCATGTAGCTGCTTCTGAGACCTTCATCAAGGCTGAGAGTAGTTTCATTGAATAATTTTTAATGTTTTCTAAACTGAATATGTTTGATAATGGACTCCATAAAGCATTCAGAGAAAATACTTTCGAAAAGAAGAGATTTATTTTACCAAAGTGTCACAATTGGTAGCACATATTGTATCACAGACAAAATATTTCTTAGGAAAGGGTGCTGAAAAGTTCTTGGTACAACCTTATTCTCAAAATCTGACCAAATATGCCCATTACAGTTTGATATCAGCTGCTTCATCATGTTTTCCTTCCTAACCCCATTGCTTCCATTTGAGCATAGGCTATCAGCAACCCCTCATCATTACACCATTCAAATGAATGTCTTGGTTTGTTGTCATCGATCATTTTGTAATGTGGTTTTTACAAGTAGGGTTAACACACCCTACGCAAACCCCTTTTATTATAGAACCCAATTTATCCTACTATTTAACCCATAACTAGAGGGAGAAGGGATGGATTAATAACTTTCCCAAGAGTATTTGTGCATAAGTATATGCAATGAATTAAACTGGAATTTAAACTCAGCTGTTCAATTTCTCATTCCCAGCCAATATCCATTCCACCACAAAGTGTATCCCTTTATCATGTTTTAGGGATTACTAAACAAAAATATTCTGAGTAAAAGATCTTTTTTCTGTTTTGGAATCCTTTCTTGGTCTAGCCAAGAACTTTTCAGCACCCTGTATATACCTTCCAAATGTTTATCCATTGTTAAGCATGATCCACACTCAGGCACAGGCTATGAATTTCCTCTATATATGAACAGGACTGTTTATAAATTTAAATAATTCTGAAATGAAAACACGAGACCTGTCAGAAACATATACAGCTAGTGAAGACATTAAGGATAAATCCTAAATGATGAAGAGAGGATAGATCACTTGTGACAACTCCAGAACTGTGAGATCTGACTTTCACCTTCAACATGTGGCCATCAAGCTCTTTAGATCCCCAGTATTATAAAATCTAGGACATAATCAACAGGAAGGCCAATCAATGACCTGACAATATTCATTGAAGATAACGATTGTGACTTCTTCTTTTTCTTCTTTTATGTGCCATGTCTCTCCAGAATGTAGGCGATCATGGCCTTCCACATCTCCTTATCTCTGGTGGCTCTTAGCACACTTTCTCCTGTAACCCCACCCAAACCCAGCTCTGCCATCCACCTGCTCATGCCTGTCAAATATGATATCCACTGCTTTCCCCTGTCTCTTTTGCCCTCTATCCAACCCATGAGTATCAAATTCTCCAAGCCTTCTTTCCTCATCACATGTCCCAGCCATCTTTTCCTGATGCTTAGTATTAATTTCCTTTTCATTTCCATCCCTTCCAAAACCTCATCATTACTCACATATTGATCCATATCTGCAACATCCTTCTGTAGAACCACATTTCAGTTGCTTCAAGGTTTTCCTTCATCTTTGATGATACTGTCCAGCATTTGCTGACATATTGAAGAGCTGATATCACATAGCAATCCAGTACTCTCTTCTTTGTTTCTAGCAAAATTTTCCTGTCTTAATGCTCTGCTCAGCTTCTGAAATACGTTTTTCGCCATGCGTCCTTCAAAATGTCAATTTGATTGTAATAGTCAACATAAATGAGAGGCATCTGATCCCGGTATATTGCTAATGAATATTCAATGAAGGGACAAACCAATGGCTTTTGTTCATGTTTATGCATTTTTCCAAGATGCTTCACTCAAACTCAACCAAAATCAAGTCACTGGTTGATCAAGGTCTGATGCCTTGATATGCAAACAAAAATTTCAATTGACACACAGGGTGTGGCAAAAATTAATGGAAAATTTTGCTTATTGCAATCATTTATTTCTCTGAAATGCTTAGTTGTATTCCAACAAAAATAGGGTATTTTTGTAACTTCTACTTTATCATGTGCCCTAACAATTTCACATTTTTTACAAGGTGCCAACCTCTCTGACATTGCAGGGACAATACATCCACTGGATCAAAACGTCATTGCATCACATTAAAGGCTCTCATAACACCCACCCTCATTCTTACAATTGTATATACATCATTCCTGTTTACTGTCAAAATTGACCAAGCATGAACCTTGTTTTACAAATACAACAAAAACAAGTACTTACTTTACATTTTTTAACTTACGCATCATGGCAACCTCATACTGGAGCTTTTTGAATAAGCATTTGACCTTACCATTTCAACATAACCATTAAAAAACCCAGAGCAATGCTGGTCTATACAGCTAGTATATATATATATATATATATATATATATATATATAAATTTTTTATGTGTCAGTGCCTAACATGTGTATGTTTGGAATATATCTGAGTGATTTCTGCTTGCTATCAAAGTAGATTGATATCAAGAAAAACTTCATTTGCTTGTACCTCAGATCATTGCAATGTAGTGAAGAATCAGGAAAATCTGGTGTTATCATGAAGTACTTCTGCGGCATCCTAGATTAATGGTAATAATACCAAAACCATGCCAAAATAATAATATCAAAACCATGCCAAACACAAGGTCATCATTAGATCAGGCTTTCTTGGAGATGACTTTATTGTTCTTGCAGTGGCTATTATATGTTTAGGTATGGGTAGGTGTGTTTGAAAGAGTAATAATGTTTGCATGAGTATTTTATTTACATTGCATAAAACACCTTTCATTTTTTATTTCCTTACTCTATATCTGTCAAATAATAAGGAATGAACCAAAAAGAAAAAATCTATTTACATTAAATATTCATCTAAACTTCTCATATATATGGTAGCAACTATTCACCCAAACATGGTTTGGTACAGTAATGCAATCAAAATCATATCGACATATGAGACTGCCAGCAGCATGATAGGTAAAAAATCATGTATAGTACATCTTTTTTATATTATATATTTTTCCTTTTATGTGAAAAAAAAAGATAGATATTGGAAGTGCCCAAGATAGACAAATACACATTTTGAAAATTTGTTATTCAAGAAACAGTTTGCAAATAGATAATTAATGAAAAATAATGTTATTTTTTGTGCACTAAAAAGCAATTTTAAAATATCTAAAATTAGGTACTCCTGTATATGTATGTAAAGGGAAATACAAATAATTTCGTATACATTTGTACATGTATCTATATACATATATAAAAAAAAGAATTTCAGAAACATCACTTCCTCACTTTCATTTATTAGACACTGAATCGTGTCACTTTGTATCCTCTATAGTTTGCCCAACACTTCAGCTAACCTGATTAATATATATTTCAGCAAACCAGAAAAAATTTTTTGAAAAATCATTAACAGTTTTACTCTTACATATAAATACTTGTTGCAAAATAAGATCATTGCATTTACCTTGATAAAGCCACTCAGAGGATGAAACATGTAGGTTAAGATAAATTTTCCTTTCGTCATTTATTCACATACATGTGGACATATATACCTGTGTGTGGGGGGGGGGGGGGGGCACATGTGTATCCAAAAACCCTTATATTTGAAATTTTTCTTGTCATTCTTCTGTTTTATGAAAGGCATAATGATGTAAAATACTTTTTTTGTTTCTTCAGATTATTCTACTTCAATAAGTCAGTTAATTGCCATATGCGATACACGCTTAGGCAATCATGGCTCAAAAGAGGCATGACTGACTGGGCAGAAGTTTTTCCCTGCAGTAGGTTGTCATTACTTTCTGCAGTAGACCGCGTACAAACCAAGGCTATAAAACCCAATCTGCCCTGCTGTTCAACCCATAGATGGATTAATACCTTTTCCAAGGCTATTTGTGTGTAAGTGAATGAAATGAATTTGACTGAATTTCAAACTTTCTGATTTCTCATTCTATAACATACATCCTTACTCTACTTACATATCCATACATAGAGAATTAATAGAAGTATAAAGTGTTTAATTTAGCTGATTGATACATCTCTGGAGTTTTATAAAAGAACCTTTATGTAATTATTCAGGCTACTCATCAGGAGATATTAGCAAATGTCTGTCAATTTTCTTGTTTTTGTTATTTTTATCTTAAGTTTAAAAAAATTGTTTTTATGCTATTTTATTAGTGTTGATTTTCTTTGTGTGTGTGTGCACATGTGTGTATGTGTGCCCTTATGTATGCTTATGTACGCTTGTATGTGTTCATACATGCACACATATGAGATGGTGGGGTTATTACTTCTTTTCATAATTTTTCCTCTCTCCTCATACTCACTCGTTATTCCTTTTCTTTCTTTCTTTCTTTCTTTCAGCTGTGAGTGGCAAAAGATCATGTAGCAATGTTTTTTTCAGGGTCAGAGACAACTTCAAATTAGATTAATATTCCAGAATATTCTGAGGTTTTCTAAAGTTTTCAAAATAAGGTATATTCCATTTTTTAATTTATTTCTTGCTTAAATAATAATTATTTTTTTAATTAATGCTTAAAAGGTAAAGAAAATATTTGTTTATATGTCTTTGTATCCATTTTTTTCATTTTTCTTGTTAAGTATTTAATAGATTTTTTCTTTTTCTTTAATTGGCTTGGTGCTATCTTAGGGTGTTAATTATAAAAGGTTAGGTTTATAATTGTACTAGCAGTATAGCCTGGCATTGCTCGGATGTAATGAAAGCTTTAAATCTAATCCATGGTCCTGGAGCTCAAACTCTTTGGATGTTGGCATGAAAGACTAAAAAGCAATAGTTGTTTCCAGTTAAAGCAAAACCGTAGACTGAAAGAAAAATGAATGGATGTAAGTCAAATTTTGATTTCCTGGTATCGATATCAAATAAGTTTTTTTGTTGTAAACTGAAATTTGAAGGCTAAATAAGTCCTCTGAGTAAATGGTATCATGGCTGAGACTAAGAACTACAATTATACCTACTTAGAGCCAAACCTAAAGCAAAAACTAAAATAAAAGCACTGAAAAAATACAGACATACAGGCAAACAAACAGACACACACACAAACATCTTGGCTGATATATATATATATATATATATTATCAATTTTCTGCACTATTTTAAGAACTGCAACCTTGAAACTTCTGAATATCGCTTCTTATGTCTTTGTCTATGAGTGTATTAAATTTGATTAAAATCGGACCACTCCTTCTATAACCCGATTTTTTCGATTATTGATTTTCAATATTTATCGAGGGTACCTCGACACAAAACATAGCTAAGAACACTCACAGATGCTTATAGTACAACTGTATAAATTTTCAAGAAAAGTGGTTCTGCCATTTCAGAGTCTATAGGTAACGGACACACACACAAACACACACATACACATACACACAAACAGTCAAAGTTCCATTTATAAATAAGTTTAGATATATATATGCACATGCATGCATACACTAACAAAGAAGAATAACAAGTCAGCTTTTTTTATTGCATATATACATATATTAATTAATGTTTAAATGGTAAAGAAAATGTTTTGCTTAAATATTTAAACAATGATTGGAGTTTAATTTCTAACCTTTGGTTTGTGTAGAACGCTGACATTTTGGTTATGTCAATTTCTGTTCGAGTTACATGTGCTGTTCATTTTAGTTGTTGCTGCTGTTGAAATTCCTCAAGTGATGAGGTTTCTGTTATTTGTTATTCTATAGCAATAGTTCACTATGTTCAAAGGATGAACACGCAGTTATGAGTATTTATATTAGTCATTATTACCTCTATTCCCCTTCAAGTCATCTGACCCCAAACAGCACACTTTGCGGGTTATTTGCAGAGTATTTCCTGAATGCAGCAACGTGCAGAAGATAGAGCAGATAGTGCAACGGCTCTGGGTATCTCACATTTCCCCACTTGAGTTTTAGGGGCATACAGAAAAGGAGTTGACACCGGGAATCACCAAACCTTTGCGCATCACTGCTTGAATGTCCCACATTCTGAAAACCTCAGAAGAAAGTAATTTCACAGTTACGTGGGAAATCTTAATTTTGACAAATAAGAAAAAGAATTTACCCTGTACTGAAAGAAAAAGATGAAGCCAGATTTCACAATCTAATGTGAAATTAATTTTCTAACCTATGAAAAGAAGCGACTTGCAAAACTGAGAGAAAAGTTAACAAGCTATGTTAAAAAGTCTTTTGGTTATAGAAGAAAGAAAGAAAGAAAGAAAGAAAGAAAGAAAGACAGAAAGTGTCGAATCAGTCAGTCAGATAGGAGCAGAGATATGACATGCTAAAATCTGACAAATGAAACTTCAAGTCACCAACCCTGGATGTAAAGTCTCGTCACACATTCGTTTTCTTTCTTTCTCGTGTGCTATTTTCCTTTACCCCTTCTTCTCCATCCTCAACATTCTTGTAGTCAACAAAGAAGAAGACGACAACAACAATAAAGCACTTCAACTGACTCCTGAATATTATCAAGTACAATTTTCTTTATTGCATTACTTTCTTTTTCACTTTCTCACTGGTCATAAAAAAGGAAAAAAAAAACACAGATTTATTAGTAACCTGTTAATCTTTCTATATACACACATTCTGCAACTTACAACGACAAGCTCTTGATACACTTAACTCATTACTAAACTTTCTCAGTGAACATTTAATTCTTACAAATTGATTAACTACGTACATTTTCTCTTTGAAAATTTAACTTCTACAAATTGATGTTATTCTGTTCTTTTAATAAAATTTATACTTTAAACATGCATTGTGGTGCAATGGATATCAACTCAGAATGAGAAATCGGGGTGCCGAGTTCAAATTCCAGTTGAATTCCTTGCATTCACTTAGGCACAAATATCCTTGGGAAAGGTATTAATCCGTCTCTTCCCTCCAGTTATGGGTTAAATAACAGGACAGATTGGGTTCTATAGCCTTGGTTGGCAACCAGTTTACCGCAGAAAGCAATGGCCTCTTACTGCGGGATAATCATCTTCCCAGTCAGGCATGTCTCTTCCGAGACATGATCGCCCAAAGCGTGTATCACGTATGGCACTTAACTGACTGACTTTAAACATACAAACGAAACAGTATTATTCTTCCATATTCCAACATCTAACCTTGAACCTTCTGACGATTCCAATAATCCTACGTTGTGGGGAGTGTCGGCTATGTTTGTGAATGAGCATTGTATCAAACATGGCTGACTGTCTCTACTGCAGCCTCAAGGATACTGTTTAAATATTGAAATCCCTTAAGTTCATCACTATAAGGATCGCCTTGCATGCAAGTAAAACGGGCATGATATGATGATGATCTTGCTTATCGTGGAATTTTCCGTTAGTTGATGAGATACTAAGAGAAATTAACCAAACAGCTCAGTATAAATCCTATGGAACTCTCCTGTCATTTTATTCATTCTATAGGGATAGAAAGTTAGAAGTTTGCATATGTCATAATCCTCGTGTGTTTAAAGGTCAGTAGACTTTGGTCGATTCTGAATATTGTTTTTTAAATGTGCAAGATGTTAGTCAAAATTACAGTCATTTGTAATAAAATGTTTTGCAAGCGCCGTTGACGTCACATTGTTGTGTTTGACATCATACCTGTGTCCATCGAATCTTTTTTTCTACTCATTCCGTTGTGCAACCCAAATAAATCAAGCCATGTTTGGTACATTGAGCGGCGTATATTAAATGGAAATCTGTACAATTGCCACTTTCTGAGAACATCGGGATGTTTTATCTTTGACGCATATTGTTGCACAACGAATAGAAGTTTCCTCTTTTTCTGAGTGTTTTCTGGAGTACAACGATCCAAAACTCCAACTGAGACTCGGATGTGAACCCTTGTATTTGTTAAACTTTGTTTTATGTTTTCATTTTGTTTGAAAGAAACGATAGGCGTGTTTGAAAATACAACTCTTTAAAACAAGGAAATAATTTTGCGAAATGTGTTCATCGTTGTCAGGCAGTACTTTCGAAATGCTAGCAAAATTTCTTTGCCAGTTGATGACTATTGGGATTCTGTCAGAATTTTTATTGCGCCATTATGGTTGCGACTCTTAATAATGTTCAGCTGCTTAACATAATGCATACTTCTAATAATCTTTTATTTATCTTCACGCAAATTCATCTTATGCTCAAAAATTGGCACTTCAGATTTTATTTTAACATGTAATAAGGATAGTTATAAGGACGTGTGATGAGGTAGGCTTACAAAATATCACAAACGACACCTTTTCATCTGGTCACTAGAGTCTTAAAATTCAACGCGAGAATTTGAGAAATTGGATGTAAATTTTATATGGGATCAAAAATTGTTCTTTTGTGCAAAAGTTTTGTGGTGATACCGAGCAAAAGCGATGGACCGGATGTTTGCGCTTTCACGACCAAAAAGCAAATGACCAAAAGTCGTCCGTGCGCCGCCGGCTCCGCGCGGATGTTCCAGCTGAAAACTAAAAATTAATTAAATATTAAATTTCCAGTTCGCGATCCTACGCGAATTTTATTTATCAGCCAATGGGAAGCCCAGAACCAAATACAAGTGTGAAATCTTAAATGAGCTGCTGTGATCCAAAAAGAAGATATAAAAAGCGGATACAGAAAGCATCGCCAGGCAGACTGACTCGAGGAGTAGAGAGTAATTAGTATCTCCCTTGACCAAAGTCAAGCGGCTTACTACGCTCGCCTCCCTTACCTCTTTCATTCTTCCCTTCCTCAAAAACTACTTACTGACATAAGGAGCGAATAGATCAAAGACATTCCTTACTTACACGCTCCCAAATTCCTAAGCATTAATTCTCTTTCAGCATTTTATTGTCATGAACATTTTAACCACCGTTGGACCTATACTTCAAATATTACTTCAATTATAAAAACATTAATTGATATGTGTTATATATAAAATGTTATTTTTCTACTCAAATTGCCTTTCTTGTGTTGTAATCATTTTATGACTTATAGTGGGCTATCTACAACAAGGCCAAATTCCGTTAACCTGCAACAGTATACAACTACCCTTCACTAGAACGAACTCTCCACTATTAACAGAAAAGAATAGATAAGCAACCCACTATTGTATAACAAAATTATAAAAATTACAGCTAACTTTCCAGTGTGACTTCCCTGATGAAGAAAATACCAATAAGTTGCAGCCAAAGTACTGGTTCATAGGCTTGCCGTGATTTGAAAGCCTCAAGAAGTTTTTCTTCGATGTTTGTCATGCAAAGATTCGCAAAGTTAACAGCCATAACGGTCCCCATTGTGCATTCTTTATTTGGTGGTGAAACATTTGTCCAAACTTTATCTTGTTGCTTTCCAAAACCAACTGTATAAATCTGCAGAGAAAGTTTGGCAGAATAGTTTTGTGCTTGAGTTTCTCAAAAGCTTCATTGCATGCCTCAATCCCTTCATCGTGATCAGTTTTAAAATAAAGAGACGAGATATTCATGATGCCTAAAAGCAATACGGAAAATCTTTTTTTTATCCTGAAAACTGGTTGATTTTAGAAATAAAATCTAATGTATCCCGGTTATAAACCGATAAACTTTTTTGTTATGGGAAGCCATCTTGCCACTCAAAGAATTTTGCTGTGCAACATTTATATCCTCTACAAATCAAATCGAGCGTAGTGGAGAAAATTTATCAAATTTGTTGTGTATTTTTTATACACAAATACACAAGAATTTTGATAACATTTTTGAATATTGTTAAACACTGTTTTACTACTTTTCTCAAATAGCGCTTCTCTCAAGTGTTTTATTATACTATTATTATTATTATTATTATTATTAGTAGTAGTAGTAGTAGTAGTAGTAGTAGTAGTATTTTATTGAATTTCTGTTGTATACACATTTCCTTCCATGTCCCAAACAGAGATCTGTGAGAAATGGCTTCAAGACATTTTCCACTGACCTTTTTTTTATAAAGATAAAGCTCTTTTAAATTTGGGAGCAGTACTTGTGAGTACAATATTTTGTATTTCTTTAAGGCTATCAGGAATTATTTCAATGAGTCTATCGGAACCTTTTCCAATCAACTCAAGGGCTCCAACTACAACTAAAATTATTGATGTCCTCATGTGCATAATTTTTATTAGATTTCCACTTCAAGATTCTTGTATTTTGATAGTTTTTTGAAGATCTTCAAAGGTGACACTGTTTGAAAGTCGCTAAAAAATTGAAGAAAAACTAGAAGGTAGAAAAACACCAATTTTTGATGGACTAAAAGTATACTGATAACCAGACGTCTGCCAGAACGGTTAAGCAAAAGAGGCCATCTGGTTTTGGTCAAAACTGAGATTAAGTGATGGCATATTTTAAAGCTCTCCTAAAAAGAATAGATAATATTTTTACAATCACCGAAAATGAGCGTCCGGTTTGGAGAATGTTTATACAACCATTGTATAGAGAGCGACCTCTGGAATCAAAATTCAGTCGACTGATAAAAACTAATTTCTAACGCCAGACAGGCTTCCAAAAGAAAATAGAAAAGAAAGGCAATTAAGATTTTCGCCTACCAAAATGCGATAAAACGCCTTAAATCAAGGGATAGTTCCTTTTTTTTTTTTTTTTGTAAATTGTTGGTCAAAGGGTTGACGTGAATCCCAGGGGTGAAAACAATCATACGCAAAAGGACAAAAAAAAATAAATTTTGGAGTGATAATTAAAATTAGAATTCTAAGTTGGAGTGATAATTAAAATTAGGATTCTAAGGAGTGGGGAGGAACTCCCCCATATTTGCACAGTTGCAGGAAGAGTACTGATTGGGTGTTTAGGGAATGCTTGCATTCCCAGAGCACATAATTCTCCAACTAAGCCCTTACACAGGGACCGATAAAAAGAACAGAATGCCGTCAATTCAGCTGGCCACCGGGTGTAGTGGTTCGGCCGGCCGGTCGAAGAGACGACGACAAACTACAGAGAGTGCGCAGAGATGTGAAGACAGAGAACAACGACAGCCCAGAAGACTGTGTTCAGACCGGAGAAACCCGGCGGAGACATGATAAACGAAAGATTCGACGACAGACGGGAAATAACGCAGTCAAGACAGACTGATGCAGACCAGAGAACAGAGTCAAACCGCAAAAGAGAAGTCTTGTTAAAAACCAAAACAACAAACACTATGTCATAATGATCAGGAAGGGTCGATATTGCATGGGAAATATAGACCTATTTGGGCCATTAATAACTGAACTAATAACTTTACATCCTTGAATTGCATATAAATACTTTTCTTTTATCCAAGTTTTTTTTTTTTTTAGGGGGGGGGTTCACTCTGACCAGACCAAACCAAGTCATCGATTCCAGTCGACAATTTGGACCAATCCAGTCTAGTGATCAATTAACACAATGTGGAGCGAGACAGAATTTTGGCCGAAGCGATCAACTCCACGATCAGCAAGGAGACCGAACTTGAGTGCAGACAGACTGCGGGATGGACGTCATATAAAGATATTTTACAATTCGTAAGGACTGCCATGTCAATAAGAAAGCAGATTCTGTTCTTGTGGTCATTGAAAGTGATGTCGGAGCGATTAACTTTGATTGGTTTGTCTGTGAATATTGCAAAGTCTCATATTATTATTATTATTATTTCCTCATTTTGTCTTTGATGTGTATAGGAAGTTTGTTTTTATAAATATAAGTTAAGAGAAGAAAACTTAACAAATAAAATAAATAAAGACTTCTTTGATGAAATGGAAACACGAATGTCCCCGAATATAATAAATTCCTTTCAGTTCTCTAGAGAGAAACACAGAAATAAAGAATTGCAGAATCCTGCCAAAGTGCATTACTGATATTGTCCCTGTATATCAAACATAGTCTTGAGAATACTACTGACATTAATGGCATTGAATGAAGACGTGGGACTTCTAGACTTATGGTTTCTATGGAATTCGGTAATCTCCGCCAAGAGGCTGTTTCTATTGATTTATCCGATAATTTCTGATTCCTATAAGAGGCCGTTTCTTCAGATTAATATTCTTGCTGTCTTGCGTCAATTACATGCATGACTGAGCAAATGGTAATTGTTGGTGATAGTCTAATAATAATTGTCTAATAACAAAAACACTCGATAGATAATGAAGGAGATAAAATATTGTCCTTCAGAAATGAGTCTCTTCCTACAAGATGAACGTGTCTAATTACTAATTTATGCCGGAATTTGGGAGATGAGAAATTATCATTTTTATATGCCTCCCCATTCAAATTCATCTTGGTTGTTATACTCACAATGATTTCGCCGTTTTACTTTGCGACCTTTTATAAAAATTTATGTGAAAACAAAAAACAAAAAAGAAACGACCCTAGGCCCCTTTCCACGACCTAAAGCGAAAATATTTCTAACCAATGAGGTGTTCAGACGAAATATATAATACTGTTTAATTAAAAATAGAATATCTACTTAAATATGAGTATCGATCAAAAATAATGTTCAAACAAATCATTTCAAATTGTCGGTTGTTTATAACCAAGTTTATAACCAAATTTCCGTAACATGTTTACATTTGTTGACATTACGATACATTTCAGAGCAGATATGGTTGTTGCGATGAATCGAAACGTGTATTATATAGGCTTGATTGAAACTTCTGTTAGACTGGAGGTCATTCGTGGTCTAGAGGTCTAAGACGTTGCCAGATCAAATGGTAGCTTCAACTATGTAGATAGGGGTCGCAGGTTCGAATCCTGCCGAATGACGCACATCTTCGTAATAAAAATATATCGTAAATAATTAGGCCGGTAGATATAAATATATAATACTGTTTAATTAAAAGCAGAATATCTACTTAAATATGAGTATCGATCAAAATTAATGTTCAAACAAACATATATACACGGGGTATATCAAAAATAAATTTACAAAGTTTGGGTGCGGGTTCCTCATATCTAAACAAGGACAACAGTTCATAAACATGTCCACAAATCCTTCGTTTTTTAATTATTAAGTTTAAAGTTAAGGTAGAAGCTGTTAAATGTATAATTCAAAATAAGATTCCAAAAATATTTTTACAAACATTGGGTTCCTGAGATAAGGACAAAGTAAAATTTCCATATAAAAAGCAATTTTTGTATCTCAACAGAAAAACTCATAACAAATCTTCAAAATATCTTCCGCTTGCTTCTACACGCATAGTCACCCGCCAGATTATTGATTGGCTGACCCTATTAAATACTGTTACATGATGTCGAATGATTTTGCAGGCACCCATGACACGTTGGTGAAATGTCTCTGCATTATTAATGTATGCTGCATAAATCAATTGTTTTAGGTTACCCAAAAAAAGATAAAACATCCAAAGAATTGATGTCCGGGGGGAGGGGAACATGCAGGCCATGAAACCAGTCCTCCCCTACCTATCCATCTTTCATGGTAGATGTCAGCCAGTGCATCGCAAACAATGTGACAAAAATTTACTGGAGCTCCATTATGCATCTTTCTCTGACTTTCCGGAACTGAATAATTCCCCTTTGTTTTTGTCTTTCGTTTCTCCATGATGTAGACAGCTATTTTCTTGAACGGTTCTCTACCAGAGTAAATTTTTAGTAAAATAAAGTTTCACTCAAGCTATACCTTCCATCACTTCCACTCAGGCCCTCTTCATAACAGTATGTAAATATGTTTTTGATACACTCTGTATATATTCCAATCACGTACCTTTCGCTGGGCTCTGAATAAACGCCACTAATATAGTCATCACAAAACTAAATCTTAAAAGACAACCAGGGAATTAATTTCATAATAATTAAGTAGTCGACTGATGAAGGCCAGTTATGATTTAGGGCCTGAAAAAAGACTTCCCTAGCCCACAGTAGTAGATCATACAAGAAAAATGACATGGCTTCACCAGGTTCATAGAGAAACCGCTGTAACAACAGCTTTCCTTCGGGAAATATTACAAGTAAGGTTACCTTTTTTTACACGCCGTTTGTTGTTGCCTATATGTTATAATTAATCTGCGTGGGACCAGTATGTATACAATATATAATATTGTGTACGACGTGACATTATAAAACTCTCTCTAAGAACAAAGCATATTTGTCATTCTTTTCCCAATCAACTATTCCGTTCCGTCCGTGAAGAACAGTGTTATTATATCACGGATATAATAATGTCCATAATTGAGGAAACGTAAATGGGCGAACAAACATTTCTATCATAGCTCTCTCCTGTTAGATTAATGATCACCAATCTTATTAACCTGACATGTAATATTATTACTCACTTACTGTTGGACATGATGTATTATTATTTATCAACATTAGCAGGAACAGGCAATACTTAAATGGTTAGAGACAGTAGAATCTATTACTGATGGAGTAAATGGTACTTTCATCGATAGTAATATTGTCGAAAAAGAAATGGCAAAGGTTCCAAATAGTGTATGCGAATTTCATTCCGATATGCACGAGGAATTAGCTCAGTTAGCAAATCGTGTTAAAACAGATAATGAAATGTGCGTTACTAAATTAAATGAAGACGTCTCTAATTTAAAAGTGTGTTCTTTTACTTCTAAGCTAATTTGCCCGATTTTTCGTGGTAAAAACTGTGTTGGAAAGATTGTCTGTAAAAATCCTCTGAACTACATGTCCTGGAGCAGAGATTCTCAACTGCTCGATCCTCTAAGTGTTCCGCGAAAATGGAAAGTGCAACATGGAGATCCAAAGACGCATTGGCATGACAAGGACGCATTTCAAAAGCTAACCAGAATACTGAGAGGCAGGGAAGTATCATTAAACAAAGAAAAGAGTGCTGGATTGCTATGTGATATCTGTCTTTCTGTATGGAAGTGAATGTTGGGCGATCTCATCAAGGATGAAGAAGAGGCTTGAGGCAGCAGAAATGTTGTTTTACAGAAGGATGCTGAGGATACCATGGACTGAGCACGTAAGCAACGATGAAGTGTTGGAGAGAATGCAAACAAAAAGAAAACTTATACTTAACACCAGGAAGAAAAAGATGAGGTTCCTGGGACACATAATGAGGAAGAAGGGTCCGGAGAGCTATCACAGGACGGATAGAGGGAAAGATAAACAAAGGAAAGCAGTGGGAGACATACTTGATAGGCTTGAGCAAATGGATGGCGGGATTTGGGAGAGATAACAAGGGGAAAATAATGAGCGCGACAAGAGACAGAGCCAAGTGAAAACCCATGATCGCCTACGTCTTAAAGAGACACAGCACATGAAGAAGAAGAAGAAGAAGAAGAAGAAGAAGAAGAAGAAGAAGAAGAAGAAGAAGAAAAAGAACGGACTTCAGTTAAGTAAAAAAGAAGAATTAGCGACTATTTCTAACGATCGAAGGCTCAAAATACGTTAAATGTTGAAGATATATATTATTATTACTGACTTACTGTTGAACATGATGTATTATTATTTATCAACATTAGCAGGAACAGGCAATACTTAAATGGTTAGAGACAGTAGAATGTACCCATTAATACATTTTGGATTTCAGTACAAAAGGAATATCTCACATACTAGATTGGCAACTAGGTCCCACCCTTTTACAGTGAAACCGATGAAATGTAACCGCAATTTCTACTCCAACAGCTTCTTTCCTCGCACCTCCCACCTGTGGAATTCCCTACCGCATGCTTGCTTCCTCGACGGCTACAACCTCCAGGAGTTTAAATGTAGGGTCAATAGACACCTCCTAACACACTAACTCACACCCACTCTCTCCAACCCTCTCCCTATGTACATCCTAAGTCGTCTATCACCCTCCTTCTGACATTTCCTATACCCTATCGCTCTATGTAACCCCCTGCGCTATAGTGGTAATGGAATGCTTTGCTTGGGGTGACACGATTAAAAAAAAAAAAAAAAAAAATTAGCTAAAAAGGCTTTATCAGTTTTAGTTCAATTTTCTAATTCTTATTTATGCGAATTAGGCTTCTCAATATTAAATAAACATTAAAAAAAGAATCAAGAAAGACAACACTCAACTGAAGAAGAAATCAGAGGGTCTGCTTATCGCTTAAATTTAAATGTAATATTTCCATTTGCTTCCAGGTGTTCTGTTGCTTAAAAGGTTGAGAAACACTGTTCTGGAGTATAAATATATGAGTTATA
This sequence comes from Ascarosepion bandense, assembly GCA_037127315.1. NCBI lineage: Eukaryota > Metazoa > Mollusca > Cephalopoda > Sepiida > Sepiidae > Ascarosepion > Ascarosepion bandense. The sequence continues at coordinate 1,435,187 of JBBBDQ010001527.1, read as the reverse complement.
CTATTTATTCTAAGTTGACCAATGTTCTGAAAAAAGAAATTATTCATAAGGTAGGGACTAACTATTCTTTGCTCACACAAAACAATAACAAAACTTGAGATTAATAGTCGTAATGAAGTCTGATTAAAGTTGAACAAAACATTGCAACAAAGCAAGGCTTACAAAATTTCAATGATGTAAATATTTTTACGTCAATTGTTTCGGTATGAACAACAAGGTGACCCGCTTGATAGTTTTTTTCTAATTCAAATGTTCATAAAGTGTGGGCAGCGTATTGCGGTGAGCAGAGCCGTTTTGACATATAGGGCTGATGGGGGCTTGCCCGGGAGCCCCACCAGCACGTGAGCTCCATGCTAAACTGTGTATTTTAAGTAATTTGTGTTACATATGCTCCCTTTAGGAAATACTAAAATGAGAAAGTACTTCGACAAGTCAAGCGTATTGTGATTGGTGAAAATATATGTTATAGCAAGATCTATTTCATTTTAGTTCGTTCTCGAATAAAATAAGAAAGTGGGAGAACATTCCCTTTTGAACTAGAATATATCGAAAATGGCGAGGACTTTTTTCAAAGAGGCCGCTCACCTATATAAATGGAAGAGCTGGCTTTTCTCGCCAGTTCAGTTTTGCTTGTACACAATTTTGCTATAACGCAAAAGGACAAAGAACTGACCCTGACTCCCGACGATTAATCTTTGCACAGTTCTAGCACAAACTTGCCGGTAAAATTCTCAGTTCTATCTTTTAATATGTGTGACACAGACATGTTGAATTTCTGTTGGAAACAATATTATCTTTTATTTTTTTTCTCTGGTTTGATTTAATTGTTAAATTTTAACTAGACCGAATCAATATTGTTCTGAATATTTAACTGTAATATATTTATTTTTTACTTTTATAAATAAATTATTTTTATTGTTATAAAACGCTAGCGTTTACAATATTTCTTTATTCTCCTTTTCTTTCACCTTCTCTAGCACTTTTTTCTTTTTGTCGCAACTGACAAAATGGCGGCGGGTCCTAAGCGTTGATGTTCATTTCAAAATAAAAACAGCAATTCAGCTGTCTTAACTAAAGCAATTAATTTTCTCATTAGATTTTTAACAATTTCACAACAACAACAAAGAAAGTAATTCATATTTCTCTTCAGATATTTTTTGATAAAACTGACTTTGTGTTTCTTTAGAAATATATTTTTTCTGTTGAAGAATTTTTTTCTTCGTCCAATTTGGATGAAGAATTTCAATTATTAAAAATCAGAGTTATTGCAACTAGCTACATATTTTGATTTAAACATTAATGTGAATATAAAAAAAGAAGTAACGTTAGATTTACTGTAGTACTATTAATAGCAATGACATGATTATTGGATATATTTATATAATGTATATGAACCCAGGTGTAGGGTTATGAATAGATTATTAGTAAATGAACCTGTTGAATCACAACATTAAACACTTGTATGGTAATAATGTAGTGGTTATTTAAGATTATGAATTTATGATGCAGTACTAATTACCAGGCATTGAATAGTGAATATATGAATGAACAAGCTTTTTAATTCAGCAAGTTAAGAAAAGTGTCGAATGTAATCTTGAGGCTTGATCAGTTAAATCAGTGCCAGACACCATAGCCATACCACAAAGCTAGATCTAGGTTAAGTCGTGTCTGGCAGCTTTGGAAATTAGCACACAGTAGAGAGTTTGTATTAGAATAAATATTGTTCGTGCAATTAAAGAACGTAAACATTCATTATAGAAGCAGAATGTTTAAATAGTTAGGTCTTGTTGAAAGCATATTTATATAATATTACCTTACATCTTGGTGTGGGACCAATTACTAAATATTTAAGATATATATTTTCAGGTGAATAACTCTTTCAGTAGAAATGAAACGTAATGATTTGAGTGGAGAACAGAAGAGGGAGAGAGCTTCAGAGGAGAAGGAGAAAATAGGAAAACTACAAAATTAACATCGTGGCGAAACTCAGCAACGACAGCCACTCATATCATTCCTTCAGATATAGCATCCATATCAGCATCTACTCTTGCAATGTCAGCCACTAGTATTATTCCTTCAGATGTAGCATCCACATCTATATCCATTCCTGCTACCAATCATCCAGTTTCAGCAGACATACTATCTTTGGCTATGGCTGCTGCTGCTGGTAACATTTTACAAAAGGAAATATCCAAATCTCTAACAATAAAGAAGTCTGCAATCCAAGAAACATGTCTGGAACTATAGAACATTAATGATATTAACACAATAGATAACTGGATTCGTAGTGGGCCCTCATCATTTCAGAATCATTAGAGTAGCCTTTAAAACTCACGCAGAGTGTATGAAACAGCTGCAATAGAGAATATGAAGGCAAGGTATTTATTAAATTGTGTTCAAACGTGAACTGTTGTATTGCAAGTGTGTAAAACGTGGATGGCTATTCTATTCAAAATCCCAAAGTCGTTTGTATTGCTTTGTATGTCGTTTATTGTCCAAGAAAGAATATCTCTTTGCTATAAGGGGGTTCAATGACTGTAAGCACAGCAATGTTATTATAGAACATGAAAATGCAGAAGAACATCGAAAGTGCATGACAGCCTATTTAATAAAGCATAAAAAACCTGGAAGAGTATAGTCTTTATTACTTGAGTAATATCGCTCAGAACTTGAATACTTACATAAAATGTTGACATGTCTAGCTTTTGTAATTCACATTCTTGCCTAAAGGGGTTTGGCATTTCGTGAAGAAAATCAGGTTATTGGGTCGGCATAAAATTACAACTATTTAGATATACTAGAGCCGCAGAGTGAATTTAACTCTTTCTTGGAAAAAAATCCCAAAATATACGGAAATCCTAGAAAAGAGACTCCGTCATATTTATTTGTAAATATTTTAAGAGGAATTGATTGAGTTAATGTAAAAACAGGTTCCTTTTACTGTTCTTGAAGAAATTAAAGGGTCAAAGTACTGTTCAATAAGTGCAGATCTCGTCCCAGACATCTCACAAACAGATTAACTGATATTTATTGTCCGATATATTGAAGGCTGTGAGTATGTGAAACGTTTCTTGATGTTCATCGCCATCTTTTCTCATGGACCAAAGGATCTAACAAACACTGTTATGGGTTTTCTTAATGTGAACAAAATTCCGCTATCAAACTGCCGTTGTCAGTCTTACGATATTGCCTCAGATATGTCTGGGCGATATACTGAATTGCATGCACGGATTCATCCACTCAATAAGTTTTCCATCTATGTCATCTGTGCTGGACACAGCCTGAACTTGGTGCGAGTAAAAACATCAGGGTGTTGTATACAGACTATAAAACTCTTTGACTTTGTTCCGTATCTGAAAAGAAATGCTGCAAATGTTTGTCATAATAAGAAGTTCGCATAAATTTCATATTGTGCCATCTAATCTGTGTTGTTTACTGTAGCTTGTTTTCCAAGCGTTTTGTGTATTGTTCAAATGTGTATCATATTGATTAGTATGTAAATTATGTCTTATTCATTTTTTGCAAGTTCTACTCATCGCCTGAATGTATTGACATCATCTCTAGGAAAAGATTGTGGCCAAGCGTCTGTCTGACACACGATTGTCAGCACATTTTGCTGCTGTTTATGCTCTGTATTGGGATCTTGAGAAAATAAAACATGCACTGGATTCTCTATCAGCTGACAATGAACAACAAATGAATACAAGGCAGGAGGCAAAAGGATTGAGAAAAAATGGAAAACCTGGAAACAATCTTCTTACAATTCTTTAGAAAGGCATGCTAGAAAGAATGAACAATACAATCAAGGTCTTGCAACCAAAGGATGTGAACATCCTCGTTGCCACGAATTTTCTTGAGTCCATGAAGACCTATCTTCAGTAAACTGAAGACAATTCAAGTGAATATGAATTCAAAGCCAGCAGTATGTGTCCAGATACAGATTACAGCGATGGAAAAAAACGGAAATGAAAATGAGGCATGCGTCTTAATAGATATGATAAATCAGCAGAAAAGATATTTCTCTGCAATACCAAAAAGTTCAAGGTAGAAACTTTCCTCCATATTCTGGACACTCCAGTCTTTGTACTGAAGCGTATTCACAGATTGGAAATCTGTTTTCTTTCTTCAGTGAATTAAAAACCCTTGCTTCTGATGCACAAAAGAAAAAGTGTGAACATCTGCCTATGTATTACAAAGACATGAATTATGATGATCTTTTAAATAGATGTGAGCATCTCAAGCATGACATGGGTTTTGATGTAAATTGTGAGACTCTCCCTGCACTGTACAGAAAAATAATTTCGGACAATTTGAAATCTGTATTCAGGAATGTTGAAATTGCACTCAGAGTGTTCATGAGCATTATAGTCACTGTCATGCACATGATGCGACTGTAGAGCAGAACGTTCTTTTTCAAGACTGAAACTGATAAAAATTTGCTTCGTAACACAATGGGACAGCATCGTTTGAACTAGCTTTCACTCATGTGTATAGAAAATAACATCCTATTCCTGAAAACCATTGATTTCAGCCAATGATAAAGGAATTCTCTGAAAAGAAATGCTGCAAATGCTTGTCATAATAAGAAGTTCGCATAAATTTCATATTGTGCCATCTAATCTGTGTTGTTTACTGTAGCTTGTTTTCCAAACGTTTTGTGTATTGTTCAAATGTTTATCTTATTGATTAGTATGTAAATTTTGTCTTACTCAAAACCATTCTGATCCACTGTCGTGTCTCGAGTTTACTTCCCTAGAGTCTACATTAGATAAATAAGAGAAACATTTATGTTTTTTATTTAGGTTTGTTTTTTCTTGTTGCTGTTTTTTTGTTTGCTTTATTTGTTTGTTTGTTTGTTTTTTGTTTTTTTTTGTTTTTTATCACGAGCCTTAAACATAAATGTGTCAAGAACGTCGTTTGAATATAAATTTTACAAATCCAATAAAAGGCATTATAGGGGTTATGGGAAATGCTTAATTTCCCCTTAATTTTTTAGGCACACAAATGAATGACGAAACTTGCTTGTAGAACAACAACAAAGAATGGTTTATTACATAGTAAACGTACAAGATTGGTAGTATGTAAGTGTCCATGGTGAAGCTAGCAGCAGATAGTATGTAAGTGTCCATGGTGAAGCTAGCAACAGATAGTATGTAAGTGTCCATGGTGAAGCTAGCAGCAGCGTCTTCCACGAAAGCATTCCATGGGGGATCAGTGGCAACGATGTGAGAGAGACGTCCGTTACTGCCGTGGGCTCATGGCTCTCTGCTTTCCTCCGTTCTACCAACAGGACTAGGAAAAATAGTTCTAGAGAGGAATCAATGCGCTCCGCCCGTTGATTGGTCGGTGAGTGACCGAATCTCCCGTCGGGGGCATTGATTCGCTAAAGGAAATAGATCTGTGGCTGCTACATCACCCCCTGCTTAGGCGGAAAGCCGACAGAGAAAAAGATAGCGGCCATAAAACAAAGAAGGGTACAATTTATATATAAAGTTTTACAGAGCTTTTTGGGCCAATGTACTCGTCGACCACTGCGTGTGGTGGTGACATAGTTGTCTGTTGGCATCGTATTTTTTTCCACGGGTGTAAAGATATGTTCATGTATGTAAGTAGGGGGAATATGTGGCTCTTGTGTGTTTGTGTTAAGAAAGGCTCTTTTCACCCTGTCAATAGATACAGTTTCTTTTTTGCCACTAATGTCAAGAGTGAGAAGTTTGTCAGTGCGTGAAAGCACGCGGTAAGAGCCAGTGTAAGGTGGAGTGAGAGGGGCTTTGACAGCGTCCCTTCTTAGAAAAACGTGAGTCCATGAAGAAATATCTTTTGGGACTGATGATTTGATGGTCTGTTCCCTAGGGTGCATTGGTGGGAGATTACCAAAATAAGATTGCAGTCTGTTTATATACAAGGCAGGATCTGTTCCTGTTAAATATATAGGGTTCAACAACTGACCTGGTAATGATAGAGGTACTCCATAGACAAGTTCTGCTGGAGAGTATCCTAGGTCCTCTTTGATAGCTGCACGACAGCCAAGAAGGACAACAGGTACATATTCGCTCCATCGCTGTTGGTCAGGATAGGCACGTAATGCGGCCTTTAATTGGCGATGAAAGCGTTCTATCATCCCGTTAGAAGCAGGGTGATAGCTCGTAGTTCGAATTCGATTGATCCCTAAAATTCTGGAAAGTTCCTGGAATAGGTGGGATTCAAATTGTCTGCCACAGTCAGTGGTAATTGTTGTAGGAACTCCGTAACGCGTTATCCAGCCTGATATAAGGGCTTGCGCTACGGATTCAGCTGAAATGTCCTTTAGGGGAATAGCTTTGGGCCACCGTGTAAAGCGATCTATACAGGTCAGGAGGTAAGTAAATCCCTGACTGACCGGCCGTGGTCCAACCAGATCAATATGGACGTGGCTGAACCGAGCGTCTGGGGTGCTGAATGTTCCGAGGGGTGCACGGATATGTTTGTGTACCTTTGATTTTTGGCAGGATACGCAAGAACGTGTCCAGGCAGTGATATCACGCCTCATGTTTGGCCAGAAAAATCTAGCTGTAATCAGCTTCACTGTGGCTTTGGGTCCGGGGTGTGCCAATTGGTGTAGTGTGTCAAAAACAACCCTACGATGTGTCATCGGAACAAAAGGTCGAGGTGCGTCTGTTGAGGTGTCACAGATGATCTGCGTATCTGCAGTAGGCACTGGTAAGTATGCGAACTTGCAAGTTGCAAATTCAGGTGATGATAGATCAAAGGTGTCCAGGTGTGGTTGGTCAAAGGCCATCTGTCGTAAGTCGATATCTGAAGGTGAGGACAGTGAATTAATGGGAAGGCGAGACAAGGCGTCTGCCGCAGCATTCTGTTCACCAGAGATATGTCGGATATCGTTTGTAAATTGCGAAACAAAATCCAAGTGGCGAGTTTCGCGAGGAGAATATCTGTCCGGCTTTGAGCGCAGAGCGAAAGTAAGCAGACGGTGATCGGTGTAGATCACAAATTGTCGGCCCTCTAGTGAATGCTGAAAGTGTTTCACTGCGAGGTACATTGCCAGGAGTTCACGGCCAAACGTGCTGTAACGTTGTTCTGCCGGTTTCAGCTGTCTCGAAAAATAAGCGAGAGGTTGTAGCTGTTGTTGGTGTTGCTGTTGCAAAACTGCACCTACAGCTGTGCCCGATGCATCAACGACCAATGAAAACTGGGAGTCGGGTACAGGATGTGCAAGTAGCGATGTTGTCGCTAATTTCTTCTTCAATTCGTTAAAGGCCTTTAGCTGTATGTCATTCAACGAAATCTGCTCATTTTTCTTTTTCCTGTTACGTAGCATGTCAGACAGAGGAGACAGGAGATCCGCACAGTGTGGGATGAAACGTCTGTAATAGTTAAGCAGACCGAGAAAGTGTCTCAGTTGGCGAAGTAAAGTGGGTGGTTGAAGATCTTGTAGAGCCTTCACTTTTTCAGGTAAGGGAGATATCCCTTCGGGGCTTATAATGTGTCCCAAGAAAGTTAGCGACGAAGCACCGAAAACACATTTACCAGGGTTAATCCTCACCTGGTACTTTTGAAACCGTTCGAAAAGTAGGCGGAGGTGAGTAACATGTTCCTCAGGTGAGGCACTTGCTACGAGGATGTCATCTATATAATTATAGACGAAGTCCAAATCACGCACTACTTCGTCCATGAAGCGTTGGAAGGTACTAGCCGCGTTTCGCAAACCAAAAGGCATAGTTAAAAATTCAAACGCTCCAAATGGAGTAGTTACTGCAGTTTTTGGTATGTCGTCTGGGTTCACTGGTATCTGATGGCAAGCCTTAACGAGGTCTAGTTTGGAGAAGGTCTTACAACCATGCAGGGATGAAGCGAAGTCTTGTATATGTGGGATTGGGTAACGATCAGGTACCGTAATGGCATTTAGTCGTCGATAGTCCCCAGTCGGACGCCAATCTCCAGAACGCTTTGGAACCATATGCAAAGGGGAAGCCCATGGACTGGCCGAGGGGCGTATAATTCCCAGCTGCAGCATATGGTTAAATTCTGCCTTCGCCGCCTTTAGTTTATCAGTAGGGAGGCGGCGAGGGCGTGAGAACACCGGAGCGTCTGTGGTCTCGATGTGGTGTTTTGTAGAGTGAGTTGATTTGCTCACAACGAAATTTAAGTTAGTTAACTCTGGGTAAGAGCGTAGTAATGTTTGGTATGGGTCGTCAGTGGCGGCAATGAAAAATACCGGGCTGATAGGTGAGATATTTGCCTTAAAACCCATGACGGAAAGTTCCTTATTGCCGTCAATAAGTCGTCGCTTGCGCATATCCACTAAAAGGTTGAAGTGGTGCAGAAAGTCCGAGCCTAGAATGGGGTATGGTAAATCAGCTACAGTAAAAATCCATGTAAAGTCTCTCCGTAATTCCAAGTCCAGAGAACGAGAAATTTGACCGTACGTGGGAATAGGGGAGTGATTTACCGCTTGCAGTGTGATAGGCGACAATGGCGGCTTCTCAGTGAGGAGTTTCAGTGGCCAGATACTGCAAGCTGCTCCTGTGTCAACCAAACAACGTGCTTGGGACCTGGAGTCTGTGATAAAATAGGCACGGTTGTTTCATAGATCTTGTGGAGAGTGTGCCGTGCTCAGCTCTCCAGATTTAAGTTTCCCTGGTTTGAAAAGGAGCAGGGCATTTTGCACCTCCGAGCCTTAGCGCCAAAACAACTGTGATAATAGCATAGTCCTGGCTTGCTTGAATGGCGGCGGTGGTGTGGGGATGGCGAACGACTTTTATGTCGACGTCTAGGCTGTTGTGAATTAAGTACGGTTAATTTGCTTACTTCATTGGTAAGCTGCACTATTGCTTTGAGTATCGCCACTTGTGTGGTACCTTCGCCTGTGTTCCCAGCAGCAGAGAGGGTAGAGACTTCAGCCTTTGGCTGAAGAATGGACGCGGTAATAGGCCCCTTGGTGAATTCCATCACTTTATCTGCAGAGGACGCTATTACGTCTACAGAGCTTTTCTCTACCATGGGTGCCAGAATTGCCTTTACTTGAGGGGGCAATCTTGAGAAGAAAAGTTGCTTTATAATGGCACTATCAGCAGGGACATCTTCTGCCAGCTCTCTCATTCTGCGGAGCAATTCGCTTGGCATGCGGTCTCCCAACAGCTCGTCATTAATTAAAGTTTGGAACCGCTTTTCCGCTGATAGCGACGTCCGGAGCAGAACTTCCCGCTTAATACTCTCATAAGTAGCATTAAGGGGGGTGTCAGTTATCAAATCTTTGACAACTGGTGTCAATGACGCGGGAAATGCACCAAATAAAATAGGCAATTGCCGCTCCTCCACGACGTTGTTCGCTATAAAATATGACTCGAGTTGGGCAAACCAAACTCGAACGTCGCCAGCGAAAGCAGGTAAAGTAGTCGCCATTTTCTTTTTAATATATAGCGTGACGACAGACCACCAAAAAAAAATATCAAAGAAACACGTCTCAATGAGAAAGAAACGAAAGGGAAAACATTTCAAAAGACACAAGAAAATAGTGATATTAGTGTTAAACGAGAGAAAGGTGCTGCTTTAAGGTTCCTTAGTAAGGGAGATAACTGTCAGTTTCAAGGCCTGTCTTAAAAACAAAAGTTGGAATTAAAGATGGCGTCGCCCAATCACCATTTAGGCGGGAAAGTTAAATGTTAAGGAAGGAGGCGCTCTATTAGCTTTAACTTTCGAAAAAATAAAATGTAAAAGTGTATTACTCACTTGTTTTTTTTGTTTTTGTTTTTTTTGTTATTGCAATAAAAATATATTTTTTTTGTACCACGTGGTCAGTTGAAAAGAGCAGAGTAGTAAGTTTCTTCTTTTTTTTTCTTTTTTTTTCTGCCTTGTTGGCCAAGCCGAGGGTAATAATTTTTTTTTTTCTTTAAACTTTCTTTGAACAAAATGTAATGTTCGTTATGCTTGCTTGAGTTGGTGTTTTTCTTGTGTACGGGCTGAAAAGAAGGTACTTCCTCGTCGGAAAGTTTTTGGAGTTTTTGTTGTAAAGTCACGTGTTCAAAAAAATGTTATTTGAGTAAAGGGAGAATCTTCCTATTTGACCACTTGGGGATGGGCGTCGGTATGTCTAGCAAAACGAAAGATGATATCTCTGTTTAGAAAGATTGTTTTACTGAGGGCAAAAATTTTTGCCAATGTCTTCGCAGCCGACGAATGAATTAAACGCACACGTGTGTCACAAACAAAATTCGTGGGTGGTTGTATTTTTTTTTTTTTTTTAGGTTCTTTGAGTCAGGAAGCTTTTTGTACTGTTGTCCGAAAGTGGAGGCCGAGTTTCGTGTTGTTATTTTTTAAAAAATTTGTTTCGCCATCCTAAGGTGCCATTCGGGGTCACCATTTTATAGGGAGTTATGGGAAATGCTTAATTTCCCCAACACTATATTTTTTAGGCACACAAATGAATGACGAAACTTGCTTGTAGAACAACAACAAAGAATGGTTTATTACATAGTAAACGTACAAGATTGGTAGTATGTAAGTGTCCATGGTGAAGCTAGCAGCAGATAGTATGTAAGTGTCCATGGTGAAGCTAGCAGCAGATAGTATGTAAGTGTCCATGGTGAAGCTAGCAGCAGATAGTATGTAAGTGTCCATGGTGAAGCTATCAGCAGCGTCTTCCACGAAAGCATTCCATGGGGGATCAGTGGCAGCGATGTGAGAGAGACGTCCGTTACTGCCGTGGGCTCATGGCTCTCTGCTTTCCTCCGTTCTACCAACAGGACTAGGAAAAATAGTTCTAGAGAGGAATCAATGCGCTCCGCCCGTTGATTGGTCGGTGAGTGACCGAATCTCCCGTCGGGGGCATTGATTCGCTAAAGGAAATAGATCTGTGGCTGCTACAGCATGTATTTGTCTTGTGTCTTTTCAAATTAAAATATAAGTCACTGGTCATGAATATGTACTTAAAAATGGTGGTGAAAAACAGAATTTTATTTTATCTGTAACGTTTATAATGGAAACAGGACTTATAAATGTAATTGTCTAGTGGGTACAGGGAGCCAAAGATCATATTTCTGCGAATCTATACTGAACAAAATAAAAAAGTAAAAATTATTTTGACACACCAACTGATTTGGGGTATTTTTTCATCATATATGTTTATTTTTAGCGTATCTGTGGTGCGTTGGATTGATTTTGTCTCGCGGCATATTAACCTCCATGGGTTATTTAATACCGAAATCTAAATATTTTGAACATAATTTAATGGCTTCAACTAAATATATTTTGAACGAGATTGTATTTCTTCAACAACCGATAAAATGCTTTGTCAGTGATATTTTATATAAAAATGCATTGTGGTATTTTTACTATAAAAATATACTTTTATACTTTCATAGAGTTTTGTTTGGTGGGGTCCGAATTTGTTCATAGATGAAGGCCTTAGAGAGTATTTTGGAATATAGTTTGTTTTAAGAAATCGTAAGATATTATATGGACTAATGTTATGAAAAAGTTCTTTCATGTTGGTTGTTTGGTTGTTTGTTGGTCTGTCTGTTTGTTTGGTTGGTTTTGTTTGACGGTATATCAACCTCTATGGATTAATGCCAAAATCTAATTATTTCATACATAATTTTATTCTTTCAGAGTAAAATTATATTTTATAGATATATATATTGCGAATTATATATGTTGTTGCTAATTTTATTATAAATATGTATTTTATATGACTCTAATGTTTTTTTATTATGTTTTTATATCAAAATGACAATGTTGGTCATTTTATAAAGATTTTGATTTTTGTTCGGGAGTTCACTATTTGCCCATGGTTGGGACTCTAACTGGTGCTACCACCACGGGTTAAGGTAAATCTAGAATTAAGCAATTAAGAGAGGAATTCCACGGTCCCCAAAATTTTCAATCTCCCGATCAGAGGCCTTGATGGCGGATGTAGTTTATCATTTTAAATTCGTGGAGGTACCTACATAATGCTAGTCGTTGTTCCTTCTCCATACTTATTCATAATGAATTTATGTTGATGTTTTTCATAATATAGTGAAAAAAACTAAAAGATTTAACTTAAAATTGGCAGCCATTTGTGCAAAAACTAACAAATTCTACTCACATTCATATTTCATTGGTTGTGTATATAATTCAGTGTACGGGGCCCTATGCTAATAATTAAATGTGTAGTGGATGAAGGCCGTCCACTTACTAATTTATATTTTAACGGTCGACTCGACGTAACATTCGTTATGGTTTGAAGCAAGATTTATGAATGAACAAGAAGGCGAAAGTAAACGGAAAAACAATATATTGAAAAAGGTTACATAGTGTTGAGAAAGCATGCATAAGAAGTTGTAGAGTCCGGTTTCAATGAAAGTTAATGTCAGAGAAGAAAATTAAGAGAATAAAAAATATTTGCGCCACTAACTGCTACGCGCAATTAGTGCGCGTGTGTGTGTATGAGTTAGGGAGGCATGTCTGTTCTTGTCTGCCCTCGCCCCGGGACGAAATCCTAACTGCTGTCTCACGTGCTGTTTTCGGTTTTTAAAAGCTTCGTTTTTGGCGGGAACTACGACTGTCACGTAGACGCCGCGTGACCATGCGTATGTATGTGTGTGTGTGGGTGTCAATGTATGAGACCTACAAATAGCCCCCCTAGATTGAAACAAATATTTAAAATATTTTTTTCAATATGTCCGTATAGATGGTGGTTTGGTTATGATGATGATGCTTGTAGTAGTAGTAGTGATCATGCCAAAAATGACAGAGAAGGCTGGTTGCTGAAAAAAAAGGTGGGGGCACAGACGTTGCTCATAGGTGTGGGAGGAGGTTGCTGAAACGTCTGACTGCTGGTCAGCCATATTGGATTCTCAAAAAGCACATGGTGAAATGGAAAAATGAGAAAAATTTGTGAAAGGTGAATTTTTTTTTTTTGGTTGTCTCTCGTAGGCTGAAAAGAAGAAGAGTCTGAAATGCGATGCGCGTGAGTAGGGATTTTGCTGCAGTGTCCCCTATCAGAGTGCCAGGATGCGGCATGCTCTGGAAAATTCTCGGTAGTTGATGTGTCTGTTAAAGATCTTCTAATTTATTCCAATGCTCCACGTTGAGTTGCTTGCGTTTGTAAGAGTTCCGTGTTTTGCTGAACGGTGGATTTATGTTGGTGTTAGAAGAATTAACAGTTGGTTATAAACTTTGATTTGCAAAGTGGTTGATTGAAGCTTGTTGATACCGAGTGTACGCGTTTGAGAGAACTAAAAAGATATCGAGGTTTAATGTCGAATTTTCTGGAGGTCACAATTCTCCAGTATAAATAATTCGGCTTGTCGATTTCCTCAGTGTTCTGGTTGAGAAAAAAAAGGCGTCTTTAAGTCGACGTTGTGTTTGGTTGAGTGACATTGCGTTGAATGCTGAAAGAAACGTCTTTAAGTCGACGTTGTGTTACTCTTTTTCTGGAAAACCTGGGAGAGAGAGATGACAGTTGTGCTGTCTAGTGCGCGATTGTAAAAATTCTGTGTGGGGTCGCCATCTTGGAGTCCTGTAGAAAGAGTTGGGAGATAACGACGTTGAATAGTAGTTCTTGTTGATAGACACAGAAGAATGCTGAGTTCCATTTCCAACGATGCGGGACTGAATTACGCCGAATCGAGATCACGTCGTGGTCACCACTGTAGTGGATGAAGGCCGTCCACTTACTAATTTATATTTTAACGGTCGACTCGACGTAACATTCGTTATGGTTTGAAGCAAGATTTATGAATGAACAAGAAGGCGAAAGTAAACGGAAAAACAATATATTGAAAAAGGTTACATAGTGTTGAGAAAGCATGCATAAGAAGTTGTAGAGTCCGGTTTCAATGAAAGTTAATGTCAGAGAAGAAAATTAAGAGAATAAAAAATATTTGCGCCACTAACTGCTACGCGCAATTAGTGCGCGTGTGTGTGTATGAGTTAGGGAGGCATGTCTGTTCTTGTCTGCCCTCGCCCCGGGACGAAATCCTAACTGCTGTCTCACGTGCTGTTTTCGGTTTTTAAAAGCTTCGTTTTTGGCGGGAACTACGACTGTCACGTAGACGCCGCGTGACCATGCGTATGTATGTGTGTGTGTGGGTGTCAATGTATGAGACCTACAAATGCATACATGAATCGCGAATTTCCTGTGGGATAATTCATTTGGGGAATATAAAACAAAGATTCATGGTTCTTTTTAAAGTAGTAAAATGTTAACTGGGGTTAATACAATGATTTTTCAGTATTCTTCTTTTCCAATTACACACGTGAACTTTGTATTAGAGCTAAAAAATGGACATGGTGGCAATTTGTTAAAATATTTGACACTTTGATTTAAACGATTTATGTGTATTGTAGAATCTTTTTGTCATGTTTGTAATGCTATTGTCTCTTACTAAGAAGAAAATAATTTTGGGTGTGTTTAATAAGGTACTTAATTGCGTTGGTAGTAGTGTTTATTTACTATAGGTACCTCTACTTATTTTCGAAACTTAAATACATAAATAATATAAATTATAGATACCTAACTTTTAAACTAAATTTTTTTAAATAAAAAGTTTTCTTGAAATTTATTTTAGTTTTAATTAAAAGCTAAATGATTTGATTTACTATTTGCAATAAACAAAATACTCTGATGTATTTCAAACAGAAATTATATTTATTGGAAACTAAAATTTTTCAATTTCTTTTTTTTATTTTTTATTTTTCAGCCATTTTTGAGTAATCGATACATTTGTAAACAAAGGTTAAGTCTCGATTTTAAAACTCTTGCAATAATAAAATGTACATTTGTGACACGTTATTTTTTAAAAATTGACAAATTTAAAGTTAAATTAATCTGATTTATAAAAGTATTACTTATTTATAGCATGAAATTTGAAATAAAAGTATTTCTTAAACAAAGTGTGTTGATCTTTCTGGCCTTTTCACCGTATATTTGACATGTGATGACAGCCAGACAGATTCGAGATAAGTGTATGGCAACTGGAATTGACGGAATTCTGCAATATTTTTCCTGTAAGGGGAAGAAACCATGAAACACATGAGCTTTTAATGTACATTACCAGACATTACCACATAAAAAATCAAATACACAATTTTTTTTAAATACGTAGCAACAACGATTTGTATAAAACTTTTCAGTTTTTGATTAGCAAATATAGTCTTCACTTTTTTTAAAAATTATATCACCCCAAGCAAGACGAAAACGCCACTGATGCGCAGGGGCTACGTAAGAGTGAAAAGATTGGAAAAGAGAAAAACCGGAAACCACATCCTAAACAGGAAACAAGGGATGAGCCTCTACACCTGTTCAATAGACGTGGGTGGAGTGTGAACCGGGCGATATTTTAGTCTATCTACTCCAATTGAAAAAAAATAAAATAAAAAAAGAGTGAAAATATTGGAAAGTAGAAAAAGAGAAAACCGGAAACCATATCTTAAACAGGAAACAAGGGATGATCCTCTTCACCTAACGCCACCAAATCTTTGAAGTATTTAAAAAATATTTTTGAAACTTTATAAATTATAATAATTAAAAAAATAGAAAACAGTTCTTTTAAAATTTCCTTATTAATCGAAAAAAATTCTTCACACTATAATAAATCGCACCATTGGTGAGAATTTACTCTTCGCATAACATGTGAGTGAAAAAAATTTTCAAGCAACAATTTTTTAATCGCTCGTAATGGTATTAAAAGATTTGGGCAAACTAAACGCCAAAAGGATCAGAGGGCTAATCTTAAGAATAACGGTCGCTGATTAGTTTATTAACCGAAGGCACGTGAAAAGGTCTTAGAACATGTTTAGCCCGCACAAAATTTCAACTTTCGTTTGATCCACCATGCCAGTATTTAAAGAAGAAAACCAATCAAAAGACTTTAATTCGGGTCAGGAAGCAGATATTCATGCAAGTTGCCATGTAATAGGCAGAAGCACAATAGCCCACTTCGTCCGCCATACGGCGCGAACCTGAATCCTCAAGTGAGAAATCTGCTTTTGAGCAACTCACAGCAGAAGACTCACTTTAAATTGAATGATTATTATTATTTGTTTAACAAAACTCACTCACTCTCTTAGTCTACACATATATTGCTTGTTCAATTCTCACACACCCATTTCAATTGACATTCATCACATAATATCAAAGGAACATTTATTAATTTAACTGATTAGATAACTTTTGCACCATTAGAAATGTTCCTAAAACAAAGCACACTTCTTCTTCTTCTTCTTCTTCTTCTTCTTCTTCTTCTTCTTCTTCTTCTTCTATGTGCTCTGTCCCTTCAGGACGTAGGCGATCATGGATCTCCACGTCTCCCTATCCCTTGTGGCTCTTAGTATGTTTTTTCCTGTTGCTCCTGGCAACCCCCGTTCCGTCATCCACCTGATCAGACCCTGCAAATATGTTATCCGCTGCCTTCCTCTGTCTCTGTTTCCTTCTATCTGTTCAGTCAATATCAGGTTCTCCAGGCTCTCCTTCCTCATTGCATGTCCCAGGAACTTCATTTGTCTCTTCCTGATGCTCAGCATCAATTTCCTTTTTGTTGCCATTCTTTCTAACACTTCGTCGTTGCTTGTATGCTCAGTCCACGATATCCGTAGCATCCTTCTGTAGAATCACATTTCGGCCGCTTCCAGTTTTGTCCTCATTTTCGATGATATTGTCCAGCATTCACAGCCGTATTGAAGAACTGACATCACGTAGCAGTCTAGCACTCTTTTCTTCGTTTCTATTGAGATCTTCCTGTGTGTTAGTATTTTGCTCATCTTCTGGAACGCGTCCTTTGCCATGCCAATTCGCCTTCGGATGTCCGTGTCGCACTTTCCATCTCCATCTTCCTAGGTACTTAAATTCTTGGACTTGTTTGATTCTGTTATCCCCCACCTGTATTTGGCATTTTGGGTTGTATCTTTTGCTGATGACCATGCACTCAGTTTTCTTAAAGTTTATTTGTAGTCCCTTCTTGTCACTCTCCACTGCTACTTTCTGTATGAGATCTTGCAGTTTCCTTTCCGTGTCCGCAATCAGTACTGTATCGTCCGCATATCTTATGTTGTTCAGGTTGTGGCCTCCAATAACAAATCCTGGTGTGTCATCTAGGGTAAAACAGTCAACCTTAATTTTTCGTAAACATACAATTTTGCAACTTTTTTCGTATGCTTATCACAACAATCATTAGAGAAACATTGGGTCAGCATTAAACATAGACAATTATACGTTCAACATACATTCTTTTATATTATATTTTGAGAGAGTAATTGAGGAAAGAATAACAATATAAATTGTATTAACAAAAATATACAATGGTGATGATTAAGAATTAAACCATTTATGAAAAGAGATTAAGCAATATAAGATTAAACTGTTGCGTTAAAAAAATGTTTACAGCACAACTATAGAAATGTCTAGTCTTTACCTGTATTACATGTAAGTTTGAAAAAAAGAGAATTGCTTGTTTAGAATATTATTTTCTCATTGAATGTTTCAGATGCAATTGAATGGAATTGATAATTGAATGTTCTGGATGTTATAAAGTTTGTTGAAAAGAAATCTATGTGAGGACAGTTGTGTTAAGAAATGTAGTGTGTGTGTTCAAAGAGTTATTTCAGCTTCGCCGTTTTAAAGTATGATTGAGTTGGCGCATTCGAATGGGTGAAGCTTAGATTGGCGTGGTCTCTTGTGGCAGTTAAAAGCGCACTGGTTGAAGAAACGAATCCAGAGTTTATATACGTATCAAACGGCTCAACATTACTGCGCGGGAAAATTTTGTCTCGTGCCGAAATTTCTAGTGGAGAGAATTGACTAATCAAAACGTGAGCTTTTGTACAAATCAAAGAAGCTAGTTGGAGCCACCTTCTACCAAAAGTGCACAAATTTTGATTAAATAAAATCAAGCGATTAGTAAATTGTCGGTTAAGCTGCGATTCTTAAATTATCCTATGAAAACATAGTAGTATTTATCCAATGAAATCTCGAGTTATTTTGCAAAAGAACTTAATGCAACTTTCTGTATGAGGAATACCGCACATGTGGATTTTATTATATAAATGTTATATCATTTGTTACCTTACATAATTTTGTTGTATTTTGTTTTTATTTCACCATCGTACAAATTATAAATGTTTGTGGATTGAATTCTAAACACGCCAGTAACTTGTAATAAGAAAGTAGTAATTATTTGATCACATAGATAACCGCACATCCACTACAAAGTCCTGAAAGTTTCATTAAAATCTGACAATTATTTGATTTTTGCATTAATTTTTAAATTAAATGTGTTTTTCACCGGAAAAACTGAGGTAAGTTTTTTTTTTGTTTTTTTTTTTTAATCATCTCACCCCGAGCAAGGCATTCTACTGCCACTATTGCGCATGGGGCTACATAGAGGAAGGTAAAGAGAAGGAGTGGTTAGACATAGGGAATGTCAGGAGGAAGGTGACAGATGAGTAAGGATACCGAGGATGAGGGTTGGGCAGATGGGAAGAGTGTTTGATAGAATGGGAGCAGGTTAGTGTGTTAGGAGGTGTCTATTGACCTTACATTTAAACTCCTGGAGATTGTAGCCGTCGGGGAAGCAATCGTTTGGAAGAGAATTCCACAGTCGGGAAGTGCAAGGAAAGAAAGAGTAGAAGTTACGGCTGCATTTTATCGGTTTCACTGTAAAAATGTAATATTAAATTCTCCATTGTAAATTCTCGTAACAATTTGGTTTACCCGCTAACGAAAATCCAAACCATTTTTTTACCGAAATTTTGAACGTGTTAGAAAGGAATAAAAAAAAAAACAATTAAAAAATACTTTCATCCTTCCTTTTAATAATAACATAAACATTTTAATGAAAAAACTTTTTTATTAAGTTTGGGGTCTTTTTCTTCATACGGTGTTTTTTGTTTTTTTTTTTGTTTTTTTTTTCCAGTGATTAAGTGGCGGTACATAATTTACTACATTCTCCAGCATTTGCTTTCCTAAAATGCTTTCTTGACATACCAACGGAATAGGAACGTGCTATTTCTATATAATTTGAGGTTGTTGTAGAGTAATTCACGATACAATTAATAGACACTAAGAGTTAATTGTGCAGGAGTTGTAGTATTAAAACTAAAAGGCCCCTATTCAAGAAGATCATGGCTAGGCATCGAACGTAACCGATCGTTAAAGTCCCTTATCATAATCTGTGTTTTCACCGGTATCTTGTGCATGGAGGTAATCCTCTCAATAAGTTTCCAAAATATCTTTGACAAGAGGAAGTAACCACATCGCAGGTTTTAGTACTTCATGTACTTTTACATACTATGGTAGTGAAGCACAGAAAAACAAAAGAAAAACTGGAAAGGAATATTTTCATTCAAAGATAGAACTCCAAATTGTGAATGAGTTGAATGAAATATCAATATACACATATATAACGCCACAATTCAACGATTACAAAAGGAATTGATTAATATTAATAATAAATAATACAAAAAAATAAAAATACATTTTCCCATTTGTGGTAAGATTATTAAAGGTGTCGTGTCCACTAAAATATCTACCAAAATATGCAACATATTTCATACAATAAAACTAATTATTATGTTAATTATAAATTTAATTACAAACTTATTAATTTCAAACATGAGAATCCTTTTCAGCCAACAATATCTTCATAGACATTTAAACGCGCCTACAAAATATTTATAAACCAATAAGACGCAATAAAATACTTACTTCTTAAAACACACCAATTAAACTTCACAATACAAAACCATATAATACAAATCAAAAAAATGTTTTTTTAGTCACCATAATTCAGGTAGATACCGCCAAAATATCGCACGGACGTAGTAGTAGAAATACCCCCTGGATTTTATAGGCCATTTAAGAATAAATAAAATAAAAGCTCCTGAGCCAATTTCTTAGGATAAAATGTAAGAAATCACCGAGTTTGCCATCCACAAAAAAGAATCACAAATGACACTAAGAACCACGTTAACATTTGTATATTTTTATAACAACATTCACGTTCACCTGCAAAAGCAATGCTTAACTAGCACTAACCAAACTACAAAGAAACCACTTCAGACGACGGCACCACCATCCACAGTAAGATTAAATTCTAGCCATCTTGTTTATCCACGTTACTACTACACATGCATACACATACTGACACTTTCACACAAACACACATGTACCACATTTTACTGTTCTCACATATGTACGCAATATAGTTTACAGTATTTATATTATTCGGACTATTGTCCTCATCTTTGTTGCCATTTGTACGACGTTTCGGCCGTTGTACACCCTGGCCTTCTTCAGGTGCTAGGAATTTCGAACCCAAACTTTTATTACAATCACTGGGATATATCATTCTCATCTCTTGCATAGCAATGTTCGATTGGAAGTCATGAGTTATGTCCCTTTAACCCTGCAAGTTACTTGTTCACCACTGCTGTAGCCTGGTATTAAACTCACAACTCTTTGAGTCAAGTCACAGGAACTAACCAACATCTATGAGAAAACCATACTAGAGAAAACCATTAACATCAAAAAATTGAAATATGAACTCTGGTAAAAAAAAAAAAAAAATAGGGTGACTGAGTTTATAAGTTCCAAAAATTCAGTTGTTCTTGTCCTTAAGTGGATATAGACATTGGTTAGTTCCTGTGACTTGACCCAAAGAGTTGTGAGTTCAATACCAGGATACAGCAGTGGTGAGATAACTGATGACTTCTAATCGTGGCATTACTACGCAAGGTATGAAAATGATATACCCCAGTGATTGTAATAAAGGGATTGGTTTTAGAGTTTTTTGTTTTTTTTGTGTGTGTGTGTGTTTTCTACTCCAGTGAACACAAAGCTATCACTGCTTATAATGCCTCCGGGCCGCCTTGTGTTCGCCGAACGTAAGGGGCCTTTAGACATTTAGCATTTAACTCCTGCCGAGAGTCAAGACTCTGAGTCAAAGTACATTTCAAAACAGGTTTATTGAAACTCGGACAAGAGTTAAATGCTAAATGTCTAAAGGCCCCTTACGTTCGGCGAACACAAGGCGGCGGCCCGGAGGCATTATAGTAAAAAAACGGAGATGTCGAAGGGATTTAGTGTGACAGAAAGAAAGAAAGAAGGCGCATGCCGTCCGCACGCCGTCAGCGAAGCTGTCGAAAAGGCCAGGGCACCGGCGGAAGTAACCGGAGTAAGGTGAGAGAGACCCTTTGGATAGGAGGGCTGGAAGGGAGGTAAGCCGTAGCAGACTGGTAACATGATACTCCCCGCCTGACGTATGACACGTCATAAATAGTTATTCTTTGGCGCTGAGAAGGACAATTTCAGTGATGGGTCTAAGGAGGAGTCTAGCGCAATTCCCAGTGTAGATCTTGACCTCAACTTTACGTACTAGATTGTCCTCACTAGGGAAGACACGGGTTATAAGTCCTAGAGGCCACTTGTTTCTGCTGGTTTGCTCGTCCCTGAGCAGCACCACGTTCCCCGGTTCAAGGTTGGGTACCTCCGACCTCCATTTGGAACGTTTTTGGATCGAGGATAGATATTCTCTTCTCCACCTGCTCCAAAAAATCTCGGCCAGATGCTGAACGAATTTCCACTGGCTTCTTAGGATGTCCTTGGGTCCGTATTCACGCTCGTGCGTGAAGGGAACACCTGTTTTTTGAGTGAGGAGGATAGCAGGGGTAAGTATCAGGGGTTGATCCGGATCTGACGACACAGGAATGAGGGGGCGGGCATTGATTATGTAAGAGACCTCCGCCAAAAATGTGGTGAGCGATTCATGGGTCATCCTATGCTTGTACTGCAAGAACATGGCATCCAATATTCTTTTTGCTATGCCGATCATCCTTTCCCAAGCTCCTCCCATATGTGGAGCATGGGGAGGGTTGAAAGACCAGGTGCACTCCTGCCCTGCCAAGTATCTAGAGACTGAGCTTATATCTATGGGAGACTCGATGCCCAGCTCCCTGCAAGCGCCCACAAAGTTGGTTCCGCAATCGGAGCGTATGTGCTTAGCGGGGCCGCGGATGGCGAAGAAGCGTCTGAGCGCGTTGATGAGGCTGGAGGCGGTCATTGATTCAATGACTTCAATGTGAACACCTCGAGTGCTCATACAAGTAAACATTACCGCCCACCTCTTGCTGTTGGCGAGTCCGCCTCTAGTTCGGCGTGAGGAGACTACCCAAGGACCAAACACATCTAAGCCGATGTTGGTGAAGGGAGGACTAGTGCTGAGACGGTCGGCAGGAAGGTCAGCCATCTTCTGTGTCAGGGTGGGGTTCCTGAGTTTTTGGCAGGTGACGCAGCGGTGAATGTGCCGGCTCACGCATCTCTTCCCACCGATTATCCAAAATCCTGCTGCACGGATGGCTCCCTCGGTGAACAGACGTCCCTGGTGTTTGGATTGCTCGTGGTAGTAGCCCACGATCAAAGATCCGACGTGGTGTCTCCCAGGGATGACAATAGGGTTTTTCTCTCTGGTTTCGATCTCTGCTTTGCCAGTGCGACCCCCAATCCTCAACAAGCCGTGATTGTCGATGAAAGGATTGAGGTCTTTAAGCGGGCTGCCTTTAGGGAGATCCTCCTTGCGTGCTATACTCAAGAGTTCTTCAGGGTAGACTTCTTCCTGCACCGATCGGATGATGGTATTTTTTGACTGTAAGAGTTCCTCGACAGTGCGTGTTTTGGGGCAATAATGCCACCCTCTACATTCACCTTTTGAGGTGGTATGAGCTTGGTGGAAGGTGCCAGCGATATGTATGAGATTGGCTAGGGCTCTAGTCAACGACAGCCAAGTGGAAAACCTCTCAAAACGCAGCGTAGTGAGCTGTAGATTTGCCGAAGACGTAGCTAACGTGGACACTTGAGGACGGACGTCTGCGTCTCTTTCTGGATTTATTAGATCGTAGCCGGGGTCGTCCTTGCCTCCTGGCAGAGGAAAGCTGGGGCCATTGAGCCAGGTGGTGGTTTGCAGGTGAGATGCGGGCACGGAACGAGTGCCGAGGTCAGCGGGGTTCAGGTCTGTGTGTATGTATCTCCATTGATCGGGGTGAGAGGATCTTCGTATCCGCAGTACTCGATTGCTAACATACACATAGAAACGTCTAGTTTCGTTGTGGATGTAGCCTAACACCACTTTGCTGTCAGTGTAGAAGGTGGTGGAATGAGGCTTCAGGTCAATCTCGGAAGAGATCAGCTCACTCAGTTCCGTTGCAAGGAGGGCCGCGCAGAGCTCTAGTCTTGGAATCGAGTGTTCGGGCCGTGGAGCTAGCTTTGCTTTCCCCATGACGAAGCCAACGTGGCTTTTTCCTTTACCGTCGATGACTCTGAGGTAGGCTACTGCAGCGATGGCTTTAGTGGATGCATCGGAAAAGATGTGCAGCTCTCTGCGTGCCGCTTTAGAGGGAGGTAGAGTTGTAAACATCCTAGGGATGAGAATCTCGTTTAGGGCCTTTAAGGAGTCTCTCCACAACGACCAAGGTTCGTACATCTCCTTGGGTAGGGGGGAGTCCCATTCGGCGTTCTTGTCCGTCAACTCCCTCAGGATGAATTTTCCCTCGATAGCGACGGGGGCAGCAAATCCCAGAGGGTCGTACAGGCTGTTGAGCGTCGACAGGACACCTCTGCGTGTAAACGGCTTTTCTGATGTTGGCACGCTGAACGTGAACATGTCCTTCCCGATGTCCCACTCAAGCCCGAGGCTGCGCTGTCTAGGTAATTCATCTGTGCCCAAATCGAGGTTCTTCATAACGCTCGCATGGTCTGTGGAAGGGAAGGCGCCCATGGCTCTTCTACTGTTGGAGGCTATTTTATGAAGCCTTAAATTAGACTGCGCCAAGATGTCCTGTGTGTTCTTGATTAAGGAAATGGCTTCTTCCTCGGTGGTGAAGGATCCCAAACAGTCATCAATGTAAAAGTTGTTATTGACCAATTGCTCGACTGCTGGGTCGTAGTTAGGCAGGCCCTTCTTAACCGCCTGCCGAAGGCAGTAGACGGCTATGGATGGGGATGGGCTATTTCCGAATACATGGACCCTCATCCTGTATTCCGTCATCTCCTTGCTAGGATCGTTTTCTAGGTACCAAAGGAACCTTAGGTAGTTCCTGTGCTCTTCCTTTACCAGGAAGCAGTGGAACATCTGTTCGATGTCTGCCATGACGGCGACAGGCTCCATTCGGAAACGACTGAGGACGCCAATCAATGAGTTGTTAAGGTCGGGTCCGCTTATTAACACATCGTTGAGGGATATTCCATCGTGCTTAGCGCTGGAGTCGAAGACTACCCGGATTTTGTCCGGTTTTTTAGGGTGGTACACGCCGAAGATGGGCAGGTACCAACATTCCTCATCTTGTTTGTGTGGAGGGGCCTTTTCCGCATGGTTGTTTTCGAACAGTCTCTCCATGAAGGAGAAGAAGTGCTTCTTCGTATCTGGCTTCTTTTCCAGGTTACGGACTAATCCGGTAAACCGTCTTTCGGCCAGTATCTTGTTTGGAGGGAGACGGCGTCTTGGGGTTTTGAACGGCAAGGGAGCAACCCAGTTGTGGTCGGTGTCCCTCTCGACTTCTCGTTCCATGAGGTTGAGGAAAGCAATATCCTCAATGGAGGGGGCTACCTTTTCGTCATCACTGGTCCGTTGAAATATATAGCCATCGTTATCGGTGGAGTAAAGCCCGTTGCCGATGTAGTTCTCCTGAACTTTAAAGTTGTTCGGGCATAATTCGAAAAGGGTAGGGTGGCCTCCCTCGGATACATTTGTATGCATCGTTTTCACCACGGTGGGTGGGTGAAATCTCCCTAGGCAGACGTTGCCTACTATCACCCACCCCAGGTCCAGCCTTTGTGCGTAAGGGGCATCATGGGGCCCGTTTATGTGTTCACGTACCTTGTGAACTCTCAGGATATCACGTCCTAGAAGGAGCATTATAGGGGTTTTAGGCTCCGGAGTAGGGATGAGGTGCGCTATCTTCTTCAAATGGGGATGGTGGAAGGCTGCCTCAGGTGTGGGAATGCTGGACCTGTCGTCGGGTATTCTGTTACATTCCACCAAGCTGGGAAGAGGAAGGCTGATCTTTCTGTCCAAGGATTCCACCTGGAAGCCTGTCGCTCTTCTTCCCATGGTTTGAGTTACTCCTGCGCAGGTTTTAAGGGAGTATGGGAAACTGGGCTCGTTGCTGTTGAATCTATCGAAGAAGCTTGAGTTTGCCAAAGACCGGTTGCTCTGCTCATCGATAATGGCGTACATCCTCACTGCCTTGTCGGGTTGATCTGCAGGGTAAACGTTGACGAGGCATATCTTGGAACAGGAGTTCTCCGAGAGGTCGCCGCCACAGATTTGAGTGCACTGCGAAACTACTCCGGCAGCTGCAGGGGTTTTATCCTCCCCGCCGTCCTTAGTGGCGGGTTTAGTGCTGATGGTCTCTGGTGGTGGTCCAGGATGGAGAGCAGTGTTGTGATCTTTGCTGTTGCATTCATTGCATGTAACATCTGCTTTACAGAATTTTGCCACGTGCGCGGTGGTAGCACAGCACTTAAAACAGATGCCCCTGTTTCTGACGAAGGTCTTGCGCTCTGTCAATGCCTTTTCTCGGACTGAGTCAAAGTACATTTCAAAACAGGTTTATTGAAACTCGGACAAGAGTTAAATGCTAAATGTCTAAAGGCCCCTTACGTTCGGCGAACACAAGGCGGCCCGGAGGCATTATAGTAAAAAAACGGAGATGTCGAAGGGATTTAGTGTGACAGAAAGAAAGAAAGAAGGCGCATGCCGTCCGCACGCCGTCAGCGAAGCTGTCGAAAAGGCCAGGGCACCGGCGGAAGTAACCGGAGTAAGGTGAGAGAGACCCTTTGGATAGGAGGGCTGGAAGGGAGGTAAGCCGTAGCAGACTGGTAACATGATACTGCTGATATGATGTGAGTGACCCTACAATACACAAACACGCAACCTGTTAACACCCATACAGGCTTAAACACCGTTTGAGAATGATTCAGTTATAAGTGGGCTTGTACCGTCAAAAATGACGGCGAAATATTTATATCGATATGCATTTTAAAATGACGGCAACATACACTCCTGGTCAAAATCTTAAGACCAAATTCAAAAAGGTTAAAAATATATAAAACTAGCAGTATAACACGGCATTGCTCGGATGTAATGAAAGCTTTAAAACTAATCCATGGTCCTGGAGCTCAGACTCAGCCTAAAGAATATTTGTGTGAAGTTTGGTGAGAATCGGATAAAAATTGTGGATTTGTATAAAGGACATACAGACACATAAACAGACACACACACAAACATCTTGCCTTTTATATATATATATATATATATATATATATTATCGATTCGATTTTCTGCACTATTGTAAGAACTACAACCTTGAAACGTCTGAATATCATTTCTTATGTCTTTGTCTATGAGTGTATCAAATTTTATTAAAATCGGACCACACCTTCTATAACCCGATTTTTTCGATTATCGATTTTCGATATTTATCGGGGGTACCTCGACACAAAACCTAGCTAAGAACACTCGCAGATGCTTATAGTACAACTGTGTAAATTTTCAAGAAAATTGGTTCAGGCGTTTCGGAGTCTATAGGTTAACTGGCACACATACACACACACACAGACAAAGTTCCATTTATAAATATAAAATACTGTGACTTTAATCAAATTATATTTGCAAAACATTTACAATTAATTTATCAACAAACAAATGAAAATGTTTAGCTTATGAGTGTATATATTGATGTACATATTACTGAGTATCTTATATTAAGACATAAGAAAAAAAATCATGACCCAAACACCTGAGCGTAACAGGATATATATATATATATATATATATATATATATATATATATATATATATAACGGTCTTTATTATGATAGAGAGCATTAAGGTTTGAAAAGCATTTCTTACAGTACGTCGTTTGGAAAAACATTTATACATTCAAATAAATGAAAACTCAGTCTTATCTTTCTATTTAAAAAACATATTGTATCGATTAACTTTAACCAGGAAGCATTATTATTATAGAAACATAAATCTGTTACAGAGAAATATTATTCATTGAATTAAAAAAAAAACGAATTCTGCGCAAGCTCAATAAGTAAAAACACAGACCCATGATAATGTCTGAGCAACATGCTGGATTTTTTGGACTGATGTTCTAGCTAAATGATTTTGTAATTACAGTTTAAAGTATCAATCAATTAAAGTATCAGTCGATGCTGATATTCTTGCAAATCGTGGAATCAATTTAAATTTATAGGAACTGGAAGTAGGATAAACAAAGAATAAGAAGGCTACCATTACCAAATTAGTACCTTTGTTTGACCAACACTGTGTATTCCAATAAGCTTGCACCAATTTTTACCAGGTAACACATAAATAAATAATGTTCTAGTTAGACATTGTCGAATATGAATCATGAATGGGCAAATAATTATTTGATGAATGAACTGTCGGGCGAAGTTTGCAGAAAATAGGCTGGGGAAATGGGCACGTCGACAGTTCTGTGATTGTCTTTGACTTGATACCATTGTGATATGAATTTTAATGGCAAGAGTAATGTTATTGATGTCGTTTGTAAATGATGTTATTGTTATAGCTACGTCGGTTTGTAGTTGAGTGAGCTTATTTACTATTGCTAGCTTCTTGTAAAACTTCAGTGTCTGCAGAAAATAGACTAGTAATAAAAGAAAAAGTACAATTACTTTTAATCACATTTGAAAACTACTTAAATAAATTGGTTCACTAGTAAATATTAGTAGAATCTGGTAAATTTTTGTTTTTACATCCATCTCTAATTTTTACTATTCAATTATAAACACGGTAACCCTGCTGAAGATCAGATCTTTTGAAAACAGTGACGGGGATAATAGTAACATAATACCAGAAACTATAGTCATTTTTGTAGATTAGCAATCATTAGACTTTCCTCAAGCCACGCCATTTGTCAGAAACTAAAAATATCCATTTTTTTAAAATCGATTTAGAAGTGAGTTTCCATTGCTACTGCGTAAAATCGATCCCTAACTTTTTAGAGAATTATGGGACATTATTCACAAATTTAAAGTTTGAAACTTTACTTAAAATATCACTGATAACTGCGTTATTTTTTTCTGAATTTTAAAACTTTTTTTTAAAAAAACAGTTTTCTTCGGAGGACTATTTTTTCGAAATTTCACAAAATTTGGGGGGATAATAATTATTTATCTTAAACGAAGAATCAACAAATAGTTTTATGTAATCTTTTAGTTTAAAAAGAAATGTCTGTTTTCATATGCGAAAAGTCTGGATCGATTTTACACTGATCAGCCTCCGATTCTGAAACGATAAAAACAATTTTTTCGATTCTGATAATTGCAGTGCTTTTAGGGAAAATCTAGTGAATAGCAATCTACAAAAATAATTTCCCCAAAAAATGTTTCCCTGCTTTTCTTTTTTTCTTTTAACGAGTGGACAAGTCTACTTAAGTAGTGCCAAAATTTATTTTAAGTGTCAAAACGCATTCTCACTTTAACTGACATAACCTTGATGCTTACCATACATTCTGTTTCCAAAAAGACATAAGTACTCAATATTTGTGTGTTAACCTTGATGCATATTGGTTATTAGGTCAGGAAAAGACTTTATTATACAAGTAAACTAAACCTAAAAACGAGAAACTGAAAAATGCCCGAGTACATTCACAGAAGCAGAGTAAAGCAGTTGGTAATCTACTCGACAAATCTGAACAGATCGATGGAAAAAACGAATGCCAGAAAAAGAATGGATTTAAAAAGAAGTATTTTTAAGTACCTCATAAAAAAAGGATGATCTTAATAATCGGGGCGTTGGAATTTTTTTTCAATATGCAATAAATGTTGTAGGGCGATAAAATTATTTATATTATTAAAAATGTGAAATTAATTAATGGAGTAATCCTAATAAGTTTGAGGAGATCGGAAATCTGCCGTCCATAAATAAATTTTCCCCACATCTTTCAGGTACCTAAAGTTCTGCTGAAAACAACCAAACAAGGGAAATTGTTGAGGACCCTCATCACTCACTCCCAGACAGGAAATGGCAAGGAGAGAAACATATATATATATATATAAAGGAAAACTCAACACGTCATTTAAATTGGTTATAAATTATAATTCATTTAAATAAGCTAAATTAGCTCATTTCTTCAGACAACACAATATTCGTTCCATTTGACACAAAAAATTTTGCCGGAATAAGCATTTCCTTTAACTGAAGAGAAAAATAAGAAAAAAGAAAAAGGAAAAGGAAAAAAGAGCCAGGACAGAGGCATTGGCGTCATCACAGTTGGGAGTATCCAGACCAGTCGCGAAGATGTTAACCACGAAGCCATTAACCGCCTACTTCTAATTTCATGAATATGCATGTATGTGTAACCCCACAAATTAACACACCCATGCATACTAACTTATATCCACACACACATATGCGCACACATCCACATATGTACATACAAATGTGACTGTGTTTATGCGTATAGATACCTATAGACTTGGATGACGCCAATGCCTCTGCCCTGACTCTTTTTTCTTTTTTATATTTTTTCTCTTCAGTTAAAGGAAATGCTTATTCCGGCAAAAATTGTTGTACCAAATGGAACGAATATTGTGTGGTCTGATGAATTGAGCTAATTTAGCTTATTGAAATGAATTATAATTTATAACCAATTTAAATGACGTGTTGAGTTTTCCTTTATAAATATCATACTGCTCTGAATAATATCCATTGAACTCTCTATATAACACTTAATATTTTATATTAAGTTGATCTTGTTGGATTATCTTCGGCGTTTACGAACTGAACATCGGATGACTATTTACGCTCTCACACCCTGATTGAGCACTCTGGAAGAATGGTAGATTTTGAAAAATAGTAGCTACTCTGGCATGTACGCATCGCTCATTCAGTAATGGAGTAGAGCACTCTGTCTATTGGGCGGTATAATGACAATATACACGCTAAAAAGTCTGCCTTCTTCTACCGAACGCCCATTGCCCAGAGGTAGAATCGCCGACTGACGCCAATTCAATTGGGTTTCAATCCTGGGTTAAAAGCAATCGGAGTCTAGCCGTACTGATGAGCTGTGATGCAGCGAGGCAGATCTGTCTGTGGAAGACTGACTCTCTCTCTCTCTCTCTCTCTCTCTATATATATATATATATATATGTTAAATCCCCAAAAAAGAAAGAGTATATAAGTAAATTCATGAAACCAAATCCTATTATTATTAACTTTATTAATATTAAAAGTGATCCATGTGGAGGGCTCGATGTCAATAGTATTTTCTATTTACAGAGCCAAATAGGTATATTATATCAAAGAATTCCAAATTCTACATTCATTCAGTAGCTATTTCAGCGAGAAAATTCTTGCTTCTTCAGCAATTTATTAATTATTAATTCAAATATAGTACAAAAATGTACTAGTTATTAATTCAAATATAGTACAAAAATGTACTAGTTATTAATTCAAATATAGTACAAAAATGTACTAGTTATTTATTCAAATATAGTACAAAAATGTACTAGTTATTTATTCAAATATAGTACAAAAATGTACTAGTTATTAATTCAAATATAGTACAAAAATGTACTAGTTATTAATTCAAATATAGTACAAAAATGTACTAGTTATTAATTCAAATATAGTACAAAAATGTACTAGTTATTTATTCAAATATAGTACAAAAATGTACTAGTTATTTATTCAAATATAGTACAAAAATGTACTAGTTATTAATTCAAATATAGTACAAAAATGTACTAGTTATTAATTCAAATATAGTACAAAAATGTACTAGTTATTTATTCAAATATGGTACAAAAATTCACATATTGGAAGAAGCCTAAAATTATATCCATACACAGGGAGTTATTAATTTTAAAAAAGCTGGGGGATTAGGAAAGATTAAACGTTTTAAATTTCTCGTCCAGACATAAAAAATAGAGGGGCAGAGACTGAGATTTAAGGCTCAATATTAGAAGAAGACTTTTAGAATATGTCTGTATTGAAGAATCAAAAATCAACATTTAACCATGTCACTTGAATAGAAGTGGTGGGAGAAAAGAAAAAGAAAAGACAAATTAGGGGGAAAAGTTAATAAAGAAATAAAGTTAATAAAGAAATAAGACATAAAAAAATTTTCAGTAGCCATTTGGTTTCGACACTGAAAGAACAATTGTTCTTTCAATGTCAAAACCAAATGTACAATTTTCTAGTAGATTGTAGTTTGTACTATGTTCTAAAGTATAATTGATAATATATATATATATGTGTGTATGTGTGTGTGTGTGTGTGTGTGTGTGTGTGTGTGTGTGTGTGTGTGCGCCATTACATAAAATCCAGCATTTAAACAACATTTCTCAGAAAAACATAAACATGTAGGTAATATCAGACAGATTTTAGTCAACAATACAATAATCCTTACTCAAACACACAGTAAAAAGAACCTTCAGATATTGGAGGCCATGTACATTAAATCCAAACAACCCACACTTAATAAAATCACGTTTAAATCTGGTCATAAAACATTATATTGCATTTGAATACATGGTTCTGTTGTCATTTCACGCTATCACGTGGTGTGACGTCATAGAACCACATTGCAAATTTGCGAACTGTGTTTGTTATTTTTGGTAACTATTGCCGTTGCCTAGCGGAGTTTTATGTCAACACAAAATAAAATCGTTGGTGATGGTGGATGTTATTTTGTTACCATCTTAATAACCTCTCTGAAGATGGCTCAAGTGAGCTGAAAGCTTAGAACCAAATTAATAAAAAATTATCCAAATGTTGGAGAATTTTTGTCTTTATTTTCAACTGAAATTAAAGCCATAATACGACATTTAGAACGACTCATGATTAAACATAATAGACATTCATTGTCTCTGATATTTAACAGTATATGTTTAGAAATATATATATAACTCATTTTAAAATTTCTATCACTATAGAACATCTATTTCCTTGTCTGCTTGTAAGGATAATTTACAAAATTTTAAAAAGACAAGGAAAGCTCTAGAATGACTAAACCCATCACTCAAATGACAGATATATTAAAAGTTTTAAGAAACTTTAATAACTCATGCAACTAGCAAAGAAATTAAAATTGTCTAAAAGAATCAGGTTTCAAGGTGGGCTAGATTTAAAAATTGTCAAAACAGTTTTTATTTTTTCAATCCACCAAAATGTCAAGTATCAGTGCCACTTTTTCCAGCATTATAAGATGAGTTTTATTATAAGGTGAGTTTTATTGATAAAAGCAAGTTAGTGTTGGCAATATTCTGAGGACATCTTTAAACATCTAATGAAAAACATTTCTTGATTAACTGTCTTTGACTGTCAAATATGATGAAGTAGTAATTTTGGTATGGAGGACTTTCTTAACTAAGAGGTTTTAACAGCAGGTTCAGTTTGAAATAAACCAAAAATTAATCATATCAGAGAAAATATCTGAGATTTTTATTCTGATAGAGACTTTTGTCTTCCAGAACTAAAAAAATTACCAGAAATTGTTTCCCAGAAACAAAAAAAACAAACTTTTGCCATTCTCTTCCCAACAAAAGCTAGCTGACAAAAAAAATCTTCCTAACATAGCCACTGACAAAATATGAAACCAATCAAGTACACAATTAAAACTGGCAAAAAATTCTCTTATAACAAATAATAATTTGAATAATGAGAAAGTATTAAATAGAATATTTTTCTCCACAAAATCTATCTTAAATATCTATAAGTCTATCATTCTTCCATGCTTTGAACATTGCTGACACATACGGTCTGGTAGTCTTGCTATTTATCTAGAGATCCTTGATAAATTCCAAAGAATTAGAAATATTACAGGTCCCGATCTGGCATCCTAACTTCAGTCATTTTCCCACCACTGTAAATTTACTTCCCTGTCAAATTCACTGTTTCACTAAACTAGATGCAACTACCACTTCTACTGTAATCGTTGCCCTGTTGGTAGGGCTTCATGATATGCTTACTGCACATCTGCAGGGGTAAAAGTGCCTCAAGAGGGTACCTCTTTGCCATGGGTGATGACCCATCATGCTTGAGGATGGGGTTCTGGTGGTTGAGGGTTTTAGGAGTTTGGCAATACATATACTCCTAAACTCTAACACACCACATTGATTCTTACTTGAGCTAGATGGGTGGTTGGAAAGACTTGATCCAATCAACCGGTTGATCATGTCAAAATCAAACTAACAAGACAAACAAAATGTACTCATACCATATCAAACATTATACTAAGCTGTGGCTGTAGGGTCAATCAGACTGAGAACAAAGGATTTAACATATCTGTTTCAATTTCTGAGGAAAGCCCATACTTGGGTGTACAATCCTGGATATAACAGGTGCTTAAAACCCTCCACATATTTGAGTATTCTAAAAATGTAACCCTGGAGGAATGAGGCAAATGGGATTTCCACCTCATCATCTCCCCCTTATGGCACTCCGAGGTTGGTGGGGAGTATGGCTGATAAATAATAATAATAATAATAATAATAAGGCCAGACATTATTGTTAAAAACCAGAAGGAAAAAACTTGTCTATTAATTGATATGGCTTGTCCAGCGGATTGTAACATAGCAATCAAGGAATTTGAAAAACTGTAAAAAAATAAAGACCTGGAAATTGAAATAGAAAAAATGTGGAAATTGAAAACAAGAGTTGTGCCAGTGATAGTAGGTGCACTTGGAATGATAAAAAATGGAACAAAACAACACATTGAAAGAATCCCTGGAAACCCCAGCTTAAGAGATATACGAAAAATTGTCTTATTAAGTACAGCCCACACACTAAGGAAAACTTTATCTATGTAATGCTGGGGATGATAGGGAAGATAGAAAAACATGAAATGGAGCCATAACAACACGCCACGACCTGCCTTAGGTCTCCCCGCAGACTTGGTTGGTAGTGAGACCAAAGCAGAAATCGAAATATGATGAAAAATGACATAATAATAATAATAAATAAAGTATGATTACAAAAACCCAAGGGACTACACATTGATTTAGACACAGAAAATCAATAAAAAGAAACATTTTTGAAATTCATAAAAATAGAACCACTAGAAGACAAACTAATAACAAAGTTGTCATCTGTGATAGAAAAATCTTAGCGTCTCAGATAATTTCAAAAACAGTTAAAAAAATAGAAATAATACATTACTGATATAAAACCAAAGGAAAACATGACGCTGAAACTCTACTAAGGATGACCAAATTTCATTATATAAAGGGAAAGAATCTTAAAATTCCCCCAAAGGCATAAGCAGAAGCACTGAACTCTCACTGTGTACACTAAAGGAAATTAAGAACAATAATTCTATTACAAAACAAAACATTACAGACATTAAAAGAACAACTATTTAAAAAAAATGATAGAATTATAGATACCAACACTTATGTCATTACTTTTGATGCATCAGAACCACCACAGGAAATAAGCATTGGCTCTACACTTTCCAAAGTAAAAACAGATCCCAAACCGATTAAGATATTTTAACTGCCAAAGATATAGACATGGTAAGAATAGATGTACAAAGAAGTTGGTTTGTGTAAAATGTGGGGAGAATAATCCTAACCACACTGAGATCACATGACCAAATGAAACCAAGAACTTTAATTGTAAAAAAAATCATAGGGCAACTTCCAGTGACTGCAAAACCTAGAAAAAAAGTAAAAGATTAAACACACCAAAATGATTCTCTATACAGAAGCAAGGAAAAGCATCAAAACAAATTCCAATTCACCATCATATACAAAAATTACCCAAGCAAAATCAAGCTATACCTATGAAAATCTAATATCAAACAAATTACAAACACAAGAACTTCAAGAATAAAAAAAAACATACTAAAAGCATTAAAAGCAGTTGTAAACTTGGAAACAACCCATAACACTGAACCAGAGCTATTCACAAACAATGTAAATCTAACACAAAGATCACTGATAACC
Source organism: Ascarosepion bandense (assembly GCA_037127315.1). Taxonomy (NCBI): domain Eukaryota; kingdom Metazoa; phylum Mollusca; class Cephalopoda; order Sepiida; family Sepiidae; genus Ascarosepion; species Ascarosepion bandense. The sequence goes on along the minus strand of JBBBDQ010001527.1, from coordinate 1,400,230 downwards.
TCTCAATGACAAAACGCTCAAAAATTCTCAAATTAACAATTCCACAAACAGAAAACTGGCAAAACAAAAAATAATCAAACCTCAATACAAAACAAAATAAAACAACAAAAACAAAAACAGAAGAAACAGAATTAAAAGCAAATACAACAGAATGGCAACTCACATAAAGATAAAAAAAAATGAAAAGAACCCAAATAATCAAGAACATACAAATACTTGACAAAGAAGAATTTTACAAACAAGGAAAACAAATCAGACAAAAAGGATGTAACATATTGAAACGGATAGCCAAAAACCAAAATCTGAATCATCCTAAGATTAACTCACTAAAATAAAATAATTACCACTCAGATGGACAAATGGAACACCAAAATCATATAATGAAACTGCAGAGGTGTTAAAACAAACTATGAGGAAATCAAACAACTCCTTACAGATTACAATCTAAATATATTCTGCTTGCAGGAGATCTTTCTTAAAGAAACTGACATCTCCTTTAAAGGATATGAAACTCATCACAATATAAATGTATAAAAATAGAGAATAGGCCAAATGGAGGTAGTTCAATATTGGTTAAAAAATCAATACCCCATGAAAAACTACAATTAAATAAAATCTACTGCCCATGGCAGTAAAACCTTCAATTCAACAAACAATAACCATATGTTAAGTTTATATTCTTCCAAAACACAGACTGAATAAGACTGAAACAAAAAAGCTAATTGGTTAACTTATCTTGACTTTCACAGTTAGCTTAAAGAGTGTTCTTAAATTTAAAATTTTTTGAAAACTAATGATATTTTTATTTCTGCTTCTCATACATATTGCAAAATCAAAATTTTACATTTGTTTTGATGAAATCCATCAGAGAACAAAACATGTTAGTTAAGGAAAGTTTTCCTTTTGTCTTTATTATGCATACATTTATATCTGATTTTTACACACACACACACACACATACATTATGTGTGCTATCAAGACACTGTGAAATGCCAGCCCTAACTAGTGCATAATGTTATTTCTAAACCAGTGTGGACATACTGTACAACCTGTTTTTTTGTTGTTTTTTTTAACCTATTTTTATAATACTGTATGTACTGTCTGTACTGCAGTGTATCTGATCAAAACTCAAGTATGGCCAACGGGCTTCTCTCTGACAAACAGTATGGGTTTCGCTTCACCAGGTCTACTGCTGATATGCTAACGACCATTACCGAATACATATACCAGGCACTTGACAAGAATGGTGAAGCCCGAACCGTTGGTATCTCCAAAGCATTCGACAGGGTCTGGCATGCTGGCCTCTTGTGCAAACTGCGGAGCTATGGGATAACTGGACATCTGTTTGACCTCATCCAGTCTTTCCTCTCTAACCGCACATTGAAGGTGGTATTAAATGGGCATGCCTCCCAAAACTACCAGACGAACGCGGGCGTCCCTCAAGGTTCTATCCTAGGTCCCACGCACTTTCTGATCTACATTAATGATCTCCCGGACACCATTAGATCCCAAGTTGGCATGTATGCCGACAACACAACAATCTACTCCCGCATCAATCAGAAACCAGGTCTGGACGACAAAGTGAACCTCGCTGCCGTACTTGAAAGGGACCTCCAATCCGTAGTGACCTGGGGTAGGAAATGGTTGGTAAATTTCAATGCCTCCAAAACAAAGCTGTTATCAACTAATCACCATAGACAATCGCATCTACCTCCCATTAGCATGGGACAGGCTAGCCTCCCAGAGAGTAAAATACTACGCCTCCTTGGCCTTACACTCTCGGCGGACCTCAAATGGAATGACTATATTGAATCCATTGCCAAATCTGCTGCTATGAAAGTGGGCTCCCTGTGCAGGGCCCGGAAATTTTTCCCACCTGAATCTATTCTGCACATATACAAATCTACCATCCGCCCGTGTATTGAATATTGCTGCCATATCTGGTCGGGTGCCCCTGCTGCTCTCCTTGGGCTTCTTGACAAAATACAAAGGAGGATCTGTAACGTGGTTGATACTGACTTGGCAGACCGGCTGCAGCCGCTCTCACACCGGCGTGATGTGGCTTCCCTGTGCCTCTTCTACAAGTACTTTCATGGCTTCTGCTCTGATGAGCTTAGATCACTGGTGCCGCCTAAGCACAAATTTACACGAGATACTAGATTAGCAACTAGGTCCCACCCTTTTACAGTTAAACAAATAAGATGTAACCATAAATTCTACTCCAACAGCTTCTTTTCTCGCGCTTCCCGCCTGTGGAACTCCCTTCCACAAGTCTGCTTTCCCGACAGTTACAATCTCCAGGTGTTTAAATGTAGGGTCAATAGACACCTCCTATCACACTAACTCCCAACTATTCTCACAACACTCTCATCTACCCAACCCTCATTCTCGGTATCCTTACCCACCTATCACCCACCCTCTGTCATTTCCTATATTTAATCAGCCTTTCTCCACTCTACGTAGCCCCCTGCACAGTAGTGGCAGTGACATGCCTTGCTCGGGGTGAAACGCATATAAAAAAAAAAAAAAATGAGAAATCACCATCAGCATCTTTACAATCATTTATTTCCAATAGATGGTAATTTCCCAGGCACTATCTAAATAGACTGGCTCACTCATAAAAATATGTAACCATTTTTTTTTTCAGGGAATAATGTAGATTTGCATTCATTAGACCATGACAGTTATTAGAATAAAAAATATTGATTTTTTTTAAAATTGATTTTAAAAGTGGGATTTTCTTTATTGATACAGTGCAAAATTGTTTCTTGAGTTATTGAACTTAACTATTAATTGCAAATGTAACATTTTGAACTATATTTACATCATTGAATTTACATTTTTTTTTCATTTTCAAAATTCTTAAAGCATTTTCTTGTAAATTTGAAACTTTGGTGGGGTGATATTTTTTGTGAAACCTGCTCAAACATAGGTGGATAATAATTATTTATTTGAATGAAGAATAAATGAGCATTTACTTTTATTAATTTATGTAAATTTCTGTTTTTTAACAAGAATGTATACATATATACATTTGTTCTCTATCAAAAAAACAAAAACAGTCTCTTTTCATATGCAGAACAGTTAAGTCCAATATTTCTGGAAAAAACAGGAATCAATTTGATACTGTACTGATATTATGAACTGTTTTCTAAAACTATAAAAATCAATATTTTTCAATTCTGACATGTCTTGCAGATTAAGAAAATCTAATGAATAAACATCTGCAATAACTATTTCCAAATTATTTTTTTAAATGAACCAGTATACTGGTTGCATTTCTTATTTTCTCCAAAATAGGCCAGTAGAGCCTGGCAACAATGCTATAATAAAGCAGCAGTAAAATTGTTAACTAACTTTTAAGCTGCATTCTATATAATATACTATAACATAATAAAAATAGCCCCTCATTCTTTTGCTGAGAATGACTGAAGAGATCTCATTCTGTCAAAACTGAAGCTAAAATGATTTCAACTTAGACATTCTAAAAGCAAAAAATGAATACGATATCCTTCATAAGAAAAACTAAAATTGAAAAATCAAAAAGAAGTCCAACTTTAGAAAGTGTTATGTTATCAATCGAAATGTGAAAATATAATCCATTTAACACCAAACACCAGTTTTCTTCTCCAGTCACTAAATATAACAACTAACGGCCTCAGCCAAAAGCTATTGTTATCTTCACTGAATGCAACTACTTCTGCTTAGGCCAGAATAGTTTTGTGGCAAATGAATTCAATACTAAATTTTTCTTCACTATTGAATTTCACTGTCAGTTGCAAGGACGAGAACTTCAAAAGAAAGTTTCTTTTTCTTTCATTTGATGGTAAATTTATTGCACTTGGTATGGTTCTATTGACAAGAATACCTATTCTTTCTATAATTAACTGTTCTATCAATATTCTTTATTAGTTTTTCTCTTAAATTTATTTTTAAAATCATTTCACCCCAAGCAAGGCAATAAAGCCACTAAGATACAAGGATTTATTGAGTGTTAAAGAGTATAAGAAAAATAAAAAAATATCAAGGAGAAAGAACAATAAAAGAAAAATAATTCAGAAAACAAAAGATAATGATTGACATTACATCTAAATTTTTAAAGATCAGACTTAACTTGAAAGTAAGAAGTCAGAAGGGAATTTCACAAGCAAGTAGTGCAATAGAAGAACCTATTAGCATAGAACTTATGGTTACATCTAGCTATTTCTACTGTAAAAAGACATGACCTTGTCACTAGTCTAGTCTTCTTTTTTATGTGCTGTGTCCCTTCAGAACATAGACAATCATGGACTTCCACTTGACTCTATCAAGAGTCAAGTGGAAGAGTCAAGTGGCAAGAGCCACTCTCAATATTCTTCCTCTTGGTATCTCTCCCAAACCCCACTCCATCATCCATTTGCTCAGGCTTATCACGTATATCTCACACTGATTTCCCCTGTCTCTCTCTCTTTTCTTCTATTCATCCTGTGAGTATTAAGTTCTCCAGGCCTTCCCTCCTCATTACATGTATCAGAAACCTCTGCTGTCTCTTCCTGATGTTAAGTAGTTTTCTTTTCATTTACATTCTTTCCAACACCTCATCATTGTTCACATGCTCAGTCTATGGTACTGTGCTTAAATTCATAAAGTCTAGGTACCATAGAGCAAAGTTCATCAGAATAATTACTATGAAAGTATTTATAGAAAAGACACAGGGAAGTTACATTATGACAGTGGGAAAGTGACTGAAACTAAGATTGTAGGTAGATCCTATAATATTGCAGAATCCCTAAATATATAGCAGGAACATCAAACCAGATGTAGCAGAAATATTCAAAGTAAGGATGAATGGTAGACTTATATATATATATAAGATAGAAAATGTTTCTTACCAGAATCTATCAGGACAGAAGGAACCAATTTTACCAGCAGCAGACATAGCAACTGGTTCAATATAATCTTTCCACTTCATATATCCTTTGTTTTGATTAATCCTCAAGAAACAATATATAAAGTTTTCAACACCCTAAGTAAAACATGACACTGATTGCTTTTTATATCTAGTGTTTAATTCTGATAATATTTAGTGTCAAGTTTGTTGTTTTTCAATGATTATTATTAATAAAATGTATTTTGGCAAGTATGTTCTTTTCATAAAGCACTCACTATCAGGGTGTAAATAGAGTGCTGACAGGTACAAAGAGTTTGTAAAAAAGAGTTTGTAAAAAAACTGGCAACATCTCACCAAACATGAAAACAAACACGAAGTTAACATACATAAATACAAAATTCCAACCATCCCAAAAGTATAATTAGACACATTCACAAAGGAATAGAACACAGACTATAAATAATTTGTCAAACAAAACTATATTTGATGAAAAGAAAAAATATCTATGAAGATGCACTAAGAAAATCTGGCCATAAAAACATTTTACAATCTAATTCTGACCCAAACAGACAAACAAAAAACAATAATACAAAATGAAACATTATTTGGTTCAACCCACCGTTTAATTTAGAGGCAAAGATCAAAATAAGACAAATATTTTTTAAACTGATAAATAGACACTTTCCAAAAGGATCAGAACTAAACAAAACTTTCAACAGAAACACAATAAAGCTAAGTTATAGTTGCACTAGTAATTTAGATAGTTTCATAAAAAAACAAAATGCCAGAAACTTAGATAGCAGTGTACAAAACGAGACCACTAAAAAAGAATGCAACTGCATGGATAAAAATAAATCTTCACTTCAAGGACTTTGCAACACAAAAGAAGTCATTTACAAGGCAAATAGAAAGCTTAAAACTGTACAAAATTGGCTAGCCAAGTGTGGAAATTAAAATCAAAATATGGAAAAGACCCAGACAGTATAGCAAAAACAGCCAATACTTACAACGGTGGAAAAATATGTAGACTGTGCCAGGAAGAAAAGTTAGAGATTATGCTATTCCCAAACAAAAACAAACTATTGAATGAAAGAATGGAAATTATGACTAAATGTAACCATACTAAAAAATACCTCTTAGGTTCATACAACCATGAATGAAAATGCCATAATTCCTTGTAATTTTAAAAATTGCATGTTCAAAAATTCCCTACCATGTGAGTATTCAAAAAAACACTGTTACGTGAGCATTCTTAAAAAAAACAGTAAACGGTAAAATCAGTTATTGAAAATTGGCTGAAGACAGCACTCATGGTAGAAACCTAGGTCACGTAATAACTCATTTACAAATGGAAAATATTCAAAAGTTTTACAATATAATTGTATTGAACACTTTTTAATACAAATGTGCACTGATCTAATCTTATTATGACCAGAAACTAAGTAATTAAACAATCATATATATATATATATATATAGAGAGAGAGAGAGAGAGAGATTTAATTGGTTAGTTTTTGGTCATAATTAAATTAGACCAGTACACAGTTGTATTATAAAATGTTCAATACAATTATACTGCAGAAATTATATTGGAAATGAGTTATTATGTGACCTAGGCTTCGACCTTTTAATATCTTTAGGCAATTTACAATAACTGATTTTACTATTTACCAAATGCTCTTTTAACAACGATCTTTTATGAATGTGTAATTTTCAAAATTAGGAGAAGTTACTAAAGGATCTTAGAACACTTTCATCCATGATTGTATGATCCTAATAGATATTTATTAGCATGGTTACACTCGGACATAATTTCTGTTCTATCATTAATAATTTATTTTTGTCTGGGAACAAAATATAGCCAATTTTTCCTCCTGGCATAATCTGCATATTTTTGTAAGGTTTGACTGTTTTTACTATGCTCCAAGTTATAAAGCAATATTCAATAATATAATTTGCTCCATTAACAAATGATTGTCTTATTCTCGTTTCTGTAAATATGTAGAGAAGTTGTTTTCTTTAGAATGTTATACATGTGTCCTTGGTTTTACCAGATCTATTTAACCTATACAGTAAAACAATACTGAGAGTGCTAGAAGCCCTGCCAGGGTTCATCAGTGGCAGCCACAATCTCAACAATATAATAAACACAGATAACTGTGCTGATAGCAGGCACGGAAAGAAAAATAAAGAAGTAAGTGTAAACTTCAAGAAAACTGAATGTATGGACATCAGTAAAAAGAAAACCCCAAAATGCCAACTACAGATCAAAGATACCAAAATCAAACTGTTGTAGAAATTTAAATACCTGGGAAGTGTTCTAACAGAGGATGGAAAGTGTCACACTGAGATCTGAAGGTGCATTGGCATGTCCAAGGACGCATTTCAAAAGCTAAGCAGAGTATTTTTTTTATAATCATATCACCTCAAGCAAGGCATTTTACTGCCACTGTTTTGCAGGGAGTTGGATAGGAGGAAAGTTATGAGAAAGAGTGACAGGTTGAAGTGGGTAAGAGAAGGATGAGATACTGATGAGAGTGAAATGGACGGAGAAAGGAACATGATAGAGAGGATGCAAGTTAGTGAGATAGAAGATGACTATTGACTTTACATTTAAATTCTTGGAGATTGTAGCTGATGGAGAAGCAAGTAAATGGAAGGGAATTTCACAGGCGGGAAGTATGAGAAAAGAAGTTGCTGGAGTAGAATTTGCATTTACATTTTATTGGTTTCACAGTAAAAGGATGGGACCTAGTTGCTAATCTTGTGGCCCGAGTAAATTCATATATAGGGGGCAGCAGTAAGCTAAATTCATCAGAGCAGAAGCCATGAAAGTATTTGTAGAAGAGATGCAGGGAAGTCACATTGCACTGGTGAGAAAGTGACTGTATCTAAGCTGCCAAGTCGGGATCAATCACAATACAGATTCTCCGTTGGGTTTTGTCAAGGACCCCTAGATGGATAGCAGGAAACCCAAACCAGATATGGCAGCAGTATTCAATGCACAGGCGGATGGTACATTTATATATGTGCAGGATTGTTTCAGACAAGAAAAACTTTCTGGCCCTACACAGAGAACCAACTATCTTATCAGCAGATTTAGCTATGGATTCTATATAGTCATTCCACTTGAGGTCTGTTGTGAGAGTTAACCTGAGGAGGCACAGTGTTTTGCTTTCAGGGAGACCAGCCTGATCCATGCTAATGGCTGGCAGGAGCGATTGTCTGTGATGGTTAATAGATAGCAGCTTTGTTTTGGAAGCATTAAAATTCACAAGCTATTTCTTACCTCAATCCGCCATGGATTGGAGGTCTTTTTCAAGCTAGGTCACGAGGTTTGCTTTGTCAGCCTCGGCAGATTTTTGATCAAGGTGAGAGTAAACCTTAGTGTCATCAGCGTATATGCCTACTTGGAATCTTATTACATCTGGAAGATCATTAATGTAAATAAGGAAAAGCATAGGGCCTAGAATAGAGCATTGATAGACAGGAAGATATTATTGGAAATAAAGAAAAGAGTACTGGACTCTTACATGATATCTATCCTCCTATATGGCAGAGAATGCTAAACAATTTCCCCAAAGATGCAGAAAATACTCAAAACAATAAAAATGTAGTTCTACAGAAGGATGCTGAGGATATCATGGAACAAACATGTGAGCAACAACAAGGTGGTGGAAAGGATGCAAATGGAAAGGAAGCTTATACTTAGTATCAAGAAGAGACAACTGAGTTTTCTGGGACTTATAATAAGGAAGGAGGGCTTGAAGAATCTAATACTCACAGAGTAGATAAAGGGAAAGAGAGACAGGAAAAAGTAGTGTGAGACATACTTGATGGGCTTGAGCAAATGGATGGTGGAGCAAGGTTTGAGAGAGATGCTAAGATGAAAAGTGGTAGGAGTGACAGGAGATGGGGTAAGTGAAAATCCATGATTGCCTATGCCCTGAAAGGACATGGCACATGAAAAGAAAGGTAAGTTTTATTCTATCATGGATATTGTAATGCTACAGTAAAAGATGGGCAAGAAACATCTATCTCCTCCAGCCATTTTAATAAAAGCAAGGTGTGTTTGAAACTAACAGTAACTGAATTTGTAATTTTGACTCTGAATGAAAAATTTGGTTAAATCAAATACAGATTAAATTAATTTTTTTATTCATGCAAGCTAAAAGATTTAATCAGGTGGAAGAATAAAATAGTAAGAATTAGAAAAAAGATTCTTAGAAATTATATGGTAAGGAGGAGGGTAAAAGAAACATAGTGGGAAGGGAGAGAAATAGACTGATAAAGAAAACTGAACCTATTTAAAAGCAAGTGATAGAGAGAGGCAATTAGGGAGTAAATAAAAGAAAGAAAGAAAGAAAGAAAGAAAGTGAGTAGGAAAAAGAAAATATTACATTAATGAATTAGAAATAAAAAGAGAAGGAGTTGAAGTGAAAAAAGAATGAAAGAAAAATAACATGATAAAAAGAGGGAAGAAAAAGAAATGGAAATAAAAAAATGTTATACAAAGTGTAGGTGGGGGTAGAACTCTAATTTGAATTATTATTCAAATATGTCCATTTGCTAAGAATTTAAGTGGTGGAATTTTAGCTCCATTTACTGAATATTTAAATGTAAAAGAAACAATTTTATTCTTTCAAACGTTTGCCTCTGATCAGTGCCAGTAAATATATCTTTTCACTTTACCAACTGCAAAATAAGAAGGTGCTACAATCGAAGGTAAGTGGTTAATTTGGTAAAATTTTCATTTTTATGGATAAATTTATGAAATTAAATATTTTTTTACAATAGAAAATGTATTGAAACTGATAATTATTGAGTGAAAATAAAGGAGTAACTCAACTACATTTTTTTTTTGTATTTTTCGCATCATTGAACCTGGTTTTAATTTGACGTTCCATAACATACATACAGAAATATTCTTAACTCCTTCAAATGAAAGAAGTAGAAAGAATGAATTTTGGAAAAAGCAATAATGAATTTTACATCAATTTGAAACTTTTAATCAAATCTAATAACTGAAACTTTGTAGATGAAAAATTAACAAAGAAATTAAGGGAAAAAGATAAGGAAAAATGCACAAATGCATTTTCAAAGTTTTGAAACTCATAGGAAATAATCGAAATTTAATTTGCTTAAATTAAATTGCATATGTTAAGGTAATTTTAACCATATATTTTCAGTTTCAGCTGAAAATGTAAGGATCAGCAAATCTTTATTCGAATTAGAATATGAATAAATAAACAATTTAAACTTTTGCACGCAAAACCTATGTACAGATTAACATGTGAAAAGCTTAGAAAAAATATGTTTATATTTCTGAGATTTCAGTATTGTAACTCTTTAAACTACTTAAATTGTTCAAACTGTTGACCTCATCTTTATTGTCACATTTACAATGTTTCGACCATTGTACACTCCAGCTTTCTTCAAATTATATTTCATTTTTGAATTTTGAACTGAACCCAGAATATTCAGTCTGTATGCTGGCATTTCTGAAGATTGGGTTGATAATGTTTGTGTAGACATTCTTCTCATGTTCATTTCCTGAAATGGGCTGATATATAACATTCATATCCATGCACCACTCAGTAAAATCACTGAAATGCCAACATGACTATTCTAGGTTTGGTTCAAAATTTAAAAAAACTATCACCTGAAGAAGACCAGAGCAGAGCGTACAATGGCTGAAATGTTGTGAATGTGACAATAAAGATGAGGATAACATTTCAAACAATGTAAATAGAGTAGTTATTGTTTAAATATATTAGAGTCTCCATTGATACTATTGGTTATGAGACATGGTTTTGGAAATCTACAACTTTTACAAAGTTGTAGATTCCCAGTCCCTCAAGTTGATCATGTGACTGCTGTTAATGTTTTGTTTTAATGCTACCCAATTGCAGGCACATTTAGGCACCCACCAAACTGTAAACTTATCAAATTTGCTGTTCTATTTGGACACTTCTAACCTTTAAGATTTAAATAAAACAATATTGTTAAATATTGAATAACAGAAAGTTTGTTCATTTTAATAAGTAAAAATAAGACTTTTTTCTTTTTTAAATGTTAGCATTTTTGTATAACAATTATATCAGTTTTCTTCCATTATCTTATGTCAAATTCCAAACAATTTAATTTCCCTAAAACATTTTAGTCTCTCAGCAAAGAACTGCCCTTCCAGAGAATTGAAGTTGTAGCCATGTTCATAATTGATATTATTGGGTGTAGGATTGTTCTTTATTATTATTAACGCTCCCATTATTTTTAACCATTTTTCACATGTGGATTATTATGATTATATTTTCTGTGAATATATAACAGACAGAATTTGTTAGGCTTCCGTGTATGTTTAAATGAGTTCTAATTTACACATACTGACTATGTTTGGAAAATAAAAACAAATCATTTCCATCATAATACATACACATATATAAAAATCTACATATTCATTTAAAAAATTATCCTTGATATCCTTAAAAGAATAGTTGAAAGCACTCAGATTTATAGAATATTTGGAAAATTTTTACATGCTTTTATGAATGGAAGAAAATTGTATAAAAGAGAAAATTGCAGCCCAAATACATTAATATATATATATATATATATATATATATATATATTATGCTCTCATTATGATTGAACTCTCTGGAGAGGAAAATTTTTAAAACCAACACCACTTCTGTAATTCATGCATTACTCTTCAGTAATGAATTGAGTTCTCCCAGTGGATGGCAAGTGTAGACACCGCATATATATAATATATATATATAATATGCTAAAATTTCCTCCTCTCTTATAACATACGTCTATGGCTTAGGGAGTAGGGACTCTGACTGACACCAAAATGGTTAAATTTTGATCCCGGCTGGAAGCAAGTGGATGTCTAGCCACACTGATGAGCTGTGATACAGTGAAACAGGCTTTTATGTATATATATATATATATATATATATATATAATAATGATTACAAGTCTATAAAAGAATAGGATAATATAAAAAGATTTATTTGAAATAAAATACTAAGAGATAGATCTGTATAGAGAGCTCAGTGAATATTATCCAGAGCAATATGATATACATAAAGAAAAACTCAACACATCATATAAAGTGATTATAAACAATAATGTATTTCAACCTGCAATCTCTTTAGAACCTTGAAAATGCATTTCTAAGGTCTGAAGGGATGAGTAAATTTGCCCATCAAAACAAATTATTGTTTTTAATTGCTTCAGATGATTTGTTGAGTTTTCCTTTACGTATATCATATATATATATGGTCAGTGCAAGCTACTTCTGAGTGGCATCCTGATTGGAGCCCCTGAGCAGCTCTTTGTGACCCTCACTATCTTATCAACATTTGCTTTTTTTTCTTAGGTCACAAATTAAACTAAGCATAATTGACAATTAAAGAATTAAAAATATTAGCGGATTTTGATTTTGAGTTTGAGTTTTGTTTAATGGCATATCAACCTCTGTGGGTTATTTAATGCCATAAAGGTAGGGTTTTAAAGTATTTTTTTAATGTTTGATTATAGTAAGAATGTTGATTTAGTCAGATTTTGATGAAATGTTTTTATTTAAAAAACTGAAGATGTCTTCTAGTTTTGTATTCAAAAATGATTTACTGGTAATAATTTTTTTCCTTCAAAAATGTTTTATGGCATTTTTTTTCAAAAATATGTTATGGTAATAATATTTTCTTTCAAAAATGTATATTTTTCTAAAAAATCTATTTTTATGTATATATTTCTATAAAAGTCTATTTTTATACTTTCATAGTGTTTTGATCCCAGTTTTGGGTTAACTATTTGCCCATAGTTGGGACCCCAACAGATGCTACCACCCCGGGTCAGGGTGGACCTGGGAACAACAGAAATTAAGAGGTGATTCCATATTTATCACAACCTTCCAATCAGAGGCCTTGCTGCCAGATGCAATTTACTATCATACTCAGGACCTTAGTAGATTTTGATGTCATTCTTTGTTTTGTATTTTGTTTGAATCTAAGAGTTTGTTTTGATCCTGCTGAGTCTTAAAAAATACTAAATAAAATTCACTATATTTTTTTATCCATAATGTTGATAATGTGTTAAAATTATTCAACTTTTTAACAACAAAATCACGACTTGATGTTAAAAATTGCCACAAAACATTATTGATTTATTTAAGATGGACTGATCTATGTCTAATTCGTATTTAGATACATTGTAATTATTTTCAGTTTTTCTAGTTGAATTGTTCACCTATACAGCATACGATCCATTACTGTACATAATTAGGTTACAATAAAATGTTTATTTTATATGCATATATTAATACCACCTTACAAAATTTGACATGTAGTAGAGTTGGGGGTATATCATTGATTCATGGAGTCAGGCACAAAACTCTTGTACTGGGCCTATATATATATATATATACAAACACATATGCATGTTTTACAAAAATTATTCACACAATTTATTGCATATCTATTTTTGCTTGTATATCATTGATTCATGGAGTGGGTCACAAAATTCTTGCACTGCGCCTATATATATATATATATATATATATATATACACACACATGCGTGTTTTACAAAAATTATTCACACAATTTATTGCATATCTATTTTTGCTTGTACACATGAATGCATAGATGTTTATTTATCTTAATCAATATTAAATAAGTCAAAGATACCTACATATTACATAATAGAAAAACATTCCTTTCACCAAAAATATATTCATAAATACTTAGTCTATATTTTATAAATCTTTTGTCATCTTATTCTGCTTTCTTTGCCTGGAAAGAATTTCTTCCTTCACTAAAAATATTATCTAAAAATAATTTCCATTCATTGTTGATGAAGCAATGGGAATCATTAGATATTTTACTTTAAATAAAAAAGTCAAGTAAAAAGCAGAAATAACAATTTTTAAAAAAATAGTAAATGGAAACAACAAAGAATATTAGTGATATAAATAAATCTCAGTATGATACTAAATATATGTAAAAGTATGTAGACATCGATAAATAGGTAAATTACTTGTTGTGTGTTTTATATACATGCTAAATTCTTTCTAAGATTTCAATATCAAACAAGAAAGAAATTAAAGCAAATTTATTGTCACCCTCTGTATTCTTCTTCTTCTATTCCTTCTTCTATGTACTGCGTCCCTTCATGGCTCTCCACGATTTCCTGTCTTTTGTAACTCATTGTAAATTAGTTTTTTTTTACTCTCTTTTCTAATCCCTGTTCTGCCAACCATTTATGAGAGCTTGTTAGGTAGGTTATATGCTGCTTTCCTCTGTCCCTCTTGCCATCAGTATGTCCTGTTAGTGTCAATTTTTCTAAGCCTTTTTTCCTCATTATATGTTCTAAAGATTTTAAATATCTATGATAAGTATTTGTCCTTTTTGTTTTAATTTTCTCTAAAACTTTGTCATTGATCACAGGTTTAGTCCATGATATTCTCAGCATCCTTCAATAAAACCATGTTTCTACTACATGAAGTCTTTATTTCATCTGTGAAGAGATTGTACATTATTCACTGCTATATAGGAGAACTAATGTCATAACAGTTCAGTACACATTTCTTTGTTTCTAATGAAATCTTCATGTTTCTTAATACTTTGTTTAGCTTCAGGAAGGGATCTTTCACTGTCCCAGTGCACCTTTTGGATTTCTGTCACATTTTTTTCTTTGTATAAGCCGTCTATAGCATCTCTACAGGTTATATGTAATAAATTTGTTTTAGTCTACAGTTTACTTGATATAACTTGTTTAAAGTTATAAAAACAATCAAAGTCTATATAGATTCATTTAAAAAAATGAAAAAAATTAGAAATTTAGATATAAATTAAACTCATTTATTTTATTTACATTCAGATATATGTCATCATATTTTTGTTATTATCACTTAGAATGTTTAAATATAAATCTTTCAATGTCATGAGTACTTTGGCATTTATAAGGCATGAACCAAATGTTTTTACTCCCCTTACTATATCAGTTTTATCATTATTAAAAAGATTTTCTTTTGTGTAAATGTTTAACAAAAGAAGAAATTACTCAGGCATTCAATAATTTATATTTAAACTTTTACTGTAAACGAGAAAAATGTAGAAAATAAAGGCCTTAAAGGCTGTTTTTTGGTTTTTATACAAACTTGAATAAATAAAAGATTGCTGTCCCAAAACATAATTCAAATATTCCTTCAGTATGTTAATGTATATTAAGAGGTGGTTGCATACTTGTCACAACCTTTGAATCAGAGGCCTTATATTATTTACATTCAGATTTATGTCATCATCTTTTTAATATTATCACTTTCAATGTTTAAATATAAATTTTTCAATGTCTTGAATACTTTTGGCATTTATAAGACATGATCAAAGTGTTTTTATTCCCCTTAATATACCAATTATAAGCCAAGATCTAAGTGTTTTTATTTCCCTTGCTATATCAATTATAAGCCATGATCTAAGTGTTTTTATTTCCCTTGCTATATCAAATATAAGCCATGATCAAAGTGTTTTTATTTCCCTTGCTATATCAATTATAAGCCATGATCAATGCGTTTTTATTTCCCTTGCTATATCAATTATAAGCCATGATCAAAGTGTTTTTATTTCCATTACTATATCAATTATGAGCCAAAGAAATGTTATGGATTAATAAGAAATTTCATGATTGATGTTTGTGGAGAGGAGGAGAATATCCCTGGGGGATCAAAATAATTTTTGGTGGTGATGGCGTACCGACATGAAGAAGCATCGTGTCATGTTTTTTTTTGTTTATTGTAATTTATTGACATAAATGACAAGATCCGTTGGGGGAGGTAATGTGACACGATAACTAGGCATATATGTATTTTATTATAATAGATTAAAATAGAAACTGGTTAAGAATAGAAAATAGTTTAAGAAAATATTTAACAAAAGTGAAAAAGAAGAGGAAAAAATAAATAAATAAACACTTTTTCTTTTATGAGGAAAATTGTGGAAGAGACAGTGGTATCCGATTACTGTTTTAAATCCTACCACTCTTCTGGTAAATATTTGACTCAGTGATTTAA
Source organism: Ascarosepion bandense (assembly GCA_037127315.1). Classification (NCBI taxonomy): domain Eukaryota; kingdom Metazoa; phylum Mollusca; class Cephalopoda; order Sepiida; family Sepiidae; genus Ascarosepion; species Ascarosepion bandense. The sequence continues at coordinate 1,384,288 of JBBBDQ010001527.1, read as the reverse complement.
TGTGATAAAGAGATAAAGTTCAGCAGGTGGGTTTTCGAATGACCCGGTCAAATGCTGTCCTTTACTGTATCTTGACCACACATCAAGAATTTTCCGGCGGAAGCTTTATTAAGATAAAAAAAAAGACAACTGAAATTTCAGACTTACAGTTGCCAATGTTTATCACCAGTGGTTTAAAGCATTTCCGGATTTCTGGATTTCCGGATTTCCGGATTCATTTTAAATAAATAGAGTCAGTTAAGCAAGTCAGGCAGTTGAGTTCCGCTGAGCGTTTGAGTGAAGTAGAATCTCCATTTGTCTTGTTTCGGTCAGTTCGGATTTGTTGATCTCCATTAGAGCTGTGTGTCACATTCACCTGCCCCAACCGAAAAGGCTAACTCTAAACGAAATAAAGCATCCTTTCAGCTCATCCAAGTTGTGGAAGTTCGTTCCTTATAGTTTAATCTTGTACCCCCAGCTGTTCGGCCGACATTTTCAACAACCTCCCGGCAAACATCACAGCGTGGAGAATGGCCGCTGGAGGAAATTGTTAGGATGGACCGTTGGGGTGTTACACATTATTATATCAATTATAAACCATGATCAAATTGTTTTTATTTCCCTTGCTATATCAATTATAAGCAATGATCAATGTGTTTTTATTTCCCTTACTATATCAATTATAAGCCATGATCAAAGTGTTTTTATTTCCCTTACTATATCAATTATAAGCCATGATCAATGTGTTTTTATTTCCCTTACTATATCAATTATAAGCCATGATCAATGTGTTTTTATTTCCCTTACTATATCAATTATAAGCAATGATCAAAGTGTTTTTATTTCCCTTACTATATCAATTATAAGCCATGATCAAAGTGTTTTTATTTCCCTTACTATATCAATTATAAGCAATGATCAATGTGTTTTTATTTCCCTTACTATATCAATTATAAGCTATGATCAATGTGTTTTTATTTCCATTACTATATCAATTATAAGCAAAGATCAAAGTATTTTTATTTCCCTTACTATATCAATTATAAGCAATCATCAAAGTGTTTTTATTTTCTTTACTATATCAATTATAGACCATGATCAATGTGTTTTTATTTCCCTTACTATATCAATTATAAGCCATGATCAAAGTGTTTTTATTTCTCTTACTCTATTCCCTTTACTAAGTAAAGTTTCTCTATTTGTCTGTACTTCTGAGATGAGGTAGTATTAACATTATTTACACTGTTTTGACTGTTGGCTTCATCTTTATTGCCATGTTTATGATATTTCGGCGTTATACACTCCAGCCTTCCTCAGGTGCTATAAATTTTGGACTCAAACTCTTTATTTTGATCAATGGAGTATATCATTCTCATTCCACTTCCAGATTGCATGTAGTTATCTCCCTTTAAGTCAACTCTTTAAGTTATTTGTTTACCACTATTGTAGCCGGGTATTGAGCTCACAACTCTTTGCATCAAATCACTGAAATCAACCAATGCTTGCATCTACTGGAACATGTATTAAAAATTCCTAGCACCTAAAGAAGGCTAGAGCATATAACAGTCAAAACATCGTAAACATGGCAATAAAGATAAGGACAAAAGTTCAAAGAGTGTAAATAATTTTGATATCATCCTCACCTTCTCTTGTTTTATGTTTTTGAAGAAGACATTCAGTTCTATAATTATAATAATCCATGTAATTCAGCTTTTCTGTTTCAGCCACCCAAATTAACAACAGAATTGGCTCTGAACATGTCTTGCTTATGCTGCAGCCATTCTGGGTGCCATGACCTGTCAGTCTACAAGAACATCACTCTTTTTCTGTCTTTTTATGATTTTGCATGAAGAATCTATCTACTGCATATTCTCTTGCAGGTAATCAGCTTCAGGAAAAGACAGAAAAGAGGAAAGAAAAAGTGAAGAAATGAAAGAACAAAAGAAAATTAAAAAATGATGGATGGAAAGAAAAAACGTGTAGCAAAAATTTAAAAAAGAAGAGAGTGATGTAAAATTATGAAGAAAGGAAGAAAATTGACATAGAAGAAAGAAAAAAGTTGAAAAAGAAGGAACAATGCAGAAGACTAGAAAACATTTGAAAAGAAAAAAAAAGGAAAGAAAGAAAAAGTTTGTAAGAATTAAAAGGAAATAAATCAAATTAAAAATATTAAAAAAAATAATAAAATAATAATTACTACAAAACCTTCAGTAGGAAGGAAAGGAAGTGGGAACAAAGAACAAAAAATAAAAAAGATGAGAAAGAATAAGAAAAAGAATAGAAAAAAAGGAAGAAATGATAAAAAGTGAAAGAAAGAAAAAGGAAAGCAGAAAAGGAAAAATAAAGGTAAAAAATAAGAAGGAAAAGCAGAAATATAAGAAGCATGATGTTCATAAAATTTCAGCCATTTATTTTCATTTTGATTATTAATTTAATACACTTTTATTGCCTTAAAAACTTTAAAGTTGACTGAAAATTCCCTTCAATAAAAGATGATAATAGCATAATTATATTTAAATATGATGCAAAAGTTTAAATTTATCAGAGGAGATGGTGTATTGTAACAGCAGACTCAAGCATTATGACAAGGGAATGAAACTTTTTTTCTTTCCATTCAATATTTCTAGCTTTTGTTTTTCCATAAGCCATAATAATAATAACAGAATATGAAACAGTAAAAGAGATAATTTCTTCCTTATCATTCTAAAAAGAATGTTTTTTATTTAATATCTAGTCTTTCCTAATTTAATAAACAATCTGTAGTATTACCCAGCTTGCCTGCCAAGTAATTTTCACTAATGACTGTTAGATGGCATTTTCAGAAAGCAGTATAAAAGAAAAGTGTTCAAACTCCATAGAGACAAGATTTATCTTGTTTCCCTTTTAGCAGTGGGGAGTTCTTAGTTCCTAGTGAACAACATGTTACATAGTGCACAATCCAACTTGAAATTACACTAACCCTACCAAATGAACAAGAAAATCTTTGACACTATAAATCACTCAACATCTTCAATGAGACTTTACAATATGTCTTCAAATAATGACATCTAAATATACTCACTTCCATTTACCTCTTTTTATATCCTCCCCTTCATAGGCATGTGGCCAAGGGATTAGAATGTTTACATTTTCATCATGAGACACAGGGTCAAATCTCAGCATCTTAATCAATTTATCTGTCCAAGGAGACAATCACAGTATACTGAACCTTTTGGAAAGAGTCTGAAACAAAACAGGTTAAACTAAGCTTTGTGAGTAAAATTGGGCAAAAACTCTTAGGGAGCTATTGATGATTGTGCTAGCTCAAAGAAGTCATTGTGACTAAGGGTTTGAGCTTGTTAGGCCATCAATGATTGCCTTAGAACAACTCACAAGTCAACATGACTGATGCTGGCCTTGTTCAAGTGTTGATCATTCCAGATGATGTACACTTTCTCAGAAAGTGAAACCAAGGTCCACTCAGCACAGGTACAGTATAAACCAGAGGTGAGCACTGTTGGTGCTGAACAAACACAAATGTGCTTGAGCAGGTGTCTGTAACAGAGATTTCTAGCAACTCTAGCAAATCTGTGCTTGGAAATGAATTGCCAGCGATTATATTTAGTTTTGCTATACCAGAAAACCTACGTAGATCTATTTTCATAGCACTGCCTAAGAAAAGCTACAATGGAGAAGAAATTGTGGAGAGCCATGATCACTAACATCTTGAAATTAAATCTCAAATAGAAGAAGAAAGCAAAAGAATGTTGTTATATGTATAATGTTATTTCAATTTAATTTCTGTATTCTTTCTGTTCACAATTATTTCACAATTGCTCTCCATAAATATGCAGCTTATTAAAAATATCCCTTCAACAATTAGTAATAAATAGCAGAATATAAAATGGTAAATTCTACCATAAATCAAATGTTCCACCAAATCACTTATAATTCATAATCTTTTAGACCAGATCAGCCCTTACAAATATCAGACAGGTTGTCTAAAGGAAATTTGAAACAAAAATCAGTTGTTCTAATATATGATAAGAAACTAATACAATTTTCTACATTTAAATGTATTCAGGAAGTTTGTTGTATACTTAGGTAGGCGCATGCAATTGCACACAACTTTTAAACTTGTGAAACTTTTAAAGTTTGTGATTGGTTGGTTGGTTGTAATATGGCTTTGTGGCCTGGCAATTCTGAATATACATTTATTTCCAGAGATGTTGAAAGTTTGGTCTCCTTGTTAATATTTTTTTTATTTATCTATTACTACAAATCCACAATTAAATATAACACCTCACTGTACATCATATAAACTATGAATGACCAGAATTTACATGCTCCATTTTGTCAAATTTATTTGATTTTTAAGCTGGTTTGATTATGGAAAGTTAACAACTTTTATCTAAATAAAGAGAAAAAGATTAGAACTTAATGATATTATTTGTTTTTGATTCTGTAGAAAATGAATTGAAATATTATTTAATGAAAGGTGGTTAAAAAAAATTAATACACATAAAATCAGGATCAACTTTTGTAAAAAATAATTGCTGGATGAGAAAAAAATGCATAGATTTTAATAACATTTTTAACATTATTTGTTTTTATTAAATCATTTCAAATTAGTTTTCCATTTATCTGGGACACATAATTTTAATTTAACTCTTATAATAAATCTGCTTCTTTTTGTCATTTTATTCAACATGTATTCATACAATAGACCCTTCTCTCAGTTTTTCATTGGTTAAACAAGAAATGCCACCTTGCATCTCTGTTCTTAACATCACAACATGTGGCTGTCAATTATAATGGGTAGCAATGGAACTAACCCAAAAGACAGTCTATCCCTTGCCAAATGGCAGTCCAGAACTTATCTTAATTGTAATTATAACCATTAATATAGAACCATGACAAGAAATCTGCAATGTCCAGTTTGTTGTCACTTGACACCAGAAGTTTAATTTGTCTCTTATTTTATTTTAGTCAAGTGGGTGACCCCTTTGAAGATTCCATTTCAAAGACCTTATTGCTGGTTATTAAGCACACAACATCAAGATGAAATCATGCATCATCTCCTTCTATATAGGTGTCACAATAATAGAGTCACAGATTTACTTTTGCAAAGAAAATAGTTTACCTCATTGACTGAAATGCCTAAACATTGCATGTATTTGCAAATGAAAATTGATTCAAACATCTGATCTTTGCTTCTAACTTTCTCTCATAGAGAGTCCAGTAGCTTATGCAAAAATTTATTTAACCAATCATTTCTGTCTTTAATTTATATAAGCAGGAGCTTATATAAATTCAAGTATATAGTGGCTGGTAGCAGCAATTTGAGGGAGAAATTGGTTGTTCATGATAGTTGATTTTCTTGTGATCTGCAACTATCTTTTTATTACATCCTATTTCAACAAGGAATATTCAAGACAACATTTTTAATGTGTCTGAGCAAAGACCAAGTCAGTGATTTCAAAGAGTTATTTGGGCTATTGACCTCAATCTGTTGGTTATTTTATTTTTATATAAATGTTTCAGACAATTCTTTCTTAGATGTACAATCCATATGGAAAGTGTGAAAATCTTTTTAGGTAATTTATATCTGATGAAGTTAAAAAAAGAATGGATCAGTAAAAATACTGTGGTAATAATATTTAATAAAAAACAGCAAAAAGAATGCCGTCAGCAGTTCTAGCACCTCTTGGAATGATAATGACTCTTCTCAAAATTACAGAAATTATTCTTTTAATACAATTTCTTAAGAACATTTTTTGTAAGAAAGTGTTTTATCTGTACTCAGGCAAGATGAAAATACCCCCTTGCAAAAGAAGTTAAACATGATTCTACATGGGTTAATGCCAAAAGCATCTTAGTAAAAAATAATTTAATCTTTTATATGTCATATCTCTCCAGGATATGAGTGATCATGGCTCTTCACAACTTCCTATCCTTTTTAACTCTTAGCAATGATTTTTTTCACTCTTCTTTCCATTCTCTGCTCTATCATAAATTTATCCAAGCTTGTTTCCCTCCATCCCTATTGCTTAAAATATGTCATATGAGTATCCTATTTTCCAAGCTTCTTTTCCTTGTTATGCTTTCTCAAGATTTCAGTTCTTTTTTTTAGTTTCCAAGTATAAGGGATATTTTTGTTTCTATTTTTCATAAAATTTCCTTGTTGCTTATGTGCTCTGTCCATGATATTCTCAGCATCCTTCTGTAGAATCACATTTCTATGCCTCAAATCTCCTCTTTGTTTATGAGAAAATTGTCCAGCATCTACAGATGTATAGAAGCACTGATATTACATAGCCATTCCGCTCTCTTTTTTTTGTTGTTTGTTTCTATGAAATTTTCCTGTTTTTTCTTGTTTAGCTTTTGAAATGTATCTTTCATGATTCCAATATGCCTTTGATATAGATATCACATTTTATGTGATATGTTAAAACACTACCCAGGGACAAGTAGTCTTAAATCTTTAGCTACTCCAGCAGCTTCTTTTTTTGCACTTCCGGCCCATGGAATTCCTTTCTGTTTATTTGCTTCTCTGACAGCTACAATCTCCAGGAGTTTAAGTGTAAAGTAAATAGTCATCTCCAATCTTGCTAACTTGCATCCTCTCTCTCATGCTCCTTTCTCCATCCACTTCACTCTCAGTATCTTAACCTTTCTCTTAGCCACTTCCTGACATGCACTGTAACCTGTCACTCTTTCTCATAACTTTCCTCCAATGTAAAGCCTGCATACCAGTGGCAATGGACTGCCTTGCTTGGGGTGATATGATTATAAAAAAAAATATATAGACTGATAACATAAAATCACTACTATATACAAAAAGAAAAGCTTGGTAATCAATTCTTCTTTAATTGCTTTAGATTGTCTGACAAAAATGTTATTTGAATATGAATCCATAATTATCAATTTTTATTTATTTATGCCAATTGACTGAAAGAAAATGGCTGCTGTATCAGAATAAACTCGAGACTTTTTTGTTAAACCAACTTATTAACTTAATTTTTGCTAAATCAGTCACCCGGACAGCCAACTAAATATAAGTTTATTTTATTGTATTCAGTTTCATCCTCTGGTTTTTGATTTTTATGGAAGAGTCTTTTTATAATAAAAAAAAAGAATTCTTTTCAAACTGGGGCTCATGTTTTGCATACCTGCAAACAGTGTGGTAACTGGATCAGCTTTTGTGATTGTGCTAAAAGGAAAGACATAAGTAAAGGAAATATTGACAGAGAGAAGATTAAAAAAAAGGAATCTTGCTTACTGAATTTTTTCTGTCTTGTCAGCAGTTTTGAGGTTTCTTGTTGCAAAAGTGACAGCTAAAGTTTGAAAAGAACAAATTGGAAAAGTGTAAGCAGAATTAAAGAAAAATGAAAGGTTGATATGGAAGAAAAGTGGAAAATTTGATGAAGAATAAAGAAGAAAGAAAAAAGAGAAACAGAAAAAACAGAAAAAGGCAAAGAGAAAATTAAATAAAAAAGAAAGAAAAGCAAAGGAAAATAAAAAAGGGAAAAGCAAAGAGAAGAAAATAAAAAAGGTTGAAAATGAAATAAACAGAATCAAGAAGTAGAAAAAAGAAGGCATCATTCACTATTTTAATATACCTTCATATTTCTCGTACGTTTGTTGTCATCTGTTAAACACTCCACAGATTTAAACTTCTGTACTTACTTGATTCCAACATTGCTAATTTATAGTGTGCATCTTGGCCTGTTCCTCTTGCTTACAAATATATATTCTATCTTCATACAATTAATTGTTATTCCTTTCTTTCCCCTTTTATTTACTATCTGGTCAAGAAATTCCTGCTGTTTTTTTTTTTTCTATGTTTCTCATCAAAATGGTGTCATTTGCATATCTTAAATTAAGATTGAACCCACCAATAATAAATCCTGGCAAGACATCTATTTCTCTTTGGGGTGCTTTGCTGTAAAGATTGAAAACGTTTTAGAAATTTCAATTGTATCTTTCTGATTCTAGACACAAGTGTCTTTTTGCTCCTATTTTTGTTGTGGATGGTGTAATGGAGATCATTTGGGATTTAGAGAATAGAGTGCCATGCTCAAAGTCCAGTCATGTTCATTACATTCACTTATACACAAATACCCCCAGGAAAAGTAAGATTCCATTATCCTCCTCCCAGTTATTCAGTTATTAAATAGTAGAACTTCTTTCTTCAATGTAAGTCATTTGTTGTATTTCTCTATGACTATTTTTTTTTTGTTTTTTTTTGTTTTTTGCTCATTCTGCTATTTACAAAACTAACTTGTCAGAAATTTTGGTTGCAGCTAGTTTAGACTTTAATTCCATTATTTTTTTTTTCCTTTATCACCCGGATGAAAACTCCTCTTGTAGTTGGTCACTCCTTTTAGTTAGGGTAATGGTGTAGTAAAATATCTGATTCACCAGTCCTGTCCGATTATTATTGGCATCTGCTAAAAAGTTAAAATTGTCTATTCGCAAAGCACTTTTATCTAACTAGCTGTTCCAATTGTGGACTGTGTGTTGAATATTATTTTACTACTCTTCCCTACCCCTAAAAAAATTTATCACTTTTTCTCATCTCAAGTGGGTAGATTCTATTCAGTTGAATTTCTTCAATGTAATTCATTTGTTGTATTTCTCTATGACTATTTTTTTTTTGTTTTTTGTTTTTTGTATCTGGAAAACTCATTGTAATTCTCAAAAATATTGTTAATACAATATTCACTTGCAAAAAAATAAAAGATTTATTCTCACATTCTAAAATATGTTTTAACTTTAAATAACCCACAAAGGGTTGATAAACCATAAAAACAAGCAATCATATTTTTGTTAAAACATTCCTTGTTCTGTATTCTCACCATTCTGCAGAACCACCTTTCTTTTACCTCAATTGTTTTTCTTTATCTGTGTAGAAATTTTCCAGTATATACTGCATTGTGCCAAACTTGTTCAGAAATATCTAAAATGTCAACTGTATACATCTGCTCTTTCAGATCACTGTTTATAAAGAGCATTGAGTAAATGAAGCATGTAGGTTTTAGTGAGGACTATTCTTCTTCAAACTAAGAACTATGCCAAATAACAGAAACAACATTACATGAGGACTTTCAACAAAAGCAAGAACAACTAAAATGGATAGCACATGTAACCCAAAGAGAAAATAATGATATAATAAAGATGTTAACATTTCACACTACTTTAAACAAAAGGTTAGAAAGGAAACCCTTATCAATAGTGGACAGAATGAGAACAGGTACTGGATTCAAGAAACCTATTTTCCTAAAAAAATTGTTTTAAAAGAATGATTTTATAAATTCCAACCAACAGACGTAATGACTGCTAGGTCAATAATTGTCCAATATTTCTTTATAAGGAAACAGCTAATATTACCATTATCATTGGAGGACTGATATTGCACAGTATTAAATGTTGCTTTGAGCTATAAAGAACAGGAAGTTGTGGAAAACCATGATCAAACATGTCTAGAAGGGATCTTGCATATATCTAAAGAAGAATAGAGTTTAAAAGGGGTAAAGTGCAAATGAAGGAAACAAAATCATAAAAAATTGGTGGAAAATCTTAAAAGAAAAAGCAAACATAAAACAAATGAAAAGAAATGGATGGAAAGAGAAGAAAAAACATGCTTGCCAGGAAAGAAAAAGAAATGATTAGATGATTAGATAAAAGAAAAGAAAAACTGGATGGAAGAAGAAAAAGAAGAAAGGTACCATGAAAGAAAGTGAAAAACACACAAAGTAAAACACAAAAATAATATTAGAAAACCAAATTGGGGAATTTAGCCAATGGGTACATTTGAGGGCAGAACAGAAATGGCAGAACATATCTTGGAATTAGCTGAGGACAGATATACTATCTTCAAGTCAGCAGACATAAAATTATTTATAATTTTTTGAGAATTTCTTTTACATGATGCCATAGCACACCACTCATTTCCTGGTTTCTGCCAATTTTAGATCTTGAAATCTGCAAAGGAATTCTTCCAAGTTTTTATTTATTTTTTTCTTTATTCTTGTGTTTTTAATCTGTGCTGACCAGACATACAGTGCCACCTTCAGCAATGTTGAAAGTTTGGTAGAAATATGTCAAGCAACAAGTTGTTATTAATACTAAAAATATTGCCTTGAATTAAAAGTAACTTTAATCTGCTTGGGTTTTACCATATTTGATGGCATATAAAAGAAGACAACTTTGTTTCTTATGAATATTAAAATTCCATAAATTTGGTAATGAAAAGAAATTATGTTTAACCTTGCCAAATAAGAAATATGTATAATGTTTTTATAGCATTTAATAGATCAACCAATGCTAAAACAGGAAATTTTATGACATCAAATATGATAGATGAATAATTAAGAATAATTACTTTTTCATTTGCTGAATGATAGAAATTTTAAGAATTTATTATAGTCAAGAAGTGAGGGTTCAGTTTAAAACATAGTTTAATAAAAAATGGATCCCCTGACTTTATGACATATCTACACAATATAGTCTGTTTACAAAATCTTGATTATGTCAAAGTCCTGTAGTTAATGGCATATGAAAATTTATGTTCCAAATATTAAAATTTAATTAACTTGTAATAAGTACCTATATTTCCTTTGATTTAAGCCAAATAGGAAAGATAGATGCAGTTTTAGTAACGTTCAGTATACCATCTGAAAATTTGTTTTCTTTATATTACCAAACATTTTATGGAAAAATAGTAGAAAGTGGAAAAGGTTTTTGTATGATGACTTCCATCTTTTATGTTGATTTGACTAGACATGCACACAAAGAAGATGGGTGCTGAGAATGTTATTGTAATGAGTCTGACTATAATTTTGATTTTAATAATGCTACTGTGATAATGCTTTAATCACTAGATTATTCACATCTTAGCAGGTCTTCTACTGTCACAGTGTAGGATATTTAATAACAAAAGTGATGGAAACATGAATATAAAAATGTTGCTATTAGATTGGCATCTAGGTCCCACCCTTTTACTGTCAAAATAGCTAAATATAACCGCCTCTTCTACTATATAGTTTCTTTTCTCACATTTCTCATTTGTGGAATGTTCTTCTATTTGCTTGCTTCTTTGATAGCTACAATCTCCAAAAGTTTAAATGCAACATCAATTGCCATCTTCTATTTCCTTGATTCCCATCCATCTCTTATCTTTTCCTCAACATCTCCTGTATCTTGTTTATTCTCTTACCCTTGCACACCAGTGGAAGTCCTACTACCTTGCTTGGAATGAAATGATTATTTAAAAAATGGGGAGGAGGGTGAATGTAACAAAATAAAATCAGCTAAATAACATTCCCAAAACAAAATAATATATAAAAGAAATTAATTTTAAGTTTCTCAGCATTCTCTTTCTTTCATACATATGTGAAGTCACATTTTTTCTTTGATTTTATTGAGATTTCAATTGTTAAAACAGTTTCTGCCAAAATAAAATTCTCCCACGAAAGTAAATCTTATGACATATTATTGTGAAGTAACACTTTTTTTATTATTTAAAATTTGATACAAAATTTCTAAATATTTTCTTTATAAATCTTTAAACAAAGTCAGATTTTTAAATGAATTTTCATATAATGAAATTTTCTTTAAGTATATGTTAATAAAGATGGTTAAAAATATTCTAGGTATGTTAAATCAAGAACTGTACAAAACAGTTGATGATTCACTGTAAATATTTGTTAGGCTTAGTCTGGTACATGAACAAAATAATGTATTATTCATTGAGGGATCAAACACTGTAGTGATGCTTCAGAAACTATTTCAGTGATCTTTGTTAGACACCCTTTTAAGAGTTCCAAACATGTCACAGTGTTAAAAGATGGTTAAGCATTAGATACAAGTGAGTTAAAATTGTTTACAATATCTAAAATCAATGAAAAACAAGAGTTTGGCTCAAGAAAGCAAAATTAGAAACAATATCTGAATTGAACTAAAATTCAAACTTCAGCCCAAGGAATCCATATTAATCAAGTGTTATTTCTCATTATTATTCAAGGCTACTTATGAATTTGTTCAAAGATAACCTAATATATCTTTTTAATATCCATTAAATCATGAAACTTACACTAATCTCTATTGATTCTTGCTATAACCTTTTCACTTACAGTTAGCTTGGCACTGGAAATATTTTGGTAACTGCCATGAAACTCATTGGATTCTAATCCGATAAATAGCAGGTTAAGGTATTTACAGAGATTCCATGCACAATTGAACCATTTACTTAACTGTTTTTCCGCAGGAAGAAAAGGGAAGATTAAGTGTAACCACTGGCAAAATTCTCTTTCAAATGCTAAAAGATTGGCCACTCTTTGTACTTATTTTTAGGTATAATCCATTCTTATCTGATTCCATTTGAAGGCTTTTACCATTCTGTACTTACCAGATTCTCTTTTAAGCTCACTGAAAGATGCTTTTAAAAGTTTGCCAAGAAAATTGATAAAATCTATTGTACTACAACTGAAACATCTTAACCAGTAAGCATTTAAATGTAGAAATTACATGGTATGATTAATAAAATTTATATAGCAAATATTTTATTATTTTGATTATTATTAGGCTATAGAAGAAATAAAGCTTCATTGTGTGTATATATTTTAGTGAAATTGCAATGCACAAAACAAATTTTGTCTGGAAGCCATTTAATATTAATGAAAAAATAGCTGTAGTTCCCTTCAAAGTACTTACTGCCAAGAAAGTAACCTCATGGGAGAGTGTTCACATATGTACAATAAGGATCTTTTTACATTGTTTACACTTGTGCTAGTATCTTGATCTTTGTTGTTATTAACAGAGAGTTTCAGTTGTTTTCCTCTCTGGTCTTCTTCAGGTGTATGTCAATCTAGGTAACCTGCAGGGAATTTCAAACTGAACCCTTCATGTAGCCTATGTTGGGGGGTTGTTTTCATTACACTGTTCCTGGCTAAGAATATCATGTTCTTTATTTAGTACAGCTTAGTTATCGCTTACCCTGTTTCTGCTGAGTCTAAGTTTGCACTCACTATGGAGTTTCATTTCTTACATTTGCCGCAGTTTTTCTATCATTTTTCTCAAAAACCCTCCATATTGTGTTTATTTCTTGGTGACCATGATATGTTTTGGAAAAATATTAGAATAATCCAGAACCTATAATGGCACTAAACCACCTGCATATGGATAGAAAATTAATGCTGTAAATATTTATTTTTTTTGTTATAATCATTTCATCCCAAGCAAGGTAAGATTGTCATTGGTGTGCGGGGGGGGGGGGAGTACAGTGAAAGAAAAACCAGGATACAGGTGATGCCGAAAAAAGGATAAGAGATGGATGGGATTTAGGAAGGTGGATGGAATTTAGGGAGATAGAAGATGGTAATTGATGCTGCATTTAAACTTTTGGAGATTGCAGCTATCAGGTAAGTATACAGAAGGGAGTTCCACAAATGAGAAGTGTTAGAAACGAAATTGTTAGAGTAGAAGTGACAGTTACATTTGACTATTTTGACAATAAAAGGGTGTAACATTGATACCATTTTGGTAACATGAATAAATTAATGAGGTCAGGGTACCAAAGAAAGAAGCTCATTAGAGCAGAAACCGTGAAAATTTTTGTAGAAAAGACAGAGGAAAGCCAAATCACATCAGTGAGAAAGGAACTGAATGCAAGCGGCTAAGTTAGGATTGTTTACATTGCAGATCTTCCTTTGGATTTTTTCAAGAACCTCGAGATGAATAGCATCCCACCAGATATGGCAACAGTATTCAATGCACAGAGGAATGGTAGATTTATAAATGTGCAAGATGCATTCTGATGACAAAAATTTCCTAGCTTAACAGAGTAACCTAACTTTCCTAGCAGTAGATGCAGCTGTATGAAAATAGAAAGGAAAGTAAGACAAGGATGTGTCTTCTCACCAGACTTATTCAACTTAAACAGTAAGGTGATTCTGAGAGAATTATAAGTCCAAAAGGATTCATTATTAGTGGCCACAATTTTAACAACATATGCAGATGACACAATGTTGCTAGCAGACACTGATAAGAAACTATAAGAATTTCTACAGAAGTTAGTGAAAGAAAAAGAAGAACTAAGCATCAACTGCAAGAAGATGAAATGCATGATTGTCAGCAAAAGAAACATCCCAACATGGAAATTACAAATTGTAGATACCAAAATCAAACAAGTACAAATTTTAAATACCTGGGAAGTGTTATAATGGAGAGGGAAATTGCAACACTGAAATACAAAGATGTAGTGGCATAGCCGAGGATGCCTTTCAAAAGCTAAGCAAAGTATTAAGAAACAAAAAGATTTCATTTAAAACAAAAAGAATATTGAACTGTTATGTAAAATCAGTTTTCCTGTATGGCAGTGAATGCTGGACAATATCCTCACAGATGAGAAGGAGACTTGATGCAGCAGAAATGTGGTCCTACAGGAAGATGCTGAGGATACCAGGGATTGAATATGTGATCAACAACAAAGTTCTAGGGAAAATGAAAATAAAAAAGGAACTTATACTTAACTTCAGGAAGAGACAGTTGAAATTTCTAAGGTATATAATGGAGGAAAGAAGAATTGGAAAATTTGATACACACTTGACAAATTGAAGAGGGACAAAGGAAAACAAAATTTATTAAGAGCTACAAAGAACAGAAAATTGTAGAGAGCCATGATTGCCAACATGCTGAAGGGACATGGTATATAGAAAAAGACCAGGATGACAGTCCATCTAAGGGAAGGGAAACACTGACAAGTAGAAAACAAGAGGGACAGAGTTAAAATGCGTAACTTGCTTGTTCCAACATCCATTTACTCAAATGGATAGTGGAACAAGGTTTAGGAAGAATAACAGAAAGACAAAATTTATCAAACACTACAAAGAATAGGAAATTTTGAGAAGCTATAATCACTTGAAGAAAGTGGCCACCTGATGAGGCTTTCATAACTTACCATATATGCTAATCCATTCAAATGTCTGATTTTCTAGTATTTCCTGTCTAGTATTTTTACCTCATTCCACAGGGTTTAGTGATCATCCTTTTTCCTTCGAGATATTTTCCGTCATGCTTGATTTCTATGTTCAGACAGAAAGTCTTCTCTAATTAGTTGCCAAGTTACATCAAGTCTCCTTAACCAATTCTTGAGATATTCAAATTGGCTGGATAGATTCCAAACAAACTTTAGGTTGTAAGAGTGACTATTTTCCAATAAAATTATGTTATTTTTATTTTCACAGATTGTGCAAAGAGGTGCTGAATATATGTCAGCCTGACCCACATCCAGAAATCTGATCAAATATGTGTTCAGGTCAAAATTACATGAATTCCTAAAGGTTGGAAAGCAAAATTCATAAAATGTTGTGACTACAACAAAAATGATAGCTTCTTCCCTGGAACTGTTGCTTTAAGAATTAACTCTCAAGAGAATGCTACCCCCATTACTAGAATAATCTCTAGAAATCAGGGGTCAGACATAATCTTTCCTACATATTCTCATAATATGCATCTCTTACTCCCTTCCTGTATATCCTTATAACAATTTCATTCAGTAACCCTCTAACTTGAGTAACTCTTGGGCCTTTTATGGGGTAAACAATGGTAAAGAAGAAAACAAATATAATTTGAATATAAATAAAGATCTCTTCAAAAACAGAAATTCAGGCAGAAAATATATTTAATGTTTGTTCCTTAATTTACTAACATGATATTGATATTTGATGATTTGTTTTTATACTTAATTATTTTTGTAGTGGTTGTCATTTTTTTTAAGTTTATACAATACAAGTGTATCCCTATTGCCAAAATGGATGCCAAAATATTTGAGAGGATTATATAGATATATATATATATATATATATATATATATATATATATATATATATATTCTTCACTACTCGACAACATAATTATTGCAAAAAAATAAAATAATAAGGCACTTTTAAAAAGCAAACATGTAGCAAAAGCTTTTATAATTGGTAGTAAAGTTTAATAACTGGTAGTAAAGTTTAATAACTGGTAGTAAAAAGAAGGAACTGAGTCAACATTGGCTCAATATTGTCTCTTTCTCCATGGGCATGGCAGGAGTGATATATATATATATATGAATGTCTATTATGTTTAATCATGAGCCATTCTAAACATTGTATTTTGGCATTAATTTCAGGTGAAAATAAATACAACACTTGGACAACTTTTATCTTTATTTCCACTTAAAATTAAAGTCAAAATATGATGTTGAGAATGGCTCATCATTAAACATAATAGACATTCAGTGCCTGTTATATCTAACAATATATATATATATATATATATATATACGCTCTCACACCCTGATTGAGCACTCTGGAAGAGTGGTAGACTTTATAAACAGTAGCTGCTCCGGCATTTACGCACCGCTCATTCAATAATGAATTGGAGCACTCCAGCTATTGGGCATGTTTATGCATGCTAAAAAGCCTGCCTTCTTCTACTGGTAGTTTGTGGGGTAGGGGTAGAATCGCTGCCTGACACCAACTCGGTCGGGTTTCAATCCTAGGTTAGGAAGCGAACGAAATCTAAGCCGTACTGATGAGCTGTAATACAGCGAAACAGATCTGTCTGTGGATGACTATATATATATATATATATATATATATATACAACAGTCTTTAATTAAGAGGATAGTATTTTTGTGTTATTGATAAAGACTTGTTAAATTCCTTGTTATGTTTTGGTATAGTGTTATTTTGTGCAATTTAATTGAATTATTATTAGATAAATGGCTTGTTAATCAGTGTGACAATGTAGTAGTTGTGTAATCAATGTACAAGTGGTTCAGATCATCATTATTATTATTAAGAAACATTCTCCAAGCAGGCAAGGGTATTCATAAACATTGGTTAGCTGAATTTTAATTTTTTTCTATCATTGATCATGATTACTGTCTTTTCTTCAAATATTTTCATGGTAACTGTTCCCCTGATGCCTCAACTAAATGAATTAACAGATAATACTAGATTGGCAGCTAGGTGTCACCATTTTACTGTTAAACTCACTAGATGCAACTGCTATTTCTATACTAATTGTTTTTATTTTCTAGCACTTCCTGTCTGTGGAATTTCCTTCTGATTTCATGTTTCCCTAACAATTACAACCTTCAAAGATTTAAATCCAATATCAATAGCTATATTTTGCCTTCTAAAATCCTGTTTCTTTTAAATTCTTTTTTCTATCCTTCCCATTCTCAGTCTTCTGATTCTCTTTTACTTTCACTCATTGTAACCCCCTATGTTCTAGTGGTATTATTGTCTTGCTTGGTATGAAATGATTCAAAATAATATCTCTCAATAGATATTACTTCCAATGCAGATATTACTTCCAAATTGTTGTTGACAATTTCAAGCTCATTAAATGTATAAATATTAGGCAGCCATCAATGACTTTCTGGCAACGTAAACATTCATTCTAGTCTAACCCAAGATGTTATACCATGGGTGATCAGCATAGACAAGCAGTGCCTATGCCAGCTATAATCACTTGCTGAGTAAAACACTTAATGGCAAAATGTCTAAAACTGTCAGATTTGGATTCCATTTTGATGCTAATATCTACATATGAAACCACATATCTATTTCTATAATAAATAATTAACTAATAAATAGTAGACATTAAAGCAACAGAGAAATATGACTGTAGTATTTTTATAAAATTTTGTAAGTTACTGATAGCTTACTTTAAACATTACAAACTAAAATTGGCTAAAACATTTGGTGAAACTCTATAATAGGTATGCAAAACTAAATTATTTTTTTAAATTTAATTGATAAACATTTTCCGACAAATAGCCCTCTAAGTAAAATTTTCAATTGGAACACTCTGAAACTTAGTTATAGTTGTCAAAATAATTTGGAGAAAATAAGTAATTTACATAACAATAAATTTTTTAGTTTATATAACAATAATAACCATAATTCTGTTGATGATCTTAATTTGTCCCATAGAAATAACCTACACATTTGTAGAAATCCTGACCAATGCCCTTTATCTAACAAGTGTTTAACAAAATCCCTTGTGTATATGTGTTCTATCTCATTAGTAGAAAATCCAAAGGTTACTAAAATTTATATTAGGAGTACAATTAGCCAATTTAAAAAAATATAATCATCTGTCATCCTTCACTAATACAAAATATGAATTCACTTTCTAGATATCATTGAAAGTTAAAAGAGAATAAAACACATAACGTTAAATGGAAAATTCTCAAACAAGCTAGAATCTCTAGATCAGTGCATGAACATTGCTTCCTCTGTTTGCAAGAGAAAATCAAAAGTTTTTCAATAGTGACATGTTATTAGACCAAAGATATGAAACTACAGTATATTGTAAACATATTAAAGCATTAACTTTACAATCCTGCTAAAATCCTCTAACTTATAATCTCTCTTTTTATGTTATATTATCATTTTAACATTATATTATATTTTTTATCTATTCTAGTTTTAGGTATTATATTGTGTTCTATAATTACTGATAGTATGTTTAGCCTTGTATTAGCTTGCTATATTTACTATTTTTTCTCTTACTCTGTTAATAGTAATTTCTAATCTAAAATTTATATATATATATATATATATGCTATTAAATATAAGAGACAATGAATGTCTATTATGTTTAATCATGAGCCGTTCTAAACGTCGTATTTTTGCTTTAATTTCAGTTGAAAATAAAGACAAAAATTCTCCAACATTTGGATAATTATCGTCGGTGATGGTGGATTTTATAATATTTCAGTTTAAACTACCTCTCTGAAGATGGCTCATGTGAGCCGAAAGCTTAGAAGAAAACCAATAAATAATTATCCAAATGTTGGAGAATTTTTGTCTTTATTTTCAACTGAAATTAAAGCAAAAATACGACGTTTAGAATGGCTCATGATTAAACATAATAGACATTCATTGTCTCTTATATTTAATAGCATATGTCTAGAAAATTACTTGCTGCCTCGATATACTAAATATATATATATATATATATATATATATATATATATATATATATATATAGTTTTAATGATATCAGAACGCTGATGTCGGAGTAAACGGACGTGTTTTTTCATGGCTCTAAGAAAGAGATGTTAAGGAAAGTCTCGATTGTATTTTTTTAATTATTTTCAATTATGACAATACATTATTCTAATATTCTTCTAGTTTATTATATTATAATATTTATTAGATGATATTTTAGTTATGTTATCTATTTATTTATTTTACTTATTCATTACATTTAAGCGTAATTTATTTGTTGTTTTTACGAATGCGGTCATAATTTTCGAAATTAGTGGAAAGCATTTTTTTCCATTATTAATTATATCCAAACATAGCTTCTTTTATAACATTTAGTATTAATTTTAAATGTTTACATTTTCTTTTTTTTTTTTCTTCATTTGTAATATAACGTAATTTCAATTTTATTGTAAACGCGTTCCCAGTTATAACGTTATTTTGTTTCGTTTTTACTGCTATTTGTTCTATTTTTTATCGTTCAAATTTTTCAATTAATACATTTAATTTCGTGTTGTTTACTCCGACATCCAATGTAATATATATATATATATATTATGTCAGGTCACACTTTTAGTGCTACTGGTACCATGTAACCCAGTACTACCTGTTGCATGGTCGGTTCATCGGCGACTAAACTGATTCACCCATCAGGCTATTCTGGTGAGGAGGGTGGCTAGACACCCAGCAGGATTAAAAACAAGACCTGTCAAAAGGCATATGAACCTTCTTGTAGGGTTAACAGCCATCTAGCAAAAGGGTGTACATTAAGCACCATATATATGTATATATATGTGTGTATGTGTGTATATGTGTATATATATATATATGTATGTGCGCGGAGGATAAATTCCGGGTTGGTGTCTGGCGCGCAATAACTCACCTTATGGGCAGGTAGTTGCTCTTTAGCCTTGGATGGTAGTCTACCTAGAGATGGAAAACTCGTACATGAAAAGCCTGAGGTCTGTTGTTCACATAATCTGTGGCAAACATTTGCACCGACTTTTGTGCTATCAGCGGTTCCAAAAAGTGTGGATGGCTCTACACAAACCTTCACCACTCTAATCAAATCATTTGTGTGGGTTTCTGGCAGCTTACCAGGGTTCATCTGTGGATCAAACATCGCGCACAAACAAGCACACACACAATTACAACAAGAAGTCCATTGGTGATAGGGTAAAGGCGACGGGGACAGGTAAAGGATATTGCTGGAAGTCCTTAGCTGGAGCCTTACACAATGGCGGTCAATGGGTGATGGCCGTTCTGCGCTAACACGTGAGCAATGGCGCAGTCCGTGTCCTCCAATGGTGACAAAGCAGCCCTATTAAGGATAGCACTGTTTTCCCCATGCCGGGGAGGGGGCGGTAAAAGGAGCCCTAAATATTGCATGCTCATATCAACCTTGGCAGCCAACTGCAGTTGTCTGGGTATCCAATCACGCAGTCAAAATACTACACGCCAAAATAACCGCAAACGGAAATTTGCTTTTGGAAGCTGGAATGTTCGTACTCTCCAGGATACTAATTCTGCACCTGAGCGTAAAACCGCTCTTGTTTCCCTTGAGTTACAGAAATACAACATTGATATAGCTGCCTTATCTGAAACTCGCCTTGCTGGAATTTCCCAGCTACGAGAAGAAAAGGGTGGATATGACTTCTTTTGGTCTGGAAAAGGTGAAAACGAATCTCGGCAATTTGGAGTTGGATTTGCCATTAAATCAGAACTGACTAAGTCTCTATCTTCGTTGCCTAAGGGTATTTCGGATCGAATCATAACCCTTTCTTTGGAGTTGGGTGGAAATACCCGGCTGACGATCATCAGTTGTTATGCTCCAACATTGGCTGGCTCAGAGCGGGAGAAAGAAGAATTTTACGATCTCCTTCGTGATGTCATCCTCAAGGTGCGCCACAAGGATAAGCTTATTCTTGCTGGGGACTTTAATGCTCGCGTTGGAAATGATGGTCAATCTTGGACTGGTGTACTAGGTGGTCATGGTGTAGGCAAGGTAAATGAAAACGGTTTGAGGCTTCTCACTATCTGTAGGGAGTTTGGCCTTAACATTACAAATACCTTGTTCCAACAAGCAAACCACCACAAAACCACCTGGATGCATCCTCGGTCTAAGGATTGGCATCTCATAGACTATATTATCACAAAACAAAGAGACATCAGTGACTTCAACATTACTCGCTCATTTCACACATCCTGCTACCTTTCAGATCATGCTCTCTTGCGAAGTAGACTCTCATTGAATTTATACAAGCGTAGGGTGTTTAGGTCAACAGCTCCGAAACGGATTGATGTCCTTCCCCTGAAATTATCAGACAAGAAATATGAAATCTCTGTTAAGCTTGAGGCTACCTTGGACTCAGTGAATATCACTGATGATATAGAATGTTCTTGGAAAGCATTGCAGAAGGCAACTCATTCAACAGCAGTAGAAGTTCTTGGAATTCCGCGTAGAAAGCACCAGGACTGGTTTGATGAAAACAACGAGGATGCAAAAAAGCTCATTAACAAGATGCACACTACACACAAAGCCTGGATAGAGGACAAGAATTCGTCTGCCAAGCAGATGTCGTACAGGAAATGCAAAGGTGAGGTGCAAAGGGCTCTCAGAGCCATGAAGGAACAGTGGTGGTATAAGAAAGCAATTGAGCTCCAAGAAGCTTCTGACAGTAAAAACACCAAATCATTCTATAATGGCCTTAAAGAAATATTTGGACCTGAAACGAATGGTGCCTCACCTGTATGTACAACGGACGGGGAAACGCTGCTCACTGATAAGTCAGATATTCTAAAGAGATGGAAGGAACACTTTGAGACAGTTCTAAACACATCATCTGAAGTCGACAATGATGTCATCTCGTCCCTTCCACAATGTGCTGAAATTCCTGAATTGTCATTTGAACCATCTTATCAAGAGGTACTTGAATCGATCAAACAGATTGCCTCCGGTAAATCCCCGTCACCTGATGATCCCATCCCTCCTGAAGTGTACAAATGTGGCGGACATGCTTTAGTACAGAAGCTACATGCTCTTTTTGTGGAAATATGGAAAGCCGGGCGTGTTCCGCAAGATTATAAGGATGCATGTATTAAGCACTTGTACAAGAATAAAGGAGCGAGGAATATCTGCGACAATCATCGGGGAATATCACTTCTTTCCATTGCTGGAAAAATTCTAGCCAGATTAATTCTGAATCGAATTACCACACATCTTGTTGATAAAATCTACCCTGAGTCACAGTGTGGCTTTCGATCTGGTCGTGGCACCATTGACATGATATTTTCGCTCCGACAAATTGCAGAAAAGGTACGAGAGAAGAACCAGGAACTGTACATGGTGTTTGTCGATTTGACAAAAGCCTTTGATTCAGTGAACCGTGGCGCTCTATGGAAAGTTCTGCGCAAGCTTGGCATACCTGAAAATATGCTTAAGGTGATCATCTCTTTTCATGAAGAAATGAAGGCTAAGGTTGTGTGTGATGGAATGACGTCAGACGCCTTCGACGTCACAAATGGGACAAAACAGGGGTGTGTGATGGCTCCTGTACTTTTTGCTCTTTATTTTTCCCTGATGCTGAAATATGCCTTTGGTGATATTGATACTGGCGTGAAATTTCAGTTCCGTTCTTCTGGTGGTTTATTCAACCATCAGAGGTTTAAAGCCAAGACCCTAGTTCGAACTGAAATAATCCGAGATTTGCTCTTTGCAGATGATGCTGCTCTTGTAGCAACATCTTTCGAAGAGGCTCAGTTTTTGCTCGATCGTTTCGCAACTGCATGTACGGCTTTTGGGTTTACAATCAACATTAAAAAGACAGAGGTGGTGCATCAACCATATATACCTCCAAAGCAAGTTGCGGGAGTGAGGACAGAGCCACCTGAATATCGTTTTCCAGAAAGACAACTGAAGGTGGATGGTCAAGCCATTAAGTATACAAAGTGTTTTCCCTACTTGGGCAGCAAGGTGAATCATGATGGTTCATTGGATGACGAAATTGTCAACAGGATTGCGAGGGCTACATATGCCTTTGGGAAATTGCGCCATCGCCTGTGGGATGAACGTGGGATCCGATTGGATACGAAAATTGTGGTTTATCGAGCTATTATTCTCTCCATCCTCCTGTATGGCTCTGAGTCTTGGACTCCTTATAGACGGCACATCCGTCAGCTGGATGTATTTCACAAACACTGTTTGCGGTCAATCTGTGGTCTTAGAATTCGAGACAAGATGCCCAACGTTGACCTCTTTAGAAAATGTAATATTTCTGGAATAGAGCCATTCCTCATTCAGTTCCAACTACGTTGGACTGGACACGTATTGAGGATGACCGAGGAAAGGATACCAAAAATCATGATGTACAGTCAATTGGAGAGCGGTAGGAGAAATGTTGGACGGCCTTTACTGAGGTACAAGGATAAGATCAGGAGTAATTTGATTGCTCTCAATCTGCCTCACAACAATCTTGAGAGCAGAGTCTCTGATCGAATGGAGTGGAAGGCATGTTGTTTTGATGGTCTTCAGCGTTTCAAGGCTGACAGTCTGAATCATTTGAGTCAGAAACGAGAGAGAGTCAAGCGGGCTGTATTGGTACCTGCAAGTACATCCCATAACCAGCACACTTGCACTCAGTGTGGATTGATTTGTAAGTCCCTTGCTGGACTTAGATGTCATCAGAGGCTGAAGCATGGATGAAGTCAGAGTTGTCGGAACCTCATACGTCGAGATCGACGGGAGAGTCCATCATAGTTTAAAATTTATTTTTTATTCTAATTTATAATATTAAGTCAGTTTAATTTAAGTCTTTATAGTGTTTCTTAACATATCCTGTATTTGAAGTTCTATGAATAATTTTTTCTGTGAGTATGTGATTTCATTTAAAAATGCCATAAATTTGAAATGCAACATTGTAACTTTGTGTATATTTGTTAGCATCTGATTTCCATTCAAATTTGAATTCTACTCTTTAGCATTATTTCATTGGCTTAACCCTTCTTAACATCTTTTCATTTGTTTTTCTTTACTTTTTACTTCCTCTCTATTTATGTTGTTTTTTTTTCTTATACTTCTCTCTATTCTCTCTATTCTAAGGTTAATTTTTCATGTTTTTTTTGTTTTTGACTTTCTTTTTTTTCCTCTTTCTTTTCCTTTTCTTAATTTTGTATTTTCTTTTCTTTTTCTTTTTTAAACCCTTTTACCTTGTACAGAAAATTTTCCAAAAACAGGAAGTGAAGTGATGCTTTATAAAATGAAACTTTTAAATAACAGCATTTATTACCATCATTGAACTACTTGATGAGACATTGTTCTTTCAATGTCAAAACAATATGTACAATTTTGCAATTGTTACTCACATGTTCTTATATAACATTTTAACAATAAATATATATTGATATATTTTTATATTGAACCCTGTTTTAAATTAATGTTTTGAAGGTAGCAGTTTTATTCTTCATTCTTTTACATTTGTGTGTGTGTGTATATATATATATATATATATATATTGCTCATTCAGTAATGAATTAGAGCACTCTGGCCACTGGCATATGATACATCATATGCTAAAAGTTTGCCTCCTTCTACCGAGCGCCCATAGCTCAGAGGTAGAATCGCCAACTGAAGCCAATTCAGTCAGGTTTCAATCCTGGTTTAAAAGCAATCGGATGTCTATCCGTACTGATGAGCTGTGATACAGTGAAACAGATCTGTCTGTGGATATATATATATATATATATATATATATATATATATATATATATATATATATATATGTATATCTGTTGTTCAAAATGTCCTTCATCTTTAATTGTTATATGTTCTATTCAATATCTTCTCCTTCTTTAATTGTTATATGTTCTGTACAAAATGTCTTCTTTTTTAATTGTCATATGTACTGTTGAAAATGTTTTCTTTTTTAATTGTTATATGTGCTGTTCAAAATGTTCTCCTTCTTTGGTGTGTGACTTTTGCCTCACTTGATATATAGCATAGCATAGTTATAATAAAACAGTTTCTGATGTAAAATAACAGTTGAAATATATATTAATAATAAAGACAATATGTGCCAGAAGATATTGTTGGTTTCAATCCTGGGTGGATTGACTGCTAAAAATAACCCTTCCTAAAATTTATAGTCAAATCACATACACGCATCCTTGTTTTTTTTTTTAGAGGCATTATTATAAACCTCTTCTTGGTCTCACCCATATTTTAATTTTTTCTTGTCTTGAAGTCAGAATGATACAATCACTTATCTGTATCTTTTTGTGTGCTTTTTGTAGTTTGTCTGGGCACTTCCATGGAAAGAGCACAGACAAACTATATCCCTTTGTCCAACTAGTTCTAACCTTTACAGCTAGGACCCACCATGTTATATGCATTGTAGGAAACCATCTCATTCCCTTTGCAAATGCATAGGGTAATCTATGTTAATCTGACTATAACTACTTGAGTAAGTATTTTTTTCTGTGGCAGCATGTGGTCATCAATTAACATTTTCGTTTAATAAATATAAGTATTTTAATAACCCTAATTTTAATAAATTCCTTTTTTCCTTTCATTTTTTTTTCTCACTCCTTCACTTTGTTCTTTTTTTCTTTCTTTTCCCCCACAACAGTTTATTAATAATAATTACGAATTATCCCCCTTTGAATAAATCTCACTTGTAATATAGGCTGTGCCTCACCAGCAACACTCTTTTTTGGCAGAATACATTGGGATAACACATAGTATAATAATATGATCAGAAAGAATCATTGTTTTTTTGTCAATTTTTCTTATATGACTATATAATAAGCACTCCAGGATATTAATATCTCCCAACACAAAATTTTTTAATTAAATATAAAAGTCAATAGGGGGTCTACTTTGCTATGTAAATTAATTTTAAATTGACCCTCTGTAAAGCAAAACAATAGATAATCTGGAGAGTTTTTTTTATTTTTTTTATGTATTACAATCAATCAAGCACTTCAAACTATTTAACTTGTAGGGAAGTTATAAGACCCCTTACATTTATATGTACAAGAAATGCTTGTAAAAATGAGAAACAGCAAAATTTGAAAACAACAAAATGAGTATTATTTATTATCTGGTAATTATGTGGTGTTGGAAACACAAAAGTAATACTGAGTAAAATTGTGAGTTTGTGATCAGATATTGATTAAATATGGATTGCAATCCAAAAGAAGGATAAGATAAGGAATAAGCAAAGTCTATACAATTTTTCTTGTATGTTTCTTTTTTTATAGATGTTGAAAATGAGTATCTAGATAACTTAATTGGAAAAATACAAGTGTGTAGGGTTTTCTTTCATCTTCCTCAATTTTTTGTTGATTGCTGAAAGATAATTGTTACTATTATGACCTGATAAAGAAAAAGGAGACAGAATTTTCATTGACACATGTGTTAACTTCCTGTCTGTGTGAACTACTTGTCTGATAGTGAGAATGTCATTTAGTTTGTGTGTGGGGAGGAGAAAAGTGGGGTCAATCCTCATTTGCTTAGAATGAGTGAATTAATGATAATTATAATTGTTATAATTATTTTATAATTATCTTTGACATTATATTTAATTTTTATTTATTTTTTATGAACACAAAATTATGTCAGTATAATTAATTTTTTTAATTTTTTTATAGAGACTACAAACTTATAAATAAATTTTGTTTTAAAACTTTGAATCACATCTTATGCACATATTTTGTTTTCACAGACAGAAGGGGATCAATTTATAATGAATTTACATAACAAACTGAACCCCCTATTAACTTTTGTAAAATTTCATAATAAAAAAATATTCATATTCATAGTGCTTAATCTAGGGTAATATGAAAAAATTTATTGTGTGCCTATTATAGAATTCCACCGAAGGTTTTGTCCAGTTTTAGTTTGTAAAGCAATCTATCAGTAACCTACAAAATATTTAAAAAATACTACAGTCATATTTCTCTGTTGCTTTAGTGCTTATTATTTATTAGTTAACTATTTGTTATAGAAATAGATATGTGGTTGGATATGCAGATATTAACATGGAAAAATGGCCTTGTAGAACCACTTCTACATGCACATACATACCTATACATCGCCATACACACACGTTCACATGCATATGCCTACACACACTTACGTAAGGATCACACGTGAAGCTTTCTTTTTTCCCGCGTTTATCAAGAAATATACAAACTGATTCCCACACATGTCTAGCCTGTTGGGAAATGTTTTTCAGAGAGTTCAGACCGAGAACGGTTCGTCTCTTCCAACTCACACAAACCACTAATTGCATTCAGCAATTACACATATAAAAATGTTTCTCTCTATTCTATAAGAACATTTCAATACATGTATTATTATATTCACTACTATTCACTACAAACATATTATTTCCTTTTTCAGGGACTTTCCTAACATGAATATTCAGATAATATCTTTAATATCTAAGAGAGAACTCTTTCACGACATCTGGCATTTGTGAATTATCCTGTTCTGTAACCTTACTTAATATAATGTTGTTATATTTGTTACATTGTGCCTTGAGTTATTTTATTTATAACTGTAGTGGTTTGGACAACCAACCTTTTCTTCACTGTTGAAATCACTACCCCGACGGCCAGTCTACTACAAATTGGTACCCAAGTTGTCCAGACCACAACAGCATCAACATGGAAGGTTCAAATACTGTTTCATTCTGTTCATACCAATGCCTTTGGAAAAGTATGAATCCATCATTCTCCAACCATTGATTAAACAATGTCTAAGACAAGGAAAATTCTGATTTCAAATCCCCTTAAATAATACCTGTCAACCTTTTTTATATCGAAATGTTGTTGAGCAATGGGCACATGTTTCTTTTCTAGTTTTTAATGCTGATTCTGAAAATCAAGTTTGTTTTGCCAATCACATCAGGTTTTCTATGCTTTTTTTGCTAAAAATAGGCTAAAATGTCTAATTTCACTGTGAAGTGCCAGGACATAATAATGTAAGTGAAAAACTCGAAACATCTTATTTTAGGTTCAAGTAACTAATCATACAAGGAAAAGCATCCTAAAAAACCTCCTAAGTGTATTTTCTGCATTTTCAGTCTATATTTTTTCTCCTAAAAATACTTTATTTTCTGACACCAAAAAAAATACTTTATTTTTCTGACACCAAAAATTTCAATTTTCTGATCTAAAATCCAAGAAGAGAAGATTTATAACTTTGAGAGAACAAAAATGAAAAACTTTGCATGTCACAGGTTCTTATATACCCAAACTTTGTTTATATCTTGTTTTGTTCACACTTCTTTCATAAATTGTTTATATATTAGGTTGTTACAAAAATAATGGTCACTTGAAGTCTTGTATTTTGAAAAGCCTTATTAACATAGTATTCACGGTATATATTAGGTGAATTTTGGTATACATAATAATTAATATGTGCTCTTTAATAATTTTTAACTTATTTTCAGATAGAAATATACTTGAAGCACAGAAGCCCTTAATTATGAACATGAACAAACATGATCTTTGTTTATGTTTCTTGCATGAGTTCAAACTTGGGCACAGTGCTTTCCAAACTTCTGCCAATATCAACAGAGCATGAGGAGATTGGTGTACAATGATAGAAAGATTTCTTTAGCTGAAACAATGCATCCCCAAAGTATTGAGAATAATTTGTTCCACTGAGACAATCACATCAAAAGAATGGGAAATTTTGAAAGACATCAGTAATATTCTCTTTGAAATCACACTTAAAGGCCTGTATTCAAAACATGCAACACTTCTGACCACTGAAATCTCTTTCAAGTTCATTACAAAGAAACTTTCAGAGAAGAATTCCCCACTAGCAAAATTCATTAAAAAAAGCCTAAATAATTATTATTCTACAAGAATACAAATAGAGATTGTAGGTTTACTTAAATACTGTTGTAGAGCAACTGACAATGCTCTAGTGCTCTTAAAGATGGAATGGTATGTGGTCTGAAATAGCAATATGAATAAAGATGAATAGCAGTCAGAAATTTGGTTGGTTGTTTGGTTGGTTGTTTTGTTTTTATGGCAAATCAACCTCAGCAGGTCATTTATTGCCAGCTAAACTTTATTTATTTATTGCTGGTAATACCTTTTTCTTTCAACAATTTATTGTTGTCTTTTTATATAAGTTTTGTGTCTAGTAATACATTTTTCTTTTTGAGTATCAAGATTCATTGGGATTTGTTTTTAAAGGCAGGGTCCCCAAGTCCTACCCTTGTTATTTAACCCATAACTGGAGGGAAGAGACGGATTAATACCTTTCCCAAGGGTACCAGTGCTTTAAGTGAATGCAGGGTATTCAACTGGAATTTGAACTCGGCTCATCGATTTCTCTTTCCGAGTCATTATCCACTGCACCACAACGCACATCCGTCACTATACACTTACAACACCTGGTATTCCCAAGTGGTCACCCATCTAAGTACTGACCAGGCTCAACGTTGCTCAACTTCGGTGATCGAGCAAGAACCGTTGTATTCAATGTGATAGGCCATAAGCCCAGGAATTTGGAGTGTTATTAATGATTATTATTGGACTGTATTCTCTGCAATTCTAACAACTTCACCTCTCCTCTCTTTCTAATTATAGTTGTTCTATCTTATCTGTGTTTGTCTTGATTATACTTAATATCATTGTCATGGATATTGTGCTGTAGATATATCAGCACACATCATCTGATATCATACTGTCACCTCGGCAATACAACAAATATCTTCATGACCCTAGAACTTTGAAATATCAAGATTCCTTCTAAAGTTGTACTCAAGAAAACTACACATAGACTTTTTAAAGGACTTTTCTCTGAAAACAGTGTACAGCTGAAGAACATTTTACAGTTTTAGAAAACAAAACAAAGTGTAAGCCAACAAGAACCGAGTTGCTCTAAAGATACAACTGAAACAAAAGCTGGAAAAAAGGAAACTGATGACCTGTTGCTCATAAAATATTTGCGAGAAGTAGAACAGAGACAATTCTACTGCAAAAATAATCTTCAGTTAGTCTTGACATCAACAGAGAATTTAAAACCTTTGAAGTATCTTTAAAAAGAGTAGAAAAATTTAGACAAGCTCTATAATGCATTCCTTTCAATTAAGCCTACAAATGAATTTGATAGGGTGTTTTCAGCAGCAAGGGTTGTACATCATGAAATTAAGATCAAATCTTTCTGAAAATTCACCGAATAGTCTTTGCTTTCTTAAGTCAGTATTTCAAAAAGAAAAATAATCAGATTTGCTTTTCACTAAAAGATTCTGTTATTTCTTTTGTATTAGTGAGGTCTTGATTTTTATTTTTTAAGAAATCTTTATTTGTGATTACAGATATTCTGAATTAAGAATATATATATATATTTTAATAAACACTTAAATAACTCTAATTTTAATAAATTCCTCTATGCATTCATTTCTTTTTTCTCACTCCTTCACTTTGTTCTTTTTTTCTTTCTTTTCCCCACAACAGTTTATTAATAATAATTACGAATTATCCCCCTTTGAATAAATCTCACTTGTAATATAGGCTGTGCCTCACCAGCAACACTCTTTTTTGGCAGAATCCATTGGGATAACACATAGTATAATAATATGATCAGAAAAATCATTGTTTTTTTGTCAATTTTTCTTATATGACTATATATTATGCACACCAGGGCATTAATATCTCCCAACACAAATTTTTTTAATTAAATATTATAACAGTCAATAGGGGGTCTATGTAAATTAATTTTAAATTGACCCTCTGTAAAGCAAAACAATAGATAATCTGGAGAGTTTTTTTTTATGTATTACAATCAATCAAGCACTTCAAACTATTCAACTTGTACTTATATATGCGTTCAGGAAATTTCATTGCCGATACAAACTGCAAAGAGGAACGATCGTCTTATTTACGTCTTTATGAGAATATACAAGAGGGACAATCAACAAGTTTATCTTCGTACCCTGCCTGGTGGCAAACGCTGCTGGTGGCGTCAGGGGTGGTGGTCCCGCCATAGCCACCGAAACCGTGACATCACCCCTGGTCGGCGGCTGATGAAGACAGGGTATTGCACGTGCTAACACACATTGTATGTTATAAAAAAAATATATATATATTAAGAATATATTTATTATTAAAAATAATATATATTAATATATATATATATATTATAAAGAATAATATATATATTATTCTTAATATATATATATTATCAAGAATAATATATATTAAGAATGTATGTATATAAATCATTATGCAATATATATATATATATCGTTTAATAGATAATTTCTTACCATTATAGAATTATTTGTATTTGAATAAAGCTTTTCACTAACAATGTATTGGGTATTGTCATGCACTGAAAAAATTATTATTTTTTGAAATTCTTCTTCTCTGTATTGTGTCATTTCAGAACATAGGTGATCATATCCCTTGTAGTTCTTAACACCTTTTCACTTGATATTTCCCTCAAACTCTGCTCTGCCATTTATTTGCTCAAGGTATATCATGCATTGCTTTCTTCTGCCTCTCATTACCTGTGGATATCAGATTCTCCAAGACTTTCTTTCCTCATTACATGTCCCACCAATTTCAGTTGTTTCTTTCTGATGTTAAGTATAAGTTTTATTTTAATTTCCATCCTCTCTAAAACCTTGTTGTTGCTCACATTTTTCATCCATAATATACTTGGCATCCTCCTGTAGAGCCACATTTTGTTTGCTTTAAATCTTTCTTTCAGCTTTTATGAGATTGTCTAGCATTCTTTGACATACTGAAGGACAGGCAGTCCAGTATTCATTTTTTTGTTTCCAACAAAATTTTCCTATCTCTCAACACTCTGCTTAGCTTGTGGTGATACATACTGAGCAAAGCAAGGGACCGGATGTTTGCACTCTCATGACCAGAAAGCAAATGACCAAAATCATCAGTACACATCCGGCTTGACGCAGAGGTTCTGGTAGAAAACTAAAAATTAATTAAATATTAAATTCCAGTTCGCAAGTCTACGCAAATTTTATTTATCGGCTAATGGGAAGCCTAGAATCAAATACGGATGTGAATTCTCAAATGATCTGCTGGGATCCACATAGACGAAATAAAAAGCCAATACACCAAAGCATCGACAGGAAAAAACACAGACAGACAGACCCAGACAGACTCGAGAGAGATGAGTGTAATTAGTATCTCCCTTGACAGATGTCAAGTGACTTACTATACTCGCCACCCTTCCCACTCCTTCTCTTCTTCGCTGTCTCTAAACTACTTACTGACCAAAGGAGTGGATATATCAAAGACATTCCTAATTTACAATGCTCTCACATTCATATGCAAAAACTCTCTTTTCAGCATTTTATTGCCATGAACATTTTAACATCTGTTGGGCCCATCTTTAAAGGATTACTTTAATTGTAAAAGCCTTATTTGATATGTGTATATATAAAATGTTGTTTCTAAACTCAATTTGCTTTTCTTGATTTATAATCTTTTATAACTTACAGTGGGCTATTTACAACAACATGCAACTACTCTCCACTAGAACAGATAATCCACTATAAGCTTTTAGAATGTGTAGTTGGTCATCCCATTTTGGTATCACCTGTAATTGGCATTTTGGCTCCTCTTCTTGCTGACGACCATGCATTATGATTCGTTTTGTTTGAAAAGGCTTTATTATCATTAAGAATATAGCTTACTGAATTGAAATAGTTATTCATTTTTTAAGTTATTTTTATGACATTGAAGCCTACCTAAATGACTATATGACTAAATTTTTAAACAGCAAATGTTTTTGACCTTTGAAAAGTAACCTGTGTAAAAAATGCATAATTTTGTTAATACCTGTATCAATATCAGTATTAATACCAGTACTGGAAAATTTAATATTATAACGTCACTAATCCTGGTCTTTTGGTCTTTATTTTTTACCTATAAATTAGCTTCTCTTAAAACTATATTTTTATCATATATATATATTATTGGTTTTATTCAAAAAACGAATAATTCACAACATAAACATAAAAAGTTCAATAAGCTTTATATCAAAATACTTGAAATATACATATGCTTACTTATATTAAAAATGTTCACAAGGTATTTGCTATCAGAAGTAAAATATAAAGTTTAGTACTTATCTGATGATGATTTTCATGAGCTTGAATATGTACGATTTTCTACTTTGGCTGTCCAGGAACAAAGAGGGTGATTGACTTTCTCACCTAACAATATCTCATCAGTTCACATGACAGTTTACTATTCTTGTGAACATCTATTTTTAGTTGTTTTTTTTTTTACAGGGTTAATCAAGGGGAGACAACTTTTGTCTCTTGCAACACATATATATATATATATATATATATAGATAGAGAGAGAGAGAGAGAGAAGTTCAGGTAGAGTTTCAACATTTTTTTCTGCAATGAAGAAATAGTCCTTCTATTTATACATAAATTTTGTGTATAAAACAAACCACCTTCATTCTCTTTGTATTTCATTTGTAAATTATAATTCCACTTGAGAAGCTTCTTTTCATGAACCACTGCTTTGTGAAACCAACTTCTGAGAGAATGTTTCCCTGATCACTACAATTTTAACCTTTTCATATCTATGGTCAACCATTATCTTCCCCACATATCCCCATAAACTGTACCTCTTACTCTGTAACTCTCCATCTAGAGTGACTCTCAGGCCTTGTACAAGATGAACCTCCCTATAAAAATAAAATGGAAATTACAAAATAGAATCTTAGGATTTACCTTGATAAAGTTCCTTAGGGGATAAAATGAATTTGTAAAAGATATTTTTATTTTATCTTTTATTTATATTTTCTTTACAGATATATTTTATTTATGTTTGAATTCCCCCACTACACACACACACACACAGATGCACACGTGTGTGGCTAACCTCATATGATAATAGAACAGACTATTTTTAAAACAATCTTTCAAAGAGCAAGAAGTGGAGGTCAGCAGTTCACTTGAAGTCTGTAGCTACCCCAACACATTATCAACTCAGATGTGCCTGAGATGAGCACATGTGAAAAATGACGATAACACTGATATATAAACAACTATCCCAGAGAAAACAGACAGTACTTTTTACATGCACATGAGAATGTCAAACCCTGGGACACACTTCCACTGGCCAGCAGTTTGGAGTGAAATAAAATGTAATATTACATATGAGAGAGTAAGTCATATTGTCTCATTGCTAATCAACTATAATAATAAAAAGTATAGATAAGGGTATGCATTGTGGTGCAGTGGATATTAGCCCAGAACAAGAAATTGAACAGCCAGGATGAAATTCTAGTTGAATTTGTTGCATTCACTTACGGAAAGATATTAACCTGCTTCTTCTTCTTCCTCTTCCAGATATGGGTAAAATAGATTGGGTTCTTTAGCCTTGGTTAGCAACCAGTCTGCTGCAGAAATTAATGGCAACCTACAGCAGAAAAATCTTCTGCCCAGTCAGTCATGTCTCTTTCGAGACATGATTACCTAAGTGTGTATCATATATGGCACTTAACTAACTGATTGATAAGAACTCAAAACATCTAAATTATTTTTCACCTTTGCTGATGACAAAATGTTGAAATTTTAAATCTAAATTGTCTAGGCTATAAGGAACTTCTTAGCATAAAAATAAATATGATCTGGGAACTAGTAATAAAGAAAGAAAGACAAATGACAGCAAATCTTCAGCAGTAGCAGCATTTGTTCCTAATGACAAAAGCTTCCCTGAGTTAAACATGACAAACAGCAGCACCCAGCAACAGGCAGTCAAGTTAGGTTTAAGGCTCCTAGTTCACAGGGACTTGTCCTAGTGACAATAGTTCAGTGAATTAGTGTTGGTTATTAATCTGATATCATAGTAATTGTGAGTTTAATCCCTGGGTCAGGAAGTGTATACTTGGACTCAGTGGAAGCAGGGTGAGCAGTACTAAAAATAGGAATGAGACAAGAATATCCCTAGATATTGGAATGAATCTACCCTGTAGATTAAATAAGGGAATCTCTTTTGAATTTACTTGATGAAGGCCAGAAATGTACATTGTTGCAAATGTTGAGATAAGGAAAAGAGTGTAAATAATGCCAATTTAAAATACTACATTTATTATATCAATATCTATGGATATCTCATTCTGAAGAGAGGATCTCAAAAGGCCACACATTACAGCTTACACTCTTTTAGTGCTATCTAGAAATGCCCAGATCAGTTTCAGTCAAACTATGTTTGCATGTTTTTGTGAACATATGTATATTTTAATTCAATGACAACCTTTTCTCCAAATTTTAAAATAAAATCTTTGAAATATCAAATAATTTCTGAAAAATTCAATAAAATCTTATAATTATTTGACTTTATCTCTGGCTTTATAATTCTACTGCTCAGCCCAGCATTAGGATTGTCCAGACCATGTGGAAGAGGAATGTATTATTCTAATTCAAACTCAGTCAAATTGTTTGTGCTTTTGTGTACATTGAATAGCACAAGTAGACACAGAAATTCAAATACCTGGGAAGTGTTCTAGCAGAGGACAGAAAGTGCAACACTGAGATTCGAAGGCATATTGGGATTGCCAAGAATACATTCCACAACCTGAGCAGAGTATTGAGAGACAGGACTATTTTATTGGAAACAAAGAAAAGAGTGCTGGACTGTTATGTGATATCTGTCCTCCTATATGGCAGTGAATGCAGGACAATTTCCTCAAAGACTTCAAACAACAGATATGTGGTTCTACTGAAGGATGCTGATGATACCATGAATCGAACATATTGGCAGAGAAGAAGTTTTAAAGACAAGGGAAATGAAAAAGAAACTTATACTTAACATCAGGAAGAGACAGCTGAAGTTTCTGGGATGCATAATGAGAAAGGACGGCTTAGAGAATCTGATACTCACAGGGTGAAGATGTAACCCTATTTCCAGA
The DNA here is from genome assembly GCA_037127315.1 of Ascarosepion bandense. Taxonomy (NCBI): domain Eukaryota; kingdom Metazoa; phylum Mollusca; class Cephalopoda; order Sepiida; family Sepiidae; genus Ascarosepion; species Ascarosepion bandense. The sequence continues at coordinate 1,348,351 of JBBBDQ010001527.1, read as the reverse complement.
TGTCTGGTATTCATTTTTTATTGATGTAAAAGATAATAAGAAAATTCTCTAAAATTTATTAGAATGAGAAAAATACATTTACCTTTATCCAGAAAAGTAAACAAATTGATTGAATCTGTGTAGGTGAACCCTAGACATAATATTGTTGTCCTGTTTTGACAATTGCATGACCCCAGGTCAAATTAGAATGTGAGAATTTCCTTTCTTTGACTACCTGTAGCTTGGGGTACAGATAAGCTCCCTCTCTCAGCGGTGAAGGGCTGAAGACTCAGTTGAAATAGATAATTGATATTATTTTCATTTTGAGCTGGTAAGACTTACACAGAGAGGGAAAACTGGATTCGCTGTAGCTAACTTTACCACCCCAGTTTTGTACCTTTTCAATAAAATTGTGCAGTGGAAGACGAAATTAGCAGAACTGGGTTGGTGATTTTGAAGAAGACAGTCAGTCTGAAATCAGTGAAATGTAAGACTTGACAGAGCAAGCCATCATTCCCAAGAGAAATTACTACTAAGTGTAGTATTGTGATACTAAAATACCAGCCAGCTAATTTGTGTGTCACCTAGTTTTGATCTTGTTTATAGTGTGTACATAAATTGGATATAAATATATATAAATCTGCACCCATGTTGTTGTCATGTTGCACTGGTTATATTCTGTTTACTGATTGCCAGGAACCAGGGAACTATATATCATCCTTTTGCACACCTGGACTGATCTAGCTAGTTGATAACAGGCAGTACTACTTTTGCCAGTCTGAAATCAAACAAACACAGCATGGGCAGATTAGTAGAGGTTCTGAAAGGGTTAGCTCAGATATGCCCAAGGAATATGTTATAGAGAGGGATAAAAGAGACAGAGAAAAACAGCAAGTGACATACTTGATGAGCTTAAGCAAATGGATGGTAGAGCAGGGTTTGGGAGAAATAACAGGACAAAATAAATAATGAACAACAAGGGACAGGAAGATGTGGAGGACCATGATCGCCTTTGTTTTGAAGTGATGCAGCACATAAAAGAAGAGAAGATATATAAGTAACTGATGCACAACACAAATATATGCATATAAATTACATATACACCCCCAAAGTTACATGCAAAATAGTATGTGACAGAGAATCACGTATTCGTTTGTAATATAGACCTTATCTTCTTTTTGCTTAACTCTGATATGATTGTTTCTTTATAATCTGTTCTGTATCTTTAAAATTTACTTTATGTGAATTCTCTCAATTAATAAAGAACATTTAATACATTTTGGTCTTGGTTAACATTCAATAGATTTGCTGCCAGAGGTCATTACTCGTTTTATTTGAGTATTTGAGGGTTTTTTTCTTTTTTGTTTTTCTTTTTTGTCAGACTTTGGGTTTTTTTTTTTTATTATTCACCTTTCTTATCTGCAAATGAACAGTTGCAAATTTAGACTTTGGGTGTGGCAGGGTAGAACTCTTTTAACAATATTTCATTTTTTCTAATATTGAAAAAGAAACACAAATGACAGGCAAAATTGAATTCTGTAAGATTTATTGAGCTGTTAAAAGAAGGAGAAGAGGAAATTAAATGGCATTTTATTTTGCTCATTTCTAAATGGTTGAAGGCCTCTTCTAATTACGGACTCTGTTTGAATTAAACTAGGGGAAAAGACAATTGGGAGTGGGTAGAAAGACAAGAAGAGAGAGAAGAAAGAATGAGAGAAGCGAACAAATTATTAAAGAGAGAAAGAAAAAAGGTGGAAAGAAAAAGAGAGAAAGTAAGAAGAAGTAGAAAATGATAAAAGAAGAAAAGAAAAATTAAATCAAATGGAAACAGAAAGAATGCAAAGGAAATTGAGTAAAGAAGCAAGAAACGAATACTGTAAAGATAAAGACAGAAGGGAAAAAGAAGAAAAAAGAAAAGAAAAATCAGAAGAGAGAGAAGCAAAGAAAAAAGTGGATAAAGAAGAAAGAGAGGAGGAAGTATAGAGAGGAGAAAAAGAGCAGGTGAAAAGAAGACGTTAAACAAAAAGAGAATAAAAGGAAATAAGAGGAAAGAAAGATGAGATAAAAAAAAGGAGATAGAAGAAAATAGAAAGATGAAAAACTAGAAATGAGGATGAAAATGATAAGGAAGAAAACATTAGAAATAGGATTGAAAAGAAAAGACATGGAAAGAAGAAAAACAGATGATGATTAAAAAATGGGAAAAAGAGAAGTGAAGCACAGGAGAGATAAAATGAAAGAAAAGTAAGACAAGAGAAATTGCAAAAAAAAAAAAGAGGAGAAAAAGTTGAGAAAGTGAAAGAAGAAATATGCAGAGAATGAAAAAGGAAGAAAATGAACAGAAAAGAAAGAAACAAAGTGAGAGATTGAATACAAAAATGTTGAGAAAGAGAAGAAAGGAAACAAAATGAAGCCAAAAAAGGAAGAAAGTCATTAGTAATAGAAAAAATGTTAAAACAAGAATTTCTTTGGTTGAAAAGGTGCCAAGTTTGCAGATGAGTTTCTAATTTTCTAATCAATTTGTAAATGGATGAAAAATTCTCTAGAACATTTAGATTTGGCCAATTTTAGATAGAATCTTTCTTAGTTTTCTGAATTTTTCAAATTACACAGTTTTTGTTTCCCTTGATTTTTGTTCAGATATATACATAATGTCTACAAAATATATGTTGTCTTCATTGTCTGCATAATATTTGCATAATGTCTAAAGATGTCTACACAATGGCTTCAAAATACATCAGCTTAAATTGCCTTTTTATTGTCTCTAAATGATTACATAATAGTATAAATACTATGTCCACAAAATACAATAGGATCCTCAAAAATAGACATTTCCTACTTCTAAGCAATCTACAGCAGAAATATACAGTAGAAAAGCACAACTAAATAAAGCAGATTCCCAGCTACAATACATAATTGTTTTATATACAGTCACAACTAAAAGCTATAAATTTTTTGGTGCTTTTCATTTTGTGGGTTGTCAGCTTTATACAGCTGCTCAAAATCCAACTTGTTACACTCCTTGTTGATTCCACTAGTAAAACCTGTTACCTATTATAACAAATTTAGTATCAAAGATAAGAAAATTGAACATAAAATAGTCTGTGCTAGGGATAGTTTTGCCTCACACACAAAACTGCTACAAATCCAAAGCATTAAATTAAGACCTCAAGCCATGTTCTTAAATAACCTCGTCATATCAGTACTTTGATATGGATGACATGCATCACACTAAAATTGTTTCTAGATATCTAAACTGGCAACTATATATGATCAATTCCTCAGATCAATAATTAAAAATGACTTTGCGCAAGTGAAGCCTGTAGGCCTTAGCGAGATCATCCTGTTTTATCTTTGTGGACTTGCATTATAGAATCACATACACAGAACTGTACCAGATAAATGAAACCATGTTACTTAAAGACTTTTAACGACAGTAATAACTAAAATGGACAGCACGTATAACTTGAAGAGAAAATAACAACATAATCAAGATGTTAATCTTCCACACGAGTTCAAACAAAAAGCAAGGAAAAAACTTTCATCAATACTGGAAAGAATGATAACAGTAGATTTGAGAAACCAATTTTCCTGAAAAATTGTCTTAATATTAGGTTGTCCAGAAAATTCAGCTTAAGGGAAATTGAAATACAAAACAAAATTATGCCATTAAATATTTATTCAACTAAAAACCATTTTTGCACAACCTTGCTCCATTTTTCCTTCAAATTAAAGATTCCATCTCCCCATAATTTTGGTGGTTTCTTGGAAAAGAATTCATTAAGGTAATTTTTATATCATCTAAAGAATTTAGATTTTTGCCACTGAGATTATTTTGCAAAGATCTGAATAAATAAAAATCTGAAGGAGTAATGTCTGGTGAATATGGCAGGTGTGGTAACATAACCCAGACAAGCTGCAACAACTTTTGCTGGATTGCCAAAGAAACAAGAGGTCTGGTATTATCTTGATGGAAAACAGCACCTTTTTCTTTTGCTAATACTGGGTATTTTTCTTTAATTGCTGCCTTTAATTCATCCAGTTGCGAGCAGTACTTTTCAGAATCAATTGACTGGTTATTTGGCAAAAGCTCATCGTACAGGATTCCTTTTTAATCCTACCAGTTGCACAGAATGACTTTCTTAAGATCAAGACCTACTTTTGGGGTGGCTAGTATTGGCTCATGTTGCTTGCATCAGGATCTTTTTCACTGAACATTGTTGTAAACAATCCATTTCTCATCATCCTCACAATTTGCATTCACAAGGGTGTTTTTCACTGTGCTTGTAGTTGATTTTTGTAATATTATTGTCAGGATGACTTTAGTCATTTCTTTTATTTTCAATTCTTCAATTCAAATGTTCTAGTAATGACTTCATTATTATTGTTATACTTTCTTCTTCTGCATGTTTTCTTTGTTTTTAACCTGAGATCTTGCCTTATGGGTGTAATATCTCAAGTTGTACAGCCTCAAATTGATAGTACCTTTTCCAAAATATTTACACTCCTAAACAATGCAGACTTTTAAAAAGATAAGATACTAAATTTTAGTCTTTAAGTTCAGTAGTACAAACCTCAATGTCTCAATGATAACTGGTCAGTCATTTAACTGCCATATGTGATACATGCTTGGGTGATCATGTCTCTTTTGAGACATGACTGATTTGACAGAAGATTTTCTTGCACTAGGTTGTCATTACTTTCTGTGGTAGAGTGGTTGCTAACCAAGGCTATAGAACTCAATCTGTCCTACTATTCAACCCATAGCTACAGGGAGAAGAGATGGGTTAATACCTTTCCCAAGAGTATTTGTGCATAAGTGAAGAAAACGAATCTGACTGGAATTCAAACTTGGTTCTCTGATTTCTCATTCCAAACTGATATCCATTACACGGGAACACAAATCCCAACATCCCAATAATAATTGGTACAATAATGGTCTAAAAATTTCATATTCTGGCAACTTCAGTCCAGAGTTTATATTCTGAGCATATGTAAATATGATATCAAATATATAATAGTTATAAAATTTATAATTGAAATATTCATAATAATAGTTAAGAGAGGAACTCAATTTACGAAAAGAAAAAACACAGTGTTTGTCAATTTTAAACAATATTTTAACAAAATGTCTGTCTTCTTCAAGTTATATTCAAAAAGATTTTTTCAGGCATAAAAATATATAGATCTACAAAAACTCATAAGTCATTATAGAAATGTTCCTTGTCTTGTAAAGACAAAAGAGCTGTTTTGATAATAAAAGCATTAAGATGAGTGGAATACCGCCAGTGTGAAAGCATACAACTGAAACATGCTTTATATGGTGCTGATATTGTTGATCTTGGAATTTTTTGTTTGGTGATTAGTTATTAAGAGGAATCAATCAAACAGCTTAGTATAAATCTTATGGAACTCTTCAGTCACTCTGTTCATTTGCTCAGGCCAGGAAGATAATTTCATTATATAACCATCCTCAAGCATTTTAAGTGTTGAAAGGTCAGTAGATTTGGAGTATTTTTTCAGAATGTGCACACTGAGATGCTTGTTGAAATTACAGTCATTTGTAACAACATTTTCTGCAAGGTTCATTGATATCACATTAATTGTGTCTGACATCATACCTGTGTCCATTGAATCTTTTATTTAATTTTTCCATTGTGAAACCCGCATCAATCAAGTCATGTTTGGTACATTGGCAGCATATATCAAATGGGAATATTGCCAGGTCCACTGCTGATATGCTAACAACCTTTACGGAGTACATGCTCCGGACCCTCGATGAGTCAGACGAGGCTTGTGCAGTTGCTCTGGACATCTCCAAGGCTTTTGACAGGGTCTGGCACTCTGGCCTCCTTTGCAAGCTACGGGGTTACAGCATTACTGGATGCCTGCTTGACCTAATCCAGTCCTTTTTAAACAACTACAAAATGAAGGTTGTATTGAATGGCCATGCCTCTTCATCCTACAGCACGAATGCCGGTGTCCCCCGAGGGCTCTATCCTGGGCCCAACGCTCTTCCTTATTTTCATCAATGACCTCCCAGATGAGATCAAGTCCCAAGTAGGCATCTACACAGATGACACCACAATATACTCCCGCACAAGTAAGAAACCTGGCATGGCAGACAGACATAATCTTGCTGCTGACCTTGAATGGGATCTACACTCTGTGGTGAATTGGGGCAAGAAGAAGTGGCTTGTCAACTTCAATGCCTCCAAGACCAAGCTGTTGTCTGTCAACCATCACAGGCAACTTCTCCTGCCTCACATAAGAATGGACCAAGCGATTCTCCCTGAGTGCAATACATTGCGCCTCCTTGGCCTTACCCTCTCTTCTGATCTCAAGTGGAACTGCTACATCGAATCCATAGCTAAATCCACTGCTAAGAAGGTTGGGTCACTGTGTTGATCTAGGATGTTCTTTCCGCCTGAATCCATCCTGCATATATACAAGTCTACCATTTGACCCTGCATGGAGTACTGCTGCCATTTATGGTCAGGCACCCCTGCCGCTCACCTCAGTGTTCTCGACAGGCTCCAAAGGAGAGTTAGTAACGTGATAGGTGCTGACTTGGTGGCTCGACTACAGCCACTTCCCCACCGACGAAATGTGGCCTCCCTTTGTCTGTTCTATAAGTACTTTCATGGCTTCTGCTCAGACGAACTTAAGTCACTGGTGCCTCCTCAACAGGTGTTTACTCGTGCAACCAGAATGGCAACTGTTAGGTTAGCCAAATGCAGACGACAATTCTACTCCTGCAGCTTCTTCTCTCGCACTTCCCGCCTGTGGAACTCACTCCCATATTCTTGCTTTCCTCCAGGAATTTAAATGCAATGTCAATACTCATCTATTAACCACTTGACCCTAGCTCTTTCCCCACCCCATAAATCCTTTCCTTCCTCTCCACCTTGAAACTGTCATCACACCTGCATTCTCATCTTTCTATTGCTCCTTTCTAACTGCTTCGTATTCCTCTTCTCCCTCCTCTAATTTTCTTTGTTATGTAGCCCCCCGCACATCAGTGGCATTTATGCCTTGCCCGGGGTGAAATGATTAAAAAAAAAATTAATAATAATATTAATTAAACTATTTGCCTTACTGTTTAATACAATAATTTTTCAAACTGTCACCTGAGACCTAAGGTAAATAAAAAAGCTTCTTAAATAGTTAATGACTTTCTCTTTGTATGTGAGTAGTTCTCATGAACACAAACATATTTTTATTTAAAATAAAGATGGATTTACTTGAATTTTCTTAATGTGAGTACAAGTATTTTCTTTTATAATTCTTAGTGCTCCTGCTCCTATTGGAATAATGATTTTATTTAAACACCACATGTGTTTAAATATTTTCCAGATCACTACATCTAGAGAAATTATCAGTTATTTTCACAAAAAGGATTTTTATGAGACAGAATAATCAAGTCAATAATGTAGCCTATATGTCTTCAAAGTCTTTTATGATATCTTGTCTATATCTAGCCATCCGAGGTAAGTACAGTTGATCTATATCTGCTTTTGAATGATGCTCTTTAGTGTTTTCTGAACTTTCTATTCCCTGCACCTCTACAAGATTCCAATTTATCCCATTAAACCAATATGTATTACTAAGGTGTTAGTATAGTTGGAGACCTGTTGAGATTAAGAACTTTGATATTGTTTAATGGTTGTCTCATTAGCACAATTACGACTGAGTAGTGAGTTTGATCCTCATTAGGTACAACATACATTTTACCTTTCAAAATAAATTAATTCAAAATATACAGAAGTACAATAATGATAATTTTATATGTAAGGTTAAAAAAAAAACACTTTAAATACAGAAAGGAAAGAAATTAAGTTAGTTTATTTTAAAGTCAGTTGAAGAAAAAACTGTATGAAATGAATGCTCTTCTCAGATATCTGATTTGTTTTTTATAAAGTATCATTCATAACTTATAGCTGGGGGAGGGGGGAATGCAAATTCATACCTTTCCAAAGGGTATTCGCACATAAGTAAATATAATGTACATGACTGGATTAAGAACTCAGCTCTCTGATTCCAAATTCCAGGCCATTATCCATTGCACCACCTGCACATCCAAGTGGTCACCCATTTAGATACAGACCAGGCTCAATTATGCTTAACCACAGTGATCATACAAGAACCAGAGTTTTGATGTGATATGGTCGTAAGCCACTGAGATATCCAAGCAAATAAAAGCCTGTATGTCTGTGCACAAAAAAGAGAGTAGGAATTTACTTAGAGAAGGGATTGAAATACACGCCATGAGAGTACAGTCCGTTGAACTTTCCCCTCTGGCCTTGTTTGGTGGGAGGGGAATAAAAATCCTATTTAAAGCAAGTGTGTCTACAAAATATTTTCATTGCTGACACAATTCATGTTTCACAGGATTTTTAACACTAAATTAGGATGATTCAGTCACTTCATTATTAATTTATTTTTTTTTTGTCATTTAATATGATTCTATATCATTTTATATGATTCTATATCATTTATATGATTCTATATTATAACTGCAGAGAAAAAGTATTCAATGGAACAGATTTGTAATTTTCAAGATCAAAAGTGTAGGCATTATTTCTTGCATGGGTCTATGTGCTTTGTGCTGTAATGGATATCAGATTGAAATGAGAAACTAGAGAGCCGAGTTCAAATTCCAGTTGAATTGGTTGCATTCACTTACATGCAAATACCTCTTGGGAAAAGTATTAACCCATCTCTTTTCCCTCCAGTTATGGGTTGAGTGTCAGGACAGATTGGGTTCTATAGCCTTGTTTGGCAACAAGTCTACTGCATAAAGTAATGCCAACCTACAGTGGAAAAGTTCTCTGCCTAGTCATTCATGGATCAAAAAGGACATTATCACCTAAGAGTGTATCACGTATAGCATTTAGCTGACTGATATGTGCATGTAGCCCACAGCTTCTAATTTATTTTATATATTTTATTTAACACTCTTACTCATCTAGTCTTGGGTATAACAATAAACTACATCTCGGAGGAAGGCCTTTGATGAGGAGATGGTTTTTTACTGTTGAGTTGGCACTGTTAAAATTTGTACAAAAACCAGTAATGTTGCTACAATTGATGGGTTGCTAATGCATGAGAGGCCACTGGATTTTGAATTATTGCTTAGTATTGATGACACTGTGCTTTGATGATTTGAATTTTGAGGAGAAAATGTCTGTGTGGTACTTCATGTTGTCAGAGCTGATTTAAGCAAATCTACTCTCACCAAGTTCAAATTCCAGTTGAATTCCTTGCATTCACTTACACACAAATACCATTGAAAAAGGTATTAATTCATCTCTTCTCTCCAGCTATGTGTTAAATAGCAGGAAAGATTGCATTCTATAGCCTTGACTGACAACCAGTCTACTGCAGAATGTAATGGCAATCTATTGTGGGATAATCTTCTGCCCAGTCAGTCATGTTTCTTTTGAGACATGATTGCCCAAGTGTGTATCACATATGGCTCTTAATCAATTGACTCACATCAAAAATGAATGCAACTAGAGCCCACCCAACAACTCATATGGGGAGGAAATGATGACTGTTGGATTGCAAACAAATACCAAACTAAAGAGACCATCATCCCACTGACACTTTTGGGGTCATGAGATTTTTGTTGGGGGAAGGATGATGAAAATTCAATGCACCTAACAGGATTGAAAAGTTTACAATGTTCTGCATTCTTAGTCTAACATTTACAATCAGGAAAATGTGCATACACAGATGGGCATACCTGATATAACTAGCAAGAGCCATAAAAATTCTAAACAGATACAAAGGCTAAAAATTTGTCAGTAGGTAGAAGGACTTTTGACTGACTTCAAGGTTACTGTGTAAGAATGAAGAAAGACAAAAAGGACAAAGAGAAACTTGTTACATTTCAGTGTCTCTCAAGGAAAACGTAAACAACCCATATTTGCCATGAAACTGATTACTCGGATTAAAATTATTCAAAATCTCCCTATTTTAAATTTTTTTCTTTTCCTTTCTTCTACACAAGTAATTTTTATCAGTATTTTTCTTAAATATTCTTTGTTGCTTTTGTGTTCCATATATAGTATTCTCAACATCCTTCTGTAGAGCTACATATCTGTTGTTTCAAGTCTCTCCATTATCTATATAGAAATTCTCCAGGATTCACTGCCACAAAAGCAGATAAATATTACATAGCCATTCAGAATTCTATTTCTCATGAAATTTTCCATTTTCTTAATATTCAGTTTAACTTCTGGAAGACATCCTTTACTATTCCATTTCAGATCTCTGGTCATGAGGAAGTGAAACAAAACCTTTCACATGGCTTCAGACACCCTTCTAATTAATTCAATTCTTATCCTCATTTTATATAAAAAATAATGTTGTATAGTCTTCTTCTTCTTCATGGCTCCCTGGCTAATTTCTATCAAGGCAAGGTTTTCATTGGTAAAAAAAAATTTCACATAGGTTCACAGATTTTTTTTCTTTTCCTCAGTTTTTCCAAATTTGAATGAAAGTAGGTGAAGGGAGTTATAATTTTGTCCTCACTACACATTCAATATGATGTGATTTTAGAAACATTCTTCTGTATATCCCAGTGAGCTGTGATTTGCCTTTGAAAGGCAAAAATGTAAGTAGAGAATAACAATAAATGCTGATATAAAAGTCACCAACAAGTTAATATGTAGGTTATCACTCACACTTGGTTGATTTTGTACTAAGATCTTGTGATATAAAGAAAGAGTTAGCTACTCAGTTAAACATTTGCATCTGTGAGTTGAGATTTCTTTTAACCTGAGAAGAAAAGAATAGAAAGAGAGAGACATAGCTCTCTCACACTAAAAATGTTATGCAAACTGTACTGTGTAGTCTCTTGACATGACCTTCTCAGAAATATCTGCACAAACTACACAATCACATGTTTTTACTTATATAGATATCCAACCAGGGTAATGACATTGATGACTATTATCCCCCCAAAAAAGAACTTCCTATTAAATACACACGTTATTATGCTTCTAAAGTATTTAAGATCAGATATGGTATGTTTAGGTCAGATTCTGGTTCAGACATTTCAGTAAGGAATCAATGTGATTCTGGTTAGATAGCTCATTAAATAAACATTTCTTAAATTCCTCAGGGTTATGCAGAATTTCGCTAAACATGTTAATCTTATCATTGCATCTTCCTTTGGGATGAGGAGTGGGATAGAGAAAATTTAGTTGTATTGAATTTTACTACATCTTAATTGAGGTTTCTTTTGGGTTCAATTCCTATTGATGCCTTTCTTATAAACAGTTTTTAATTTCTGGCTAATATTTCTAAACCAAATATTCAGGTTGCAATCTGATTAACTAGATTTCGAAAATTTTTTCACTTGACATTTTTATTCCTTCACCAAGGTTTCTTTACTCTCAATAACTCAAGTCATTAAATTACATTTCATGCATGATTATGACTCCATCATGGTCACTATCCTGTTAAAGATGCAATACAGAATAAAAAATGGAAAAAAGAGTGTCTCCTTGAAATATTCTAATGATGATTTGTAAATTATTGCATCTAATTCTAACATTAACATGGTTGGTCTAGCATTAAAATAATAATATATTTTTTTATAAGTACACAATTAGCCAAAAGATTGGGGCCAGCCTCTGGATTTAATAATTATAGTAAGTTTCATGCCTTCTATAAGTTTAATTAACTTCTATTAAGCTGAGATGCTGAAACTAACCTATTAGTCCATGGCATCTAATTTTTTAGAGAGGGTCTACCTAAAATTCATTGATACATTCATTTTCTACAGCTTAACTACCCACTGCTGGTTATTTAAAGCACAGAAAATATTTGGAGATTGTAATAATTTTTTGTGGGGAGATATTAATGGTTTAGTGATACAAGTCTTACTAATTAGCCATAGCCGAGGGATGAAAATTCATATCTTTCCCAAGTATATTTGCATGTAAGTGAATATAACAAACCCAATTGGAATTGGAAATCAGCATTATGATTAACAATACTAATCCATTAACCATTACACCACTTGCAAATCCAAACTTACAGCACCTGGTATTCCCATCTAGGTACTGACCAGGTTCAACATTGCTTAACTATGGCGAGCATAGAGGAACCAATGTTTAAACATGATGTGGCCATAACCCCACCTAAAATATAAAATCTGCCAATCTTATGATTACAATTTGAAAGCTATGTTGGTTTGGAAAAATTATCTAAACTTTAATGAAACTTTTTGTAGTAATGGATTAAATTCCTTATTTCTATTATTGAATAGATAATAAAACTCTTCATGAAGAGAAGGGATCCTCTGGGCCAAAGTAAGCTAGTAAATTAGTTTTGAAAAAGCATATATAACCTTCCATTTTTAGATGGTTTTTAGAAAATCCAGGAGGTCACCCCAAAACTTTCTCCCTGTACTGTTTTTTGAGAAAAATAATAAACATTTAAGAGATTTTTATTAATTCTAATGTTTTTATTATCCAGTCATACATGACTCAATTTTTCACATTTTTCATTTCATATCACCCCATGCAGGGCAGTAAAGCCACTAGGACACAAGTGGTTATCCAATGAGAAACAATAAGAAAAAAGAGAAACATTATTAAAGAGTGAGAATAAAAGAAGAGTAATCAATAAGAAAGAATATAATGATTGACATAGCATTTAAATTTTTGAAGGTCAAAGTTGGCTGGAAAGCGTGGAACCAGAAAAGAGTTCCACAAATGAGAATGTTAGCATCGGACTTACAGTTACATCTAACCATTTCAACTGTAAATTGATAAGAACTTACTACCAATCTAGTATTGTGGTTAAATTTCTAAAGTCTAGGTACCATAGTGAAGAATTAACCAAAACAATTACCATCAAAGTATGTATAGAAAAGGCACAGGTAAACTACATTATTACAGTGGGAAAATGACCAAAGACAAGATGTCAGTCTCAGGACCAATTATGCCAATGATTCTTTGGATTTTATGAAGAATCACTAAATATATAGCAGGAGCACTGTACTATATATGGCAACAATATTCAAATACATGAATGGTAGACTTATGAATATGTAAGATAGATTTAGCAGTGTGAAGTATTTTTTAGGATCAAACTGCTTATCTGCTGTATATTTTATTTTTGGAATATCATTTAATTATTCCAATTTTTATAGATTTCATTTAATAAAATAATTTCTTAGGAAACAGCAAAACTGCACTTCTTAATTGCTGTTGTTCACAAGTCCACACTGATCTGCAGTAGTAGAACCTGTTAGGGTTTAAACTTTTGGCAAATGTTTAACCCTAAACAGGGGTCAAAACACAGTAAAAGTATAAACATTTTTATAATAAAAATATCAACAATATATTCTCATAATAAAAAAAATTACCAGCAATACATTTTTGTGAAAAAAATTAAATAAATTTTCCTGACAGATATATAATGCCAGCAACACATTAGCAGCAATTTATTTTTGGAAAAGACACATCAATATACAAAAATAGATCTTTCAGAAATTAAGTAAAATATTAAGATATAGAATTATTTCACTAAAAACAAAGAATTGAGTACTGAACTGCTATGTTTATATCTATTGTCATTTCTAATAGTAAATGCTAGGAAATTTCCTTCTTGAAGAAATGATTTGAAGCAACAGAGATGTGGTTCTACAGACAGAAGCTGTATATGCTATGGACAGAACACATGATCAATAACAAGGAAGTTTAAAGAAAAATGGTATCTAGAAGGAGACATTCAAACTTAAAATCAGAAATAGACTGTTGAAATTTCTGGGATACATTACGAGGAAAGACAGCTTAGAAAATTTAATATTCACCTTATGTATTGAGGGAAGAAAGGATAGAAAAAACAGTGAGGAACTTGCCAAATGAGACTGTTTGAGTAGATGTAAGAGCAGAGACAAAGAGGAATGGCTTCTGTTGTTTAGAGCTACACAGAACCTGAAGTTGTGGAGAGCCTTGATCTGAAGATGATTCATTAATTGCTGAGATGCTCATTTTGTAATGACAATTTCCAGTAATGTTTTCTTGGTCAGCAACTGATCTTTTCACTCATAAAAACCTTTTTGCACCCATTCTGTTCAGATATATCATTCGGTGTAATAGACAGTGGTTAAGAATGGGAAATTAGATTCATCCACTTATGCAGACATTCCCTTTGGAAAGAAATAAATCCATCATCTCCCCTCAGCTATGAACTTGTATTTAAAATATGGTTTATACAATATTAACTCACTAAAAAGTATTATTCTTACATTCTAAAATATGTTTTGGCTTTAAATAACCTGCAATAAGATTGATAAACCATAAAAAACAAATCTAATCAATCAATCCATTTTACTTTTCAGGGGTAATCATATTTCTTTTAAAGAACTGATACGGTCTTTCACTAAAAATTGATGCTTTTTATATGATGTGGATGTGACTGGTTGGTAATTTTGAGGGTTGGCAATGTCTTCAGTTTTGGGGATTAAATAAGTAATGCTTCGGGTTTTTACGCTACATTACTGATAGCCTTAGAAAACAGATCTGCTAATGGCGTGTGCATAGATAGAAAAAACATTTAAACATAAGTTGGGTGGTACTTTATCTCTTCTCGGGGTTGTGTTTTTTGAGAGCAGCTTGTATTCCTTTAATGTTGGCATTGTACCATTTCTGTTTGTCTCTCTCTCTCTCTCTTTCTCTCGCTCTCTCTCTCTCTCCACTCCTGCTTAGTGTTCTTAATTCTTTCAGTACTATTCTTATAACTCCTTTCATTTCCCAATATTCATTCACTTTTTCTTTTCTATAAGCTTTCTTGATCTATCCATTTCTCTATTGAATTTTCCCTGTTAGTTTTGAAATTGTTGTCTTGTTTATAAAGTTTATTGCGTTTCTCGTTTCTCTTCTTTCTTTGTGCGCTTAGTTGAATACATTGTTTTAAAACCACTTTTATGATTGGTATGTCATTCTATTATTTTCTGTTATATTAATGTTTCATTTTTCTCACTTTCCTGCTTTTCAATTTGCTTGCTCTTGATACTCCATCTAATATTCAAAGTCCTGCCTACAGAACTTTACCTATTTTTTTCTTTTCCATTATTACATTTTCATACACATGTGTATAAATAAAACACGAACAGAAGAAGTTGAATGTTGTTTCCTCTTACATGACAAGTCTACACAGAAACATCACTGAATTCAAAAAATAAAACTCAAAATTTTAATACAATGTATTAAAACTCCAGAAAGCTGTCCCCAAATCTAAACAGCTCTCTTTTACTCACGTGTCTTCTCATCAGACTTAAATAATGGTTAATAACTTTTATTTCAATTATTAATTAGTAAAATAAACTGTAATAAATCTCACTGGTTGCTTCACATTTGTATCCTTTTGTTAAACTAAGTTAATCAAGACAAATAACGCACATTGAACTGAAATAATGGTCAACAACCTTTTCTTATAGATTGGTGACTAGTCCATTATGCTGTAATAAATCTCACTTTGTGCTTCACATTTGCAGCCTTGTGCCAAACTAGGTTATGCAGAGTAAATAGTCTATATTGACCTGAAGTAATAGTTAGTAAACTTTTCTTATAGATTATTAACGAGTACAATGAGCTGTAAGGGATCTCACTCAGGGCTCCACATTTGTGGCTTTGTACCAAACTAGGTTAATCAGAGTAAATAGTGCACACTAACCTGAAGTAATAGCTAGCAATCTTTGTTAACCAGTACAATGAGTGGCTTTGTATCAAAGTTAAGCAAAGAAAATATGACATGTTGTCCTGAAGCAAATTTTTCTATAGAATATTAACTCATACATTTAGCTACAATGAACCTCACTGTGTAGTCCAAATTTGTGGCCTTGTGCCATACTATGTTCAGGTTAATAAATAAATACCATGAAATCTAAACACACACACATCAAAAGAAAACTCCTAAAATAGAAAATGTTAATTGATATAGAATATGCAGCTGAGGCCATCTGACTCTTCTTTTTTTCTGAATTGATGAAAACTTTCTTTAACCATTTCAGAAAAGAAAATACTTTTTTATTTAATATTGTTTCTTTTGTCTTGTTAAATTTTGTGTTTTCTTTCAAGCAAATTACACCACAAATCTATAAACTGTTTCTCTGTCTGCTTCTATTTGTTTTATGATTGATAAAGTGTTTTACAAACACAACTACTTGAAAAAAAATAGAGAGAAATTTACAGCAGCAAGAAAAATTCATTTCAATTGAAGAATGAGTGATAATTAGAAATTTTGGGGGATGTGTCAGAATTTTTAGGATTGCATCATTCATGACATTTTTGTTGGATGTTAAATGATTTTCATGAATGCATTTCTAACAGAGGATATACTGGTTGTCTTAGAGCATGGAAAGTGGAATTGGTAAACCAAGTTCAAATTCTGGTTGAATTTATGTTCACTTTGTACTAATCATCATCATCATTGTTTAACATCTGTTTCCATGCTAGCATGGGTTGGCAAAGGTTTTCTTGACAATTCTTTCCAGACCACCTGATTTTGTGTAAGACATGACTGTAATCTCAACTTCCTTAAACAGTCTTTGATGATAAGCTGGATCCATGTGATGTATGATGACTCTGCTGCTGGGAAAACAACAATCATCTTGATGGATCATAGCAAACACGGAACATATATATATATATAAATATATATATATATAAAAATATAAACTTATATTTTTTATTCTTCATCGGTGATAGTTGTGTGGAGTGATAGAGAGAATCATGCACATGCGAGGGAGTTGACTAGTGAGAGCTCTTTTCTGTTTTTCTTTCTTCCCTGCATTTTCTCTATGTCCTCTCAGTGTTCTGCTCTTTGGCCAAGAAAATCCAATCTTATATAAGCTGAAATTTCCACCTATTTTTGCCTTCCATTCATAGTTGTGTCATCTTTGGCTAGGTACATTTGTTGATCATTTTTACTGAATATTGCCTTTGAAGTCAACTGCATTTGATGTAATCATACTCCTGTCTGTCTTGTATATATTTTCTGCTTTTGATGTCAACTGCGTTTCTGCCAGTCCTGCTTTTGATGGCAGTCATATTTCTGTCGGGTCACATAAATATATTGCAATATTAGCTGAAATTTCCATACATTTTTGCCCCCCATTGGGTTTTGTTTAATTGTGTCATGTATGGCTAGGCATGTCTGTCAATCATTTTCACTAATTATTGCCTTTGAAGCAATCACACTTCTCTCAATCAATATTTTCTGCTATTGATGTTGACCACACTTCTGTCAATCCTGCTTTTGATGTCAGTCATATTTCTGTCAGGTTACAGAAATATATTACATTCCTCTTACACTCATTTTTCAAAATGTTCACTTATGAACATTTTAAGTGCATCTCTCCTCTACCACTTCTCTCCCACACATCCGAGGCAACTGCACAAAAACATATATATAAAATAACATTTATTTTTTTAAATTTTGAAACATATGGTCCATTGCATCTCTCTCTTTCTGGCCTGCAAGACAGCACATAAAAATAGTCAATGATACAGAACAATACATGCAAACAAAAGTAATATAAAATTATCAATATCAAAGGTGACACACTCTTTTTTACTTTCTGCAATTGTGCACATGTTTTTTCCTTGTTAATTCTATGCAAAAGATACTTTCCCTAATGTAAACTCTAAATTAAGTTAGGCATAATAATGAATCAGGTCAGAATGTGATTTGCATGAAAAATATTTTTTTTATTTTTTCTTCATCTCATTCTTTCTTTTTTTTCAGCTTCCAGTGAGTATATCATCTGTCTACACATTCTGAGACACATTGGGTGCCACAACGTAGTGTAATGGTTAGCACTAGAACAATTAAAACTGAACAGTGAGCCTGATCCTCACTAGGTGCTCCATAACTTGGGCTTGATGCCACATCTAAGCTACACTTAGAAAATCACCATAACTTATAACCATAAGATAACTTATTTTGCATGCTTTTTTGTCAGCTTCCAAAGTTTTCTGTACATCTCAGAATCCAATCATATCCATAGCATCTTTTGCCACAGCAATATCCCCCACTTTTTCAGTTAGACATTAACTCTGTTTTTTATCATTCCCTTTTGTTTATTTATTTATTTTTTATTTATTTATTCGTTCATTCAAGTGCTAACTCAATCCACTCTGAGCCTCATACCAACAAATTTAAGGACTGATTTTCTTCAGGTGTCCTTCGCTTTTTTTATTGAATTTGTGATCAACTTTGGGGCATCAACCAAGTCATATGTGATGCCCTGAAGAATATCATAAACAAAAAAGTAATGCACAATTCAATGGAAGAGAAAAGTGAGAGACACCCTACACATTTCTGTTATTATTATTTTTTTGTTTTTTAAATACACGCACATCAGAAGAAAGTTCTGTAATGTTTCAAAAATTAGATTTTTTCTGTGTTGTATCATACCAGTAGACATCTCGATGCATGACCATACACAAATTACCAATTTTGAAGTTCAGGTAAAAGAACTTGCATTTATCTGCTTTCAACTTGAGAAAACTACCCAAGACTGTGTTTGTGCACATTAAGTGGTCTTCTACCATTTTCAAAATTATCAAAATACCATTCAGTAACTGAAAGAGGTCAAAAATATTTCTTCACCTTACAACAACTTCATTTCTTCCATCAACTTCATTTCTCTCACCAACTCTTCTTCCTTCGACAACTCTATTTCCCAAGCTAACTTTATTTCATTCGTCAACTCTATTTCTTTCATCAACTCCTTTTCCCCTGCTAACTCCCATGCATGCACTCTCTACCCTGTTTAATGTGTTTGACCAAGCCACATTTCTTAACACCGTGGTCAGACTCTGTACAAAAGTATGCTGTTCTATCTTAAGTTTTTTTTAACTTGCAACTTTTTTATAATAAACACTAGAAAAGAATACACACAATGTAAAACAAAAAGGTGCTTACCTTTCCTTGATCTTGTTTATTATCATGATCGTCCAGCATCTTCACTGATGGCAAACAGGTTCATTATCAAGCTATCAAGTCACTGTGGAAGTCCCTGCACACCTAATTGATAAATATATATACTGCTTCTGCTGCTGAGAAAACAACAATCATCTTGACTGACAAATGAGTAACATGAATAACACAAACGAGTATATATTAAAAATATAATCTTATATTTTTATGCTTTGTCAGTGATGGTTGTGTGGAGTGGTAATCAAAAAAGAAATCACACAGATGTGAGGGAGCTGTTGGGAGTTGTTGGGAGTTGTTGGGAGTTGTTGACTTGCAGGTGTTGTTTTTCTTCTACTATCTTCCCTTCATTCTCTCAATCTTCACTCTGTGTTCTGATTTTGGTCCAAAAAAAACCTTGACCTTATATAAGCTGAAATTTCTAAATATTTTTATATTCTAGTGTTTTTGTTTAATTGTGTCATTTATGGCTAGGTATGTCTGTCAATAATTTTCCTCAATTATTGCCTTTGAAGCTGGCTGCCTTTAATGTAATCACACTTCTGTTGGTCTTGTTTATATTTTTTGCTTTCAACATCAACCACACTTCAGTCAGTCCCGCTTTTGATGTTAATCATATTTCTGTCAAGTCACAGAAATATATTACACATTTTTTACATGGTCCACCTATCATATATAATTTAACCATCATGAAATGTTGAAGTTAGTTTTACAGTTGTATGCCCTTACTAATACCAGCTTAGAAAACTGGAAACTCTGTTTTTATCAAGTTACCATCTCTAGGAAGATTATCTATTAACATTAAAAAGAGTTCATCCTACCCTTTTCTGTGCAGAGTAGATGTAGAGGGTTTTACTTCAGAGAATTTCTTCTCTTAGACAAGTGGCTAATTAAAGCTAAAGACTCTTACCCAGCCTAAGAAGTTTAGCGTCATAATTAGGACACCTTTTACACTATTTTCCCATAGCTGGGATTCTGACTGGTGCTACTCCCCTAGGTCAAGGTAGATGTGGGAACAACAGCAATTAAAAATGCCCTTGATAAAGGCATGAATCCATAACTTCCCTCTGTATTGATAGAAAATGAACCTAGGAGTTTGAAGATTGACCCTTTATTTGGGCACGACAGCTTGGATGGATGACATTCTTATCTATATCTTACCTTTGATCAATCTCAACCAAACTATTTTAGTCTTTGATCATTGTGGTCTGAGAGCTGTGGTTTGCCTGCAGGCCAGTACACACTGGCAGGCACTTCAAGAGGGAACCCATTTTGATTACTTTAATACTATAACCATTAGTAGCTAGTTCTAAAAGTGCCAACAAGGAAATTATACAGAGTAGAAAAATACCTTTTTTGCTACAGCACACATAATAACAGTGTTGACAAAAAATTAGAACTGTTAGGGTAATTTATTTCTTTGCAATTTGTAAAGAAAAAAGTCCAAATATTCTTAAAGATGAGAGAATTATTAGGCCAAGTGGTAAAAAAGCAGTAACAATAGCAGTTGCCGGAACTCCAAAAACAACAAAAGTTAATTGAAATAATACTAAAGATAACAAAAAATTCTCAAACTTCTTTTACTCCCAATGCAGCCATGAATGCCATAAACTGAATTTACATACAATTCAGATGATGGAATTACCTTTGCTGCTTATTTTAGAAGATATGAGCAGATTTACAGAGAAGAATCCAGTGACTGGGAAGCTGAGGAAAAACAAGACTTTTGTTAAGAAAGCTAGGATCAATAGAACATGAAAAATAATGTATTTTTATACTACCAAACAAATCAGGAGAAATGTTCTTTGAAGACATTTTTTTAGTGAGAAAAGTTTCTTATTCAATACTCATTGGCAGTGTATGAATCTGACAAAAAAGAAAACAAAGATTTTGTTACATATGCTGGAATTGTTAACAAGGAGTGTGAAATATTAAAATAAAACAAGCTGATCCTGGATAAGTTGAAAGAATTCATTTTCATTCAAGAGTTAATGAAAAAAACGATGCAGAAATACATGGCAGAATCCTAACAAAACAGAAACAGAATCAAATGCTAACACAAGAAATATCAGATGAATGTCAAAGAATCATAAATTTGAGACATGATATGAAGAGAAAGAATGTGTATATATATACAAGCCAAAAAAAAATGTTGTTCCATAAAAAATAATAGCAGAAAGCCAAAAAAGATTTGTGCATACAAAAATTAGTTATGTGGATGTAAAAATTCAATTTGACACTAATAGCAGTATTACAATAATTGTCAAAGCCACATGGAAAGCAAACAAAAACATATGAAAAAGATTTTTGACAATTGCAAGTGACATGTTAAGTGAGAAAATAATTTGGCAAACCACTGCCTTGTGAAACCAACTCTTAAGAGGATGTTCCCCTGATTACTACAATTTTAACCTGTTTAAGTTTAGGTTTAGCTATTATCCTCCTCTCCTATCTGCATAAATTGCCTCATACTGTACCCACTACTTTGAGTGGCTCTTGGGCCTTCCACAGGTTTATCTTCACTGTAAATATATTTATGTATGTATGCATGTCTATATATATATATATATATATGTGTGTGTGCATGCATTTAAGGTGTATTTAAGCAGAAAAAAATTATCTTAACAATATTAAATAAAATATCTTTTTCCATTGAAATAATATGTATTTGTAGAGCAAAGAAGGAAATAGTAAGAGAGTCAATCATCAAATGACAAAAAATGGTTTCACATGATTTGCACATCCTTCTAATTAATAAATGAATCCTTTGTAAATAACTATCTAACAATTTCCAACCTACAAGCAGCGTTTCCATCAACACTAAAAAGAACATGCTTTGTAATCCTATTGAAGAGTATTTAAGCAGGTAAGGAACAGCAACAGACAGCAACTGTTTATAACAAGACCTAAAAGAGATTCCCTTACTCATTCGCCCTTCTTTCTCACCAAGGTACATGATACTTACACTTTCCACCTCATTTTCTCCCTTGCCTCTTTTTACACACATACACACAAGCTAATCAAGTTTCTTTACATCTTATCAAACAAGGAATTTAGCATGCATACACACTGAGAAAAATGTAAAAGCATGAAAATAAAAATATATTTTCATATTTTAAAACCTTTCTCACTTTTTTCTTTGTTGTGGGTTGATTCAAATCCACAACATATTATATTATATTAGTTTGTCACCTATAAGTGACTTAAATTTAAATTCCAGAAAGCTAAAAACAGCAAACTGACAACTTAAAATTATTGAAAATTAAAATTTAAAATTAAAATTATTTAAAATTTTTATATTAATGTATAAAAATAAACTTTAATACTTTTATTCAGTCAGAAGTAGAAAAAACTATAAAATATATTCAATAGATAGAATATCAGTGTTATTCAATGAAACTTTGAACACACACAAGCCCCCCCCACACACACACACACAATATACCATCTCTATGTAGTGTCGATCCTTATATTCACACTGTTCATCTATAAATGCTCTATCTCTATTATTGAGTACTGTTTCCCTATAAATGTAAAATATTTTAAATAATATATATATATATATATATATAATTGTGTATTTGGGCAGAAATCCTTCTTTTATACAAGTTTCATTAAAGATAACTGACAAGATACTGTGATTAAGCTTTTTATTAAATTTTTATTTTGTTCATATCAGTGTTTTCTTTTATGGAGACAAAGAACTGAACATATGTAGAACATACAAACAATTTTTACACACTTTATGTTGATCAAAGGAAAAACGTATATGAAGACAAGGAAATTTGAATAAAAAGCTTAATTGCAGTATCCTTGCCAGTTATCTTTAACAAAACTTGTATAGAATATATATATATATATATAGAGAGAGAGAGAGAGACAGACAGACAGACAGACACACAGACATATAGAGAGAGAGACAGAAAGAGAGAGAAAGAGTGACAGACAGAAAGAGAGATAGAAAGAAGGTGGCATTTTGAAGGTGTGTAATGGTTAGCAAGCTTGTTTTGCTATATTAATTACAACTGAGTACTGAGTTCAATCATCACTGGATGTCTTATACTTTCAGCCTAGTGCCACATCTAAGTTAAACTTAGTAAATTGCACCTGTTCTTTTTATAATTAGTTATATCTGAATTTACAGTCTCGTGAAAAATTTCAAACAATTATATTTCAGTGAAGCATTGTGAATACAAGTGATTGGCCGAATGTGTGCCACCACTAAATGTGTTTATCAATAAATTAACTCAAGAACAGTTTGATCTTGATGATTCAGAGCAGATAAGTTATTTGATGATTTGCTTTCATTTGCTATTTCTTGCTGCTAAATATCTTCATTTGTTGGCAATGAATCCAATTTTAGTTTCTTTTCTAAAGTCGGAATCAGGTAAATAGTTTGATTGTATCATTTCTTTCGTTTTTTGTTAAGAATGCTTCTTTTTTAATTAAATTGCAAAGAAAAAAGACTGCATTTACTTGGAAGCTCAGGAAAAGCAAATTCATTGAATAAAATGAACAATAGAAGAAAAACTTACTGAAAACTATTAATTAATTTTGGGGGGATTTATATAACCTGTTTCCATATTCACCTTTCACCTCTTGATATCCAGGTCTGCTGGCAAGTAGACCAGAAAAAAATTAACTCAAGTCTCAATGAATTCAGTCATAAATTTATTTTCCATAATTCATTTAATCCATTAGAGTTATATAGCCTCTTTGAAAAGACTTCAAAGTTATGTTTATTTAAACATACGATTCGTCTTTCTTTTTGACTTGCTTCTTTTATTAACTTTTTTCTTATTTTATAATTCTGTCTGCATCAGATATTTTTTTTTATTGCATCACATTTTTATTATTTTGGAGTAAGGTGGGTGCCTGCTATGATGCACCCACCCATAAGCACCCACTCATAAGCCAAGTCTCATGAGAGTTTTATATTAGGTAATCTGCAAATGTGGTCTTACACCAAAGAAAGCTACATTTGGTAAATTTCAAAGCCGCCTACTGTTATTCATTGCTAGTAAGTTTGATCTTCACTAGGTGCTCAAAATTGTGTCCATGTACCAGACAAAAAGTTTTGCTGACTTTTGATGCTACCTACTGTTATTCATTGCAAGTTTGATCTTCACTAGGTGCTTCAAATTGTGACCTTGTGCCAGACAAAGCAAAATTTGATACCACCAATTTTACTGGCTTTCTTGCATTCAGATGATAATTTATCCATCGTACCATCTGTGTGTTGATCTTCATTAGATGCTCTATATATTGTACCAAACAAAAAGATTTTGATACCCCGTACTGTTATTCATTGCAAGTTTGATCTTCACTAGGTGCTCTAAATTGTAGCCTTGTGCCAGAAAAAGCAAAATTTGATACCACCAACTGTTATTTATTGCTAGTAAGTTTGATCTACACTTTGTACTCCAAATTGCGGTCTTGTGCCAGACAAAGCAAATTTTAGAGAATTTTGATGCTATCTACTGATATTCGTTGTCATGAAATTTAATCTTTTGATGTTGTTAATGCTTCAAATTGTGGCCTTGTGCCAAACAAAGCAAAATCTGATATATTTCATACCACTTGCAGTAGAGCAATAGTTCTTCATAGCTTGTGTATGTGTGTGTGTTGTTTTATAACATTGCTCTCCCAATATAAGGCCCAAGTGCCACATAAGGTAGTTGCTTAACAAGATTATTATAAGGACATAAAGGGGGGTGTTAATAAGTATACATATGAGTACATGTAGGCTACATAATGGTTGAACCAAGACTTAAAAAGATTAAGACTGTAGAGGTTAATGAAGCATCCTTTCAGGAGTCTGTTTCACAAGTGACAGTTCTAGAGAAGAAGAAATCCCAGTGGAATTTTGTACTTATCAGATGAATACAAAAATATGAGAATAAGTCACCCTTGTGTATGTGTCATGGTAGCCCCCATCTGTGAAGGTCTGAACTGGTAGAACTAGGGAATGTAGCTGATCTGAACATTTGCCATGGAAATAGTGATAGATAAGCAAGGTGCTAGCAATAGTTTGTCTTTGGGAAAGGTGTTACAGGGTGGAAAATAGTTCAGTACCCACCAGGCTATGTAAATGCTTTCAAACTTTGGAAAGTGAGGACTGGGCAACACTAACCTGGATCTTCACTTGATGCTCCACAACTGTACATAAAATTAATAATAAAAATGTTGACAATATTTTTTGTGCCCAATCCTCACTGGGAACTTTATGCCTGACTGAAATAAACTGAGTAAATATCAAGGGTGCCACTGATGTGCAATGCTTAGCAGATTTTTATTGCTAGCTATTTCAATTTTGGCTTGATGCTCCACAACATTCACCTTATGCCAGACAAGGCTAAGACATGTAAAGATGTATAACCTCTACTTACTTGTTCAATTACTTGAATTACTCATTACATTAGTCTTTCTGGTCATTGCTACAGAATTTCACTTTCTGTTCTATTAATTATGGCCTTATGCCACACTTTGATAAGGTTTGTACATGTAAAAGACACCTACTGAATGCACCATGTTAAATTTTATTATATAGTTAAGTTTTTTAATATAAAATTAGTATCAACCAACTGATATTGGTAAAAATTTTATATATACTTATATGAGTAATATACTGTGAGAGTTTAAGCTTATAATGATATTTGCCTCATCTCTCCATATATATACATGCACACACACACACACACACACACACACACACACACACACACACACACACACACACACATATATATATATGTATATATATATATATATATATATATATAGATGCAGGTTTCATTAAACATGACAAACAAGATATTGTGATTAAGTTTTTTTTACAATTTTTCATGTGATCTTATGATTTTTTTCTTTTAAGGACATTAATTATATAGAAATTGTCCAAATTGTCCTTTGAAGAACTGTGTTCTTGAGCAATCCAAATCTGTAAATAATTACATTGGGCACACCATTACGTGGTTGAATAGAAGACTATCATTGCACCTCTCAGAACATAGTGCAATTTGACTTTATTTAAATGCATACAGAGATCTACCAAACTCTATCCAAATCATACTTGTTGATAATAAAAATGTAATAGCATCTTCCACATGCAAAAAAAATGCTAAATTTAATGGAAATAATGGAAAGAAAAACCCAATACTTAATAATATCAACTACAAATGTGGCAACAATGTGCTTACCATATTCCCAATGTAACACACACATGATTCTACACACATACATAAACACTACACATATTCAATCACATGTAAAATAAATATAGGGGATACCCAAGAAAGGATAAGAGGTGGATGAGATTTAGGGAAGTAGGAGATTGACGTAACATTTAAAGTACAAATAAAGAATTAGCATTCATGCCTTTTGCAAGAGCATTCATGCAAAGTAAAATGTACTGCCTCAGATGATAATTGAACTTTGTGAATTGCATTTACATGCTGAAAACTATTCAGCAACCTCACAAATGTGTATGCACATATGCACATGAATAGACACAGACACACACACACACATTTTTATAAAAATTAACACAAAACTTTTATCAGAAATCTATGAAATGATCAAGGTTGCTTATGGATTAACATTTTGAGTGTTGAAGAAACTGAGAAAACATACAGATTGATTTAGATGGGTATGTTACAGGTGTCATGTGAAATGCTATCATGGTACAAGTATCACTATTATTAGTGTGTTAAACATAGAGAAATTACAATGTAAATCCTTAAAGAATGAGAAAGAAACCTGGGAAATTTACATTGTAAATCATTAAATAATGAGACTCAGAGTTAATAGTTCATATTATGCAATTTATAATTATACATACTATTTTACGTTGGCTATAGATAGATAGATAGATAGATA
Source organism: Ascarosepion bandense (assembly GCA_037127315.1). Classification (NCBI taxonomy): domain Eukaryota; kingdom Metazoa; phylum Mollusca; class Cephalopoda; order Sepiida; family Sepiidae; genus Ascarosepion; species Ascarosepion bandense. Next base: position 1,321,528 of record JBBBDQ010001527.1, on the reverse strand, counting down.
GATAGATAGATAGATAGATAGATAGATAGATATACATAATATCCTATGTTGGTGACACAACTCAGAGTTTCATGTGTTACACAATCATCAGCTGCCTATTATAAACTTTTGTATTTAACCTCTTAATAATCCCATGAGGTGAATGTCACTGAGAAGAAATTAATTCAAATTTAGTGTTCACACATGGTCTGAGTCAACCATGCTATTTCATAAAAGTCACCAGTATTGGTAATCATGTGAAATGCTAGCTTGGTACAAGTATTGGTATGTTTAACATAGAGGATTCATGATGTAAATCCTTAAGGATTTATATTGCAAATCTCTAAGGATTTAAGAAAGAAGCATGGAAGATTTACAGAATAAATCCTTAAATAATGAAACACTCAGAGGTACTAATAAATATAACTTCTATGTACAAAAAACATAACAAGAAGGAAATATACACAATTATCCTAGCATAAGGAAAAATGGAACTTATTGTTTCAGGCACACAAGTTAAATCTAAGGAGACAAAGTCTGACTTACTTGTCTGAAGATTTTGGGGTCATTCTCAATGAGAATATGAAGCTGATGAAAGGAGTATCCAAGAGTTATGGCTAGCTGGCCAGTGGGAGCAAAGAAAAAAAAAAGAGGAAAAGAATTGTCTCTCTGTTGGTTTTTATATCTGATCAGCAGCCCCTAGGGGTCACTTTTGTAATTACAGGAGTTAACTCTGTAATGTCTTAACAGGTAAAAGCCATAGAAAATGATTTATATTGACATTAGTACATAAAACGCAATAGACTTAAGATATTACCAAAATGAGAAGGATACATAATGAACTGATTGCAAAACAAATAGATAGATAGATAGATAGATAGATAGATAGATAGATAGATAAAAATGAAGATATATAGTAAGATAGATAAAAATGAAGATAGATAAAGATGAAGATGCTTAAAAATTAAAATAGAAAAAAATGAAAATATATAGTAAGGTAGCTAAAAGTGAAAATAGATAATTAAATAAAAAATAAAGATATATATATGAATAAAGAGGAAGATATATAAATGAAGATCAGTATATAATAAGATAAATAAAATAAATGAAAATAAAAATGATAAATAGATAATAATAAAGATTGATAAATATAAATGAAGATATCTTCTTCTTCTATGTGCCATGTCCCTTCAGAATGGAGGTGATCATGACCTTCCACATCTTCCTATCTCTTGTAATGCTTAACACCTTTTCTCTTGTTACTTCTCCCAAGCCCTGATCTGCTATCCATTTCTCCCAACCTATCAAGAATATAATGTATTGCTTTCCTCTGTCTCTCTCTCTCCCTCTATCTATTCTGTTAGTATCAGATTCTCTAAGCCCTCCTTCCTCATTACTTGTCCCAGAAACTCGACGTGTCTTTTCCTCCAAGTCCTTCTTTCTCATTTTGTGTGTCAGAAACTTCAACCGTCTCTTCTGGATATAAAGTATAGCTTTCCTTTTTGCTTCCATCTTCTCCAAAACCTTGTCGTTATTCACATGTTCAGTCCATTGTATTCTCATCATCCTTCCCTAGAACCACATCTTTGTTGTTTTAAGCCTTTCCTTCATCTTTGATGATATTGTTCAGCATTCACTGCCATATTGAAGGACAGACATAACATAATAATCTAGTTATAAATATATAAACACCTACAGTACTTTTCTTGCTGTTTTTAATCAGGATACCAGGAAAATTATTTATGACTATGAGAGCATTAAAACAAAAATAAATATGCATAATATATCTAAATTATTTAATCACACACACACACACACACACACACACATATATATATATATATATATATATAGTAAGATACATAATAATGAAGACATATACTAAAATACAAATTAAGATAGATAAAAAATGAAGATAAATATATAAAAATAAAGACCTCTAGGAAGATAGATAAAAAATGAAGATAGCACAATAAATACATATGTAGATAGTTAGATAAAAATGAACATAGATAAATGCAGATAGAATATGAAAGGAAAAATAAAAAATATTTAGTTCTGTTTAAAAATTAAGATAAAAAATAGTGGTAGATGCAAAAAGTATTTATATTGAGAAGGGTATGAAGTATGTAGGAATAATGATGAGGAAATGCACATGTTATTTTTACTGAAACAAGATAAAGAATTTATTTACAAATTTGCACATTTGAAATTTTAGCAGCCTGTTTCAGAACAAGTAATCAAACACTAAAGGCTCAGTGTTTCAATGAATAGTCAAAAAGAGAAAATGTTCATATTAAATCATCAGATACAAAGTAATATTCCAAAATGCTTAAAACAAACTGAGAGAGTTTGTTTCTCACATAAAAGTTATATGGTTTGATTCAACATGAATAAAAAAAATATATTTAAAGGTAACTAGTTTCGATGTTGAATAGAGTTCTTTGAAATTACCCAGCTCTCATTAGAGGCAGATTATCTATCAGTGTGTAATTTGATACTGGGATTATTCAGACACATGGGTGTATCTCTCTCTCTCTCTCTCTCTCTATATATATATATATATATATATATATATATAAATTATATTTACATATTTATATAAAAGATTAACATCAGCTCATTACTTTTTCTCAGTTCATAAGCTGCTCCCTTTTTCTATTGTTCAAAATAAATTTCTCATGGGCTCGCAGATTTGAAAACAGTGAAAAAAATGGAGTTATTTTTATTTCCTATTCAATACAAGTAAAAATAAACAATGAATAAATATTAATAGGGAAATAAATAGATAAATAAAACTTTATAGAGCTAGATAATATAAATAAAATTTTATATATATAAAAATGAATATAGCTAGAAATGAATATAAATAAAAATTAATATAGATAGAAACAAATATACATTGAAATGAATATAGATAGAAACAAATACAGATAGAAATTAAAATATATAGAAATTAATATAGATAGAAACAAATACCAATAGAAATGAATTTGCATAGAAATAAGTATAGATAGAAATGAATATATTAATATTGTTAGAAATGAATATGCATAGAAATGAATATAGATCGTATGGCATAGACAAGTTTGAGATAATAAATGAGTAAAAGCCAGGTTTTATTAACTGTATCACAATTTTTTTGACTCCATAAGATTAAATCTTTTAATATATGTGAATGATTATCATTGCTGTCCTTTTTGTATTTTGAGTTTTTGATATGTTTCATGTATAAGTCAATGGGGTATTCATATGAATGTTCATTATTATATATGTATTGCTGTATTTCAGGTTACAAAGAGTTTTTCTTTTGTTTATATGTATATTCATGTAAATACAGCATATTTGCTCCTTCATATGTGTGTCAAGGTAAATTTAGTATCAGGTTATATTTGTGCTATTTTATATTGTTCTGGGTATATGACTGTGTGGATTGTACTCTTGAATTCATTACTTGTTTTGTTGCATATTCTTTTCATGAAGGTTAATTTAACACATCTCTCATTTGTATGGAAGTAGTCTTTTTTGGCTGGTTGATGTGTTGATTGAATCTCCAATGGCTGCCTCAGACTCATACATTGTGGACCAACTGCTATGCACATGTTCATTGTTCTGTTTATATTTACTTGATACCTACACATTTCTGGTTTGATTTCGGCAAGAATATTAGTCATTGGTTGACTTTTGCATGACATCAGTTGACAACACAAGGTATGTTCGGACTATATCTAGTTATAGAGAGATATGGAAGAATAGAAAGAGGGAAAGGACGTATGTGTTGAGAGAAAAAGAAAGAGAGAAAGTTTCTCTGTCACTCTATTAGTAAAGAGAAAGTGTATGTTTACATATGCTTTAACTACTACCTATCTACTCACCACAATAGAAATGAATGCCAATAGAAATTAATATACATAGAAAGGAATATAGATAGAAACAAATATAGATAGATGTAAATAAACTGTTAGCTAAAAATGAATATGGATGGATAAAAATGAGTGGTCATAAACAACATGAAAGCTGAAATAGATATGAACAAGGATCACTAGATCAACAGATATAGTGAAATAAATTCTTTAAATCTTACACGCAAAATCAGATGTCAGTTTTAAGACAAATAAGCTTCATAAAAAGATGGAAATTTAATTTTTAAATTCTCCACATGCAAGTTCCTATCTATGTTTTCATCATAAAATCAAAATTAAAAAAAGGTCACACAAATTTTATTAAAAATCCATTTAATCATTTCTTCATCTTTGCTGAAAGCGTTGACATTTTAATGATAATTCTCCAGTTTTGATGAATAAAGAAATGAATTAAATCCTTGTGAAATTTTCTTTAAATATTTCTTTTTTTCTTTCTAAATATTATATATATATATATAATTTATATAATTTATACTTTTTATTTCTTTTTGCAACTTATTAGTCAATCAGATTGTTAAAGACAAAATCTTTGGGCGATTGTCAGCTATATTTGGGGAACCTTTTTAAAGATCACTTGCATTAAAACAAAAAAAATACAAGATATGAAAATATTTTTGGCAGTAATATTTCAAATGTTAGCTGTCAGCCATCTTAGATAATGGCTTCTCCTGACACAAAACTCATTACAAACCTCCTTTAAAAACAAGTCATAAATTAAATGAAAGGGGCATTTTTTTACTGTGATATAAAAGATTTTATTTACTTTTTATGTTTTTAATGCTAGTGAAAAGGAATATCTATTTTACCATTGCTTGTGTTTTTATATTTGTATAATCAACTCGCTTTGTATTTTATTTCAGCTTTGTTTGATTATATACAATACCAGCTTTTTAAAAATTTTGTCATAATTTTTTTCAGCTTGATTTGCTTCACTTTTTTTTCCCAATATTTGCACCTGCATCTACCTGGTTTATCTGATATGCTTATCTTTAACTATTTTATTTATGTTTGCAATTTTTCTTTGTTTTAATTTAATTTTTGTATTTCTAGTTTCTCTGGGTTTTATAAAATTTTGTATCATTTCCCCTCAGTTATTTTTTCATAGATTTTTCCTTTCTTTATTAATTTTTTAATTAATTATCTATCACTCATTTACATTTTTTTTTATTGTATTACTCTCTCTCTCTCTCTCTCTCTCTATATATATATATATATATATATATATATATATATGCACCTTCTACTATCTTATTTATTCTCTATTCCTTTTTTTAATAACATTGTTTGCCCAAAACAAGACCCAAGGTAGAGAGTTACTGATTGAGATTGTTGTAAGAGTGTAAAGGGTGTAAGTAACAATGCATGTTATGAGGATATGTAGAACAGATAACAGTTGGAAATAGATTCAAAGTAATTGAGCATTCTCTCAAGAGTCTGTCCCACCAAGTGGTGAGACTAAGGAATGTAGCTTGTCTGAACATTTGCCATGGAAATATCAGTAGAGTAGCAACAAGTATACAAGGAGAGAGTGAGAGAAGCATATTATGAGGATATGTAAAATAGAACAAAATTGATGCTATACTTGAATAAGTTAAGATTGAAGTAATTGAAGAATATCCTTTGGAGTTTGTTCTACAAACTAGCAGTTCATTAGTAGATAGGTTCACCTATTGCTCAGTTCACAATCCTCCCCGATCTTTTGAAGAAGAGTAGATGTTTATCCCTTGTTTCTTGTTTAGGATTTGGTTTCTAGTTCATTCTAAATTCTACTTCAACTCTATAATTCTAATGTCACAGCCTAAACTCTGAAATCTGTACAATTATTGGGTTTTTGATTTGTTCTAGTCTTTCCTTCTCTTCCATATCCAGTCTCCTCTTGCATCTTAGTGGCATTATTGCCTTTCTTGGGGTGAACTGATTAAAAAAAAGTTCTTGGTAAAAAGCTATCCTAGTGAAACTTCCTCCTTACCAATGGTATATAAACGGAATGAGGATTTATTATTATTATATTTTTCCTTCACGTTTATAAACCTTTCTGTTGCTGTTTCCTCTATTTATCTATGCTAAAACTTCTTGACTGGAACAAAATTCTGTTCCACACTAAAAAGTCTGATGTTTGCTCATTTAGTTAGAATTTTTGAAGTTAGTTAGGCCAAGAAATGTTCAGTGCAACCTCATAAACACATTCCCATGTGTACGCAAGGGTGTGGTAACAAGTTCTCAGCTTAACCAAAAATGTATCTAAAATGAATTCTGATATTTATTCATTTAGCCAAATTCTGGGAAGTGCATCAGGCTAAAAACTTACAAGCATCATCTCCTATGCTATATAAGTTATCTCCTTTTTTTCTCCACCTGACCCCACCCTACAAGGAGTTGTTTGTGTGCCAACATACTGAGCTGTCCACTATTCAGTCGCAGTGGTGCTCTAGACCCTGGGTTTATGCATATGGTTTCTTGGTGTGCTCATCATGTGTCGAGTATTTTTACCTTGTGGAACCTATTTCTCTCAAGGTTAGACCACAGTCAATGTTCTCCAACAAGATGGCTTACCTTGGTCATGAGTATGTGGCTGTTGTAGTTCATTTAAGGAATCTATCCACTCTGGCTGGTCAAGAAGGTCTTTTACCCAGTGATTTCATGTTAACACTAACCCCTCACATGTGTTCAGCCCACCAGCTGAAATGATTTACAAGGGCATTTCAACTTTGAGCAATCACATGTGAATTATTATGCAATTATATATTACTTCAAACATTGTTTTATCTATTGTTCTGCTCACTCCAAGAAATCCTGAGAAAGAAAATTTGCTCTCTGGCAAAGTTAGAACTTGCACCTGCATTTGTAGGAGTAACTACCATTTGATCTGGTGTGATTTATCCTGATCAGCTACAGACAGCAAACAGACTAGCCAGGTTTTATTTTCCTATTTAAAGAAAATAAATTTCTTCATTCTGATTTTTTTCAAAAGCCCATATCTACTCAGCTTTATATCTGAAACAGAAACAAAGCTATTTCTTAACATATTTATTTTTAATTCAACATTTTTATTACTTCAAACAAGAAAGAAAATGTGCTCCTGGAACTTGGTCCTCCGTTTGTAGAAGAAACTACCATTGAATATGGTGTGCTTTAGCCTGTTCAGTCACAGAGAGCAAACAGCTCAGCCAGACTTTATTTCGACAAAGCATATTTCTTTCTTTTCTTTCTCTTTCTATGTATGTTAGCATTCTTGATATGACTTTTTTGGTATTTAATCTTCTGCTTTTTAATTCTATTTTTCATTCCTCTTCTTTTTTCAATTTCAAAATTTTTTCCTTTATTTTAATATTTTTATTTATTTATTATTAAATTTACATAATTTTAATCTCCATTTCACAAAAAAAGACTTTTTTTCACTCTATTTTTCATCAGTGTCCAACAGTTTATCTTCTTTATTTTATTCATTGTCTTTAAATGATTTATCACGTAGGTTTTTGCATATTTTTATATATATATTTCTATTTTTAAATATTTTGCATAATTCTTTAAAATTTTTTGTTTTATTTTAATGCGATCATTTGTTTTACTGTTTGCATTTTACTTGCCATGTTGATCGTGTTCTTAAGAATTGGTGAATATTGATTTCTTCCTTGCTTTATTTTCAGTCATCTCTCCTCAAATATTTGCCTACAATAATATCTCATGTGTTTTCTGTTATTTCTTTTTCTAATGAATATTTTATCTTTGTCTATACCCTGATATTAATATTTACATATTTTACATACCCTGATATTAATATTTACATATTTTTCCAATCATTTTCATATTCAACCTTTTGTCATCTTTCTTTTTTTTTTGTTTTTCTTTCATCTTTCAGTTTTCCTTCTTGTATTTTTTCATTTTTTCTTTTTTTTTCTTTCAGTTTTTTCTTTATTCATTATTTCTTTTTATTATTTTCTTTCTTACATTTCCTTTCTTGAATTCTTCATTCTTTTATTTTTCTTTATTTTTCTTTAATTATTCTCTCTTTGATTTTATCCTTTCTTTTTAATTTTTTTCTTTTCATTTATTTTCTGCATTTTTCATTCTTTCTTTTTTGTCAAACTTTCTTCTTTATTTCCCTTTATTTATTATTACTATTTACATACTTTTCTTCTGAATTTCTTTCCTATTGGTTTTATTTTGTTCAATGCTGCCTCTCAACTTTCTCCTGAAATTCGATCTTCCTTAATTTACTGTTCAAGTTAGCAATAAGATGTAAAGATGTACCAGTCTTTTTCTTTTTTAATGATTTAAAATTTAAACAGCTTATTTTTGAGGATTGTCCCTGAAAAACAGTGATAACAGAGAGCTTGATGACAGAAAAATGGAGACAATAAATTGATGCTGATGTATCTTTTCAAAAAAAATTGGAAACTAAAAATCACTTTGAATAATAAAAGCCAGATTAACCAAATATGGAACTAATAATTGAACTGATGCCTTACTTGTTTCTTTTTTGCATTCTGTTGGCTGAAAATGATGCCATTCTATCAATTAGTTGCCATTTGTTGATAGGTGATAAGTGAAAAAAAAATAGATTATCAGAAAAACTTGATGTTATTATGTGAATTTTCCTATATTGAGTTAATGATAGTAAATTTATGATTTTTTTTCATTCTTTCTCGTGGCTTTTGCCAAAATGACAAAAAATGATCTCTTATTGGGATTCTTCTGTTGAAAAGTACCAAGATCTACATAAATATAAGTGAAGGCATTAAATTATTAAAAAAAACCTTTTCTTTATACTATAGAAAAAATGGATATATTAGTTCAAGTTAAAGTATACATTGATTTAGACAATTTTGGTTCATACCTCTTATCAAATGAACAGCACCTACCAAAGCAAGCACTATATATATATATATTTTAAGCCTGATGATGTAGGTCATGGGCATGTAGTGCTTTGATACTAAGAAGAGAGGGGTGAAAATTCTTTATCCAACTCAAATTACAAAGGCTCACCAATTGACCCAATATGAGAATTTTAGCAGAGAATTTTCAGCAAATCATTGTGTGTATGTGTGTGGTGTGTGTACGTGCATTCTCACCAAAAATAATATTTATCTCTATCCTTCTACTTCAGAGTGAAAAGTATATATATATATATATATATATATATATATATATGAGTTGACTATATGGATCAAAATCTGACAATATTAATAAAATAAGTAAAGAACAGATTGGAAAAATGTGTCTTTAATCCAACTTGTTTCTCTTTAACAAGCTTCTTCAGAGATTTTTTAATGATGAATGATTCAAAAAACTTTAAAAAAAATTTTTTTTAAATCCACAGAGACAGTATGTTGAGCTATGATTTCATTGGTCAGATATGTGTCATGTGTAACAAAGCAATGACTGAATATTTTAAATGTAGAGGAAAAACTTATATCTGTTTAAGTGAGTGTGCCCTGTGTTATTATCTATATGTTTCTTACTATTATTATATGTTATTATTGTTGTTTATTATTATTCATTTTATTATTATTATTATTATTATTATTATTATTATTATTATTATTATCATGTTATTTTTCAACATAATTCGATTTCTACTATAGTTGCACTACCTACCAGGTCTGCAGGAAGACCTAAGGCAGGTCATGGTGTGTTGTTATGGCTCCATTTCATGTTTTTTCTATTTCCCCTAACATCCCTAGCATTACATAGACAAAGTTCTCCTTAGTGTGTGGGCTGTACTTAAGCTGGGATTTCCAACGATTCTTTCAATGTGTTGTTTTGTTCCATTTTTTATCAATCCAAGTGTACCTACTATCATTGGTATGATTCTTGTTTTCAATTTCCATATTTTTTCAATTCAATTTCCAGGTCTTTATATTTTCAAATTCCTTGGTTGCTATGTTACAATCCACTGGACAAGCCATATCAATTAATAGACAAGTTTTTTTCTTTTTTGGTTTTTAACAATAATGTCCGTCCTATTTGCTACAATTTTTCTGTCCGTGTAGATGGTGTAATCCCATAGATTGGTGACATCTTCTATTTTTGTAACCAGTGCTGGGTGATGTTCATACCAGTGTTTGTTTACATATTTTCCATAGTGTTGGCACATTGTCCAGTGTAAATATTACCCCACTCTATCGTGATGATTTTTATATTCATTTGGGGCAAGTACAGAACATCCTGAGATTAGATAGTCTCTGTTTCTTGGTATTCATCACAGAACCTGCATTTTGGATCCACATTATTATGTATAATATTTGCCTGAAAGTTCCTAATGAAAAGACTTTGGTCTTGTGCTGCAAGAATAAAGCCTTCAGTTTCAGACTTTCATCAAGATGCACATAACCATTGATGAGTATTAACTTTATCAACATTGGGTTTATTAGCACGTTCTGGATATTGGTCATGCAGAGGTTTGTCTTGCCAGTATTGTTTCATCTGTTCAAGAGCTTTATCCTTGACTTTCCTTTTTTATATTTTTTGCCATAATAGTTGTATCTTAGCTTCTGTTTTGCTTTTCTACAGAATCTACTAAATCTTGATTGTATTTACTGTCTTCTTTCATTATTGAATATTTTTTCTTTCTGTTTTCATGTTGTTTGACTAATTGTATCATCCAGTCCTTTGTTGTTTCTATGTATGTTAGTAAGCCAATAGTTTTGTCTTGTATGATAATTCTAGCTGATTATTATTAGTAGTAGTAGTAATAGTAGTTTTATTATTATTATTTTTATTATTTACTTTTATATATTATTGTATGTTATTCCTATTGTAATGATATAGTCTAGCATTTTATATGTATGTTTTATATTTATATATTATTACTTAATTATGTTATTGCAATCGTTTTAAGACGTAGATATTTAGTATTTTATTATTTCATTGAAAGATTCTAACCATTGATATATTTTTCAAAATTTATTTATTTATATATAAAAAGTTTGCTTAATACTTTTATACATTATCTTGCTAGAATTTTAAATGGAAATATATTTTGTTTTATGATCCAGACTCATAAAAGCACACATTTATACATGATTCTCCCATACGCATACATTCACACATGATGCTCTTACCTTATTTAGAATAAAAAATTGTTCCATTGCTTGACATGTGTATGCATTATTTCACATATTAACTTTAATAACTCACAAATGCACATATGCACTCATGATTTCTCTCATACACGTTCATTCATACATGATTCTCTCATTTTATTTAAAAAATAAAATCATTCCGTTGCTTAACACGTATATCCAATATTTACTACAATTTTGAACGGAAATGTATTTTGTTGATATGAGTCACACATACTAATGTTACTAACATATACACACATTTAATTCATCTATAATTTAAATATGCTTGACATGCATTATTTTCACTTACATATACCTACACTCATCATAAACATCTAGAGTTTTTATTACATGTGACACACCCACTTAAACAGGCATAAGTTTTCCTTTACATTAAAATATTCATCCATTGCTTTATTACATGGGACATGTATCTGTCAAACGAAATCAAACCTCAATCAATATACTGTCTCTGTAGATTTTTAAAAGATTTTTTTTAATTTTTAAAGAAGTTTTTTAAATCATTCATCTTTAAAAATGTCTGAAGAAGCTTGTTAAA